>JAOXXN010000065.1:39203957-39230260 GCA_026770055.1 Myrmophylax atrothorax | reverse complement strand
AAGAAAGAAAGAAAGAAAGAAAGAAAGAAAGAAAGAAAGAAAGAAAGAAAGAAAGAAAGAAAGAAAGAAAGAAAGAACCAAGAAATTAAACGAAGAGCTGCTAAAGTCAAAAAAATACAATTTTTTAAAAGAAAATTTGGTTTACATGTAGAACTAAATTTTCTGACGTGCAAGCCAAAAATTATTGCAAAGTTGAGGTCTCGTTGAATCAATCACAAAGTAAACAATTATTGTACATAAGTAGTAGGTTGCAGTTTCTCATGAAGATACTTTGAAATATTTTTCCCTTGCATTTAGACAATTCTTCAGTCATTGCATATGTAAGCTGCAGTACAATGTTAAAATACCTGAGCACTTTTAGTATAACATTATTGATGTGTATCATATTCTGTGCATTTTGAAGTCTTTCAAAAGAACAACAGAGAAGGGACAAGTGGAATGGCATCATAGAAATAGGCAGGCAATAGGTGAACTCATTTCAGTGTTTCACTGTATTGGTAAAAAGTTGTACCACATATTACTGTGAAATGTTTTGGATGTGGGCTTCAACAGGTTTTGTGGGTGATAATTAAGATCCTTCTTTCTCCTCCTCTCTCTTTCCCCTACTTACTCTCTCTCCTTCCACACAAAGGCTAAAATTTAACCCAGGGTAGTTTCAGTCTGTGGTGGAGGCCATGGCACGGTGTGGTGTTGAGTGTGCAGAGACCTTGTTGTTTTCCTGGGCACAGATCTCCTTCCACGCACAACCTCTTCTTCCCTACTATCCTGGCACTCCTACCTCTTTTCCTGCTTAGATTCTTCTTTTATTTTAGCACAATCTCATTGCAGATTCCTTTTGCAGGACCTGTAGACCTTCCTGAACCAATACAAGGCTGCTCTACCCTGATATTTTTCAGGAGAGAGGAGACCCACCAGGAGAGGAGGCTGGAGCAGTAAGACTGTGCATGTGAAGTCTGCTCAGCTCTGACAGTGGGGAAAGAGAGGTGGGATGATCAGAAGCAAACCACAAAAGAGGCCAAGCCATCTGCAGAGTGGATCCACAAATCTGAGAACAAATATTTTCTCCTGGTGTCAGCTGGATGCTTCTGATAGTGGTTTTTAATCAAATTAGCAGTCCTGTTTGCAGTTTTTAATGAACTGAATTTCAGTAATTTCGTGTTTCACCGATGCTTTTTTGGGATTAAGCAAAGTGCACATTGACATCTAATTCTGTTGCATTCTTTTCAGCAAGCATTTTGTTATTTAATCTCTCTTTTCCACAGTCATAGATTTTCTCCACAGTCTGAGGTTTTTAACAATCATATGTTGTGGAGAAGTCCAGTGACTATATGACAAACCTTGATTTTATTGTAACTGCCTGTTCATGTACGTGTTTGTGGATGCTTAAGTCACTGAGGTGCTGAATCTGCCATCTTTGAACTTCTTTCTATCCCTTGCCCCTATAGCAGACCTTCTTTGCCTTTCCTTGTCATCCTGCAGAATCTGGAGTACATCACCAATGCAAGTATCACAGCCTATCCCAGGCATTGGAGTCTTGTGGGCAAAGTGAGCAGACCAAAGGGGGCTACCTATTCAAATTTCACCACTGCTGCCTCTATGGTGACCTCCACAAATTATTGGGATGCCTGCAGCTATACTGTGCCCTGTGACTATGGTTGTGGGAGTATGGAGACACTTGATAATAGTTTGCTGTCAAGTTTGGGGTGATCTACTCTCTACTTTGAACAATTTGTTGCATTTTCATATGAAATATCTCTGCTACTGTTGAAAATGCAAAGAGCCAACTAAGAAAACAGACCATTGACAAATTTGTACCTCTTCTTTAAGACCACTAGCTAGATCCTTGATGGTGTATCAAACATAGACAGCTCTGTCGATAGTAAAGGGAAAGAGAAGAAAAATTATGCAGGACATGTAACATCGGTCCTTGATACCCATCTTTGGATGGGGTGAATTGGACTTTGGAGATGCATGTCTCTGCGCTGATTCTGCAGGGCGCCTGGATGACTGACTTAAATTCAACACTTGATGAATAAAAGATGGCTGAAGGGAAACAAGATGAGTAATACTACGCACTTAAAATGTATGCAAGGCTTCTGCTTTAGCACATGTCTAATTCTAACAGGCTGTACACAACTAGTAGAGTTTAGGGTAGACCCCAACTCAGCCTAAGGGCAGAGCCCTTCAGTACCACTGAGGTGTCTGTCTCAGCTAGACTTGGTAGCCACAGCTTAATCCTTACAATCACAGGGGCAGAGATGGGAATGTCTGTGATGCGTATCTGCGTAGGCATTTGTGTGTCATGCAACCAGAATTGTATTCTGTGTGAAGTAGCATTAATTGAGGACTAGAACCCTCTTATATTCTTGATAAAGCCATGCTGCCATCTATACTATGAACTAAATATTGATACTTTCTGTAAGCTTAGCCTTAACCAGTGGTTAGAGACTGTGCCAGTGCCAAAGCAGTAGAAAATTTCACTGGCTATTTTGATATGGTGAGCACCATGAAAAACCTCATTTGGTTTATGCTGAGTCTGTGACAGATCTGCTTTTTCATTCTCATATTACTTGTGGGAGGGAGCTGATTAAGTACCTTTCAAGCAGATGCAGTAACAAGGTTTTGTGAGCTGGATGATTCAGGAACTTACTAATCCCTTCTTTGAGCAGGTAACTGAAATCATGGAATTCTGGAAATAACCTTGTTGTTGTTGTTGTTGTTGTTCTGATTACCATCCTTTGTAAACTGAGGAGAACCCAGGAATTTAATTTTTTCCTTGCCATTTAGATTGAGCATTCATGGGTTTTTTCATCCAAGGGGTGCATAACACATGATTTACAGAACTGCTGACTGCTGTTTAAAGCAGTACTGCCTTCATAGCTTGAACACTGAGTGCACACAGGCTGATAGTTTAATCAATCCATTTTAAAACTTATTAACTAAACCAGCAGTTTACTGCTCTTGTCAAACTCTAAACAACTGTAAATCTTGTTTCCAAAAATCAACCAGAAAAAATGTAACACATTAAAAATGAATTAGATGTGGCACACCTCCCATAAGTTGTATAATAAACAGATCACAGACCTATAGTAATAGTTGTGATTTCTGGCATGTCACTAGGGAAGAACTCATGGGTTTTCCAAGTGACCTGTGCCATAAATCATTGCATTCCCATTTACACTGAGCACATGTATCTAATTTTTCAAGAGTGGCTTCTGAAATCCTGATGAATGGCTTTGGAATTGATTACTGGAATGTATGAAAAGTAGTGTCACAAGTGCCTAATTGAGGAAAGGAAAAATGAGATAAAAATACAGTTCAGAAAATTGTAATACACTAAGTAACAAATGAATAACCACACAGGAGATAAGCCTAAAATGTGGCAAATATGAGATCTGTCACACTTTTCTTTAAGACAGATAAATTAAATTAATATAAATTTTCAGTAGAGTTAAAATAATGTAAATGCACAAGCCAAGCATAAATCATACATGTATTTTTTTTGACTATGCAGGCATCAGTGTCTTGCTAGTCCAGTTTAATGTGTTCTCTGTGTGTTAGTATGTATATTTTTATAACATGGAATGCTCCATCTTAGGAAAAAATCAGACGTCCCAAATCAGGAAATGTATTCAAGCTTATTAATGAAACTCCAGAGACACTCTAAGGTATTTTTATGTATATCCTATCTACTTCATTTATCTATGTGATCTTTAGAGAGCATATTTAGCTCCCCTCCATCACATTCAAAGCTGAATAAAAGCTGTGCACTCACTAACCCAAATTAGCACTCCCTGGCTCTCCATGCCTGTCTGTAGACACTAAAGATGTACCATACAACACAGTCTCATCTTTCAAGTAACATGTAGAAATACAGTTGGTGAATCCACTTTTTATTTTCTTTGTGTAAAGGACTGCAAATTATGTTGCATGCTGAAAGATAATGTAGATTATTTTTATGTTTCACCCACTTCTGAAGATTTATCTCTGTCAGCAGCTGGAGCACATGGACTGAAGTTGAATGTGTTACATGATTGTAGCATGTAGATTCTGATTTGGTGTTGAAAGAAACTCCTTGGCAGATAAGTAGTGAAATGAAACAGCAAACATGCCATCACCTAATAAAAACATCAGTTCATAAGAACCATTAACTACCTTTTCCCAAGACATCCCTTTTTAATTGATATATTTGAATTTGTGATGAGAAAACAAATTCATGTTATTATAATAGTATGTGCTAAGCAGTGCTTATAGAATAAGGAATTTTTTTAAGGAAAATATTAGGCTTTGTTCAGTCTTTATTATTGGTTCAAAATGAAAAGCATTCATTAAACTTTATTACTGAGGTTCATGAAACTTTCTTTGGATTAGAAAAGTATAACCTTCTCTCCTGCTTTAGAAGGGTGTTGCAGCTTTTCATTAACCTGGAAACCTCCTATTTACATGGTTCACAGCCTGGTCTCAGCTCACTTGGAGGTAACAAAGGGTGTCGGGACAAGAGTACAGCAGGGGGCTCATCCTCTAGGGCTGCCATCTGAATTTGATCAGGACAACTGTTTTAACTCCTGCCTCATTAGGCAAAATAAAATGGAGATTATGGTGTGTGGAAGGATCACATTACAGACAGCAAGCTCTGCCTCCTGACACTCTCTGTTGATTTTGCATTTTGACGAGACCTTTCTCTGTGTGTTTTCCATTCTGTATTATGGCAGGCTTTAAATTATTTTGAAGACAAGATCATTTGTATCCCCTGGCACTTCAGAGCTTAGCCAAAGAGAAGTGAAGTAATAAGTGAAGACACATTAGTCTCAGAGGCAGTTTACCTACTGGAGAGATGTCACTGTGTAGCATGGGCTTAATGCTGATAGTCACTTTAATTCAGCTTGTCAAGCAATGCCTAGCTCTTCTCTTTTCAAAGTTTAAGTTAGCTGTGAATTTGAAAAAATCTGACACAAAAAGTTCATGAGGTAAATTAGTATTACCACCTGGCATAAACGATTGAATATTTCATTTTCATTACTTAGAAGTAACATGTTAAGTCTGTTCAGTTTCTGTTTAGTCACTGGTTTTAGGGTTTATAAAAAATTGGAAAATTGTTTAGAGTTGTGTGTCTATTGCATTATAGTGCCTATTAGACTGAAGATGAGTATCAGTCATTGAAGATTCATCTCCTAATGAGAGTCATTGTCACCCAGTTGTCCACTAAAAAGCATCTTCCTACTGACCTTGTCTGTATGTGCCATATGGTAATAGAAAGTCCTCAGTCTTTAAAAGGCAAAAATTGGTTCAGAATGTCAGTTTGGCCAGCTGACAAATAGTGGCAGATCTCTTGTGAGGAAGATAGTTACAGTTCTTATCCATCACATCCAATTATGCTTTTCTTTAGGAAGAACAGGGTGATAAAAGCAGGTGATGGTTAGTAATCAGGTATGTCTTTTCTTTCTCTGACTCCCGTTTGTTGGTAGGATTTTCTTTGATTTCTTCCTCCATAGGCATGTCAATGAAAATGAAATAGAAACATCAAAATTAGAAATAAATTTACATTATTTTTGTAATTATTCCTTTATAAATCAAAGTTAGCCAGAAGTACAGACAATAAACTGTTGTCAAAATAAGAAGCTCCCCTCAGGGGAGGGGGAAAAGAGGCAACAAGTAATATGCGACAGATGTGAATGTAAATTGTTTAATGCAAAGTAGAATGTGTACTTTTCTATAGTTAGAAGTGTAGCATGAAATTGTTTTAAGCTAATCTAAGATTTTTTATTAAAATAATGACAAACTGAGAAGTATACACTACTGTTACATCCTAAGGGAACTTAATATGTCTGAATTTACAGCAATTATCTTTCATGAAACCGTAAGTTGCACAATCCATAAGTGTCTCTTCAGCAACACAAGCCACATGACTACACATAATTTCTTCTGCATATTAAAGACCAACTTCAACATCCTTATTCCTGATGCAGCCTGATTCATTTTCAGACTATCATGTATCCTGTGGACTTAAGAAGGAAGGGATCTTAAAAAATCTACTTCTTGTTGCACATTTCTATATATCTGCCTTAAGAATTGTGTGTTTTGGGAATGTCTCAAGTTGAAAGTTTTCTGTAAGGAGTTTCACAGAATGAACCTGCCACTTACAAAAATGAACTACTCAGAGAACATGATTTTCTTGAAGCAATTACTCGCTGAACATGATGACAAAATTTTTGTTAAAGAATCTGGGTTAATAGCAGGAATTCATCATGGAGGATGGGGATATGTGTTTGTTTTTTCTCCACTATGTAGCCTCATAGACATTTACATCAGCAAAACAGAGTCTGCAACAAGCAGTGATCCTCTTAAACTGGCTTTGTTATCAAAGCAACCATTCACCAAATTACATTCCAAGTGGAAAATGTAAGATGTTAGCACTGTTTGACTATCTTCCCAGTACTAAGCCCACCTGAATCCCATTAGTCTGGTTTGCAGTACCTCCAGTCCTGGAAAAGTATGGAGGGGTCTGAACATAGGTCTCATTACACTGTCCAAGTATTTCTTTAGTATGTCATGCTGAGATGTAATACTAATAGGTTTTGTCCTTCTTTCATAATAATTTTGGCCAAATTTCTGGTGTTACTGTTGAATGCAGAGCTGAGTCAGCTGTATGGGTAAGAGAGTTGCCTAGCCTGATATGATGCCAAGCAGTCATAATGGCAAATTCTCAAACATGAAATGTTTTTACCCTACATTATCAGCTTCCTAATACTATTGTATTATTTCCCTCTCCAGTTAGAAAGTTAAAAGGAAAGTGCTGCAAATACTTATATTACACTGTAGGCAGCAAAAAATTGATACTGATAAATTGCAAGAGCACAACGGTGAAATTCCTCTTTCTCTGTTTTGTGATACAAGAACAATACCAGCCATACAATAAGACCGAGCAGTCTGGCATAGCTCAGCATGACTCTGGTGGCATCCTGTAACTGCAGCAAGGGACAGCACAGCTCAGTCACTTGCTGAAATAATAGCAAACCAAACCTGACACTTTTCTAACATCCCAAGCTTGCACTGTTGGGGTCCAGGCACAACTTGTGCTGTTCCCTCAGAGCATTTAAGGAAGTGTTAGCAAGGGTTTGTGTCCAAGCTGTTTGACTAGAGGAATAAAAGAAAAAAATGTTCACACCTTTTGCAATCCAGCATGAATAAATCTCTGATTATCTTAGCATGGATGATTAGCATGTGGTGATTAGAAATTATGTGGCACCATAGCCTGGAGATGGTTTGTCTCAAAAAGGCTTTGGCTTCAAAGGAGGCGGGAAAGTAATAGGGTAAAAAAAATGCATTCTGTGGATGTGCTTGATGACTCTGAAAGACACAGAGAGGCAACTATGTTACTACAACCATTTTCAGACTTTTCTCTCCCTACAGGAAGCATTAGCAGTAATGTTACCATCTCTAAAGTTCAAGAAGTGCTGTTCTAAGCTACTTTGGGTCAGCAAGAGGTGATTCAGGGACTGGACTTCTCTCTTGCCTTACGGTTTCTATGGTAGTGTATAAATAAGGGATCCAGCCCATTATGTCAGATTTCTACTTTAACCTTGTAATATTATGCAATTTCCATACCAGTGTGTGCCAGCACAGCGCAGCATGGATTGTCTAGAAACTGAACTGATTTTTACTAGTAAAAATTTGATGCTTTTCAAGAAAAGAAAGGATGAAAGTATCAAACACAGAAAACATATATTTTCATCATAGGCATTCTAACTGGCTTTAGGCATAAAAACATTACTGAAATTTCTAGTCTAATATACATACAATAAATTATGTGTTTGAGCTCTTTAGTAAATCCACTGTTTACAGTGAAGCCACACGATTAATGTCTTTGCTTGAATTGTCTTAGGCTATTTGTAGTAGATTAATACTTCCTAAAATTTATTCTTATTTTGTGTTACTTTTAATTGCATTGTGCACATTTCTCTATAAACTATTTTAGACTGTATCACCTGATACTCTTAAAACAGATTTTCCATGAAAATGTTTCTCTGGGTCTCGGGGAGATCTGACATAAAATTTCTTACGTTTTCAATTCAGGAGGTCTGGATCTTTCAACCAAATTTAATAGCTATTTGTGCCTTGAGAAGATGTTATCTAATGTCCTATTGGTTCAGGGTCATTCACAGCCTTGCATTATATTGAAACATGGACAAAGAGTGTAATTTGTTCATGTCATGAAGGATGAAGTTGGTTAGAAAGGGAAGTGTACACGATTTATAATAACACAAGTGTTTCCTTGCTAATCCCTTGTAAGGTTCATTATCTGTAGTGCCCCAGGCAATAGCTGGCGTATCATGAGGGTGAAATTTAACCCACAGCATGAAATTAATCCTCAAAGACTTTTGTCTATTCTTTCTAGAAATAATAAATTCAAAGTGATTTTATAAATCTCCTCTCTAACTTTATGCAGAGGTGTTAAATTGGTATCTAAACTCTATGGCATATGTCAATCTATTGATTTATGTTTATTTAACTAACATGCAAGTGTATATCAAGCATAATAAGGAATTTGAAGAATTAGTGGTGTGTCCATTGTTTCTTCATTTTTTCCTTTCATAATACAGAAAATTCTATTCCTTGTAATTACAGAAAAGACAAGGGTGTATGTATGCATGCATGTATAAAATCATTGAAGTTATCATATCTGTGTTTCCTAGAGCTTCTGGGTTTATATATGAAATTATTTGGTGGGGGTTTTCACACTCTGCCTTCTACTGTAAAGCTTCTTAAAAATCTAATGAGGGTTTGTTTCAAGTAAACAAATGGATTTTTAGTAGTTTTGCAAGGTAAATCTTAAATCAGCTGTGTAAATACTGGGTAAATCAGTTGGGGTTTTTTCTGAAAGAGATTTCTTTTTCTTATGTATGCAAAGTTCTCTTTGAGGAGAAAGAGGTTCAAGTGATTTATTACTGATTGATTCAGACTCTCTTCAGTGTTTTTAGAATGTGATTCCTCAATCATAGCTAATCATCTATGCTGAGCCACTCATAGCTGTTCATCAACTCCTATAGACTGAGTTTTCCTGCTCACCTTGAGAATTTTTCCACTTCTGAAGGCAGCAAGAGCTATTTAATAAATGTTTACAATTGATCATTTCATCTCTGTTGAAGAGCTTCTTCAATACATTAATTGAAACTTCACACAATCATAGCCCTTGGGACAGAAACCTAATGCCAAGACATTAAACAGGTCAACTGCTTCTTGGAACACAGTCCTGACCCTGGGCAGGAAGTTTGCAGGCTACTTGGAGTGCATTATATGAGCAGATCTGGAAATACGTATTTACTCTTCTGATCATCCTTCTTCTTCAGACATAAATTATATCAGTTGTGTAGGCATTGAACTGTTGTCCCTGCACATTGAACCATTCTCCCTGCACATATTCCTTGAAAGAAAATTAGTTCCTCAAGTCATACCATATTTCCTCTGTGTATTTTAGGAAAGCTATTTTTGTGCACATATATACTAAAGTGGTGAGAAGGAAAACAGCAGTTGCTGAAGTATGTTAAACAGAACAGTGAGCAGAGGAGTATCTTTGATCCTAAAAAAGACTTTAAGACACGTTAGACATGCCACTTCATATTAGAGATGAGATGTGGTGTAAGTCTAGGAAACCTCTAAAAACTATATGTTTTGTAATATTTATTGCTTAGGGTAGAAAATCCTATTGAAGTACCTCATCTAAAGTTAAAAGGTCTTTTTCTTATGCATTTTTAAGCTAGTCTTATTGTTAATGGGAGCTGATGGATTTAAGAATTATAATTTGGTACTGTAGGGTACAGTAAATGAATACCGTGTAGTAATTCAGATGTCATTTATGTCACATTAATCCTATCCATTGAATGCAATAGTAGAGAGAGAAATCTGAAGAATTACAGTGCTTGTTTATAGGTTTTAGAGATGACAAGGAAGAAGCAAATGCAATGATAAGTTGCTCATATTTTGACCAATGTCCACCCTGAGATTTTCCATCTGCTCAATATTGTGTTCCTTCAGCACCACACACTTTTCTGTCTCACCTATTTTCGTGATTTTTCTCACTCCCTATGCATCCATCAGTCATTCCCCTGTGATTGACTGTCCCTATTTGCCTTTTCCGAGACCTCAGGCTCATAGTCAAAATTTCTTGCAAGAAAGCCAGTAGTGTTTGTTGATTCTGAGACTGCAGTTTCTGCTGCCAGTTTCAATGACAAGTTGGCATCTTATGACCTCTAATAAATGACCTCTAATAAATTGGCGGGTGATACATCTCTTAGCTGTTAGGCAGGATGGCTGTCTGCATTTTCAAGAGAGTCTTGAAACAGAAAAAGGCTTAAATCCTGCATGTAATAAAACTGGAGATTCCTTTCTGCAGACCTTTAAGGTCAGCTTTATTCTTGGAAGGGGCTCAGGCCACAGGTAGGACAAACAGTGCATTTTTAACAAAAATAACAAGGATAATACCAATACTTTGCAACATATAGGTACAGTAGGTCCTTATACTTTGGACTGGACACATTTCCGCCTCCAAAGCAGGGAAAGTTGGATTCTGAGATCCTTGGATTCCTATTTATGAGCACAAACATATTGCTTTGTGCAGTAAACCAAAAATGACCAAAAATGAATCAGGTAAACCTACTGCCAGAGTTATATCACATAGCAAACCACTATACAGCTAGATCTTTGAAAGAATCATGGCATAACTTAGGATGAAGATAAATTATGCTATTCTTCCAAAGAGCTATACTTATGGTTGCCTCTCCCATTAGCTAGCATATGTGCTAAATAAAATAGAGAGGACATGCCTACATGTTGTACACTTAGGGGTTTATTTATTGACCTCTTCCTCTGTTGGGCATTAGACAAGACATAGCAATTTGGCAACAGAGGCATAATCCTACTCGTTATTTATAATAATACATATGGTAATTACCCATTAATTCTGTGTAAGCATGCAAAAGCACGTTTTTCCAACAGTCATTTTTCAAGAAGCCTATTTGACTTATCAGTAAGCATTCAAAAATTCAATAGTGCAGCTAGTTTTATGTCTGAATCCATGTAACACTATGAAGACTGGACTAAGTGAGTGTATGGAAGAGGTACTGAACATGGTAAGGAAACAAAGCAGTAGTTCCTGAGAAATACTGCATGGATAACATCCGAACTGCCTATTTTTCAGTCCTCAAGCTCAATATCTGAGTCAGATCAGCCATCTTAGCATAGTCTGCCTGCCTGCCTGGAGAAGAATGTGAGGAAAATGCCTTTAAAAGACTTCTGCGACTGTACAAAATGAAAGGAGCTTTTCTAGGTTCCCACTGGTGGTTAGTGAAACAGTTTGTTTTCTGAGATAGACATCACTGTAACAGAACCAGATGATACTTCCTGGATTTGAATATTTTCATGAACTCAAAAGGAATAATATACCACTTCATTTTGGAAAAATAATCCTTAAAAGGCACAAGGCTGCAAACAAGCAATAAAATCTGCTGAAAAGTATATCCTCCAGACTACTGCACTGACTGCTACCCACAAACACTTTGCTGAAATCCTCTCAATTTTTCAAAAGTTGCCTTGTTTTGTACCTTTAAAATTATCAGCACTTGGAAGAGTCTTGTTAAATCTGGAAGAATTCCTGTTTTCCTTTAGACTTTACAATGTTTCAGATACTGATTAAAAAGGGAACTCTCCCTTTATTCTGAAGTCAGTAAGAAATATTATGGAAAATTGTGTTAACTCTTGCAAATCCCTCTACAACTATAAAAGTACAAATGAGATCGTCCCTGCTGTTTCAGTCAGGCCTATGAACCTCAGAGCAATAGGATATTTATAAGAAAATTCCAGACATAGCAGTGGTGCCGTGATCCATATGACCCAAAGTTTCCAGTCTTTGTCTATCCTCCTGTCTTTAAGGAAAAACAGAGGGGCGTAAAATGAAAACTTGGAAGATCACAAATCATTGTTATGACTCATTATAATGAATGATTTGTGCATTGCTTTATGGAGTAGTTAGGTTGAGTTTGGGAGCAAAGAAAGTAAAGTTCCTTTTTAATTTTCACCTCTTTATGCCAATTTTCAAGCAACTGTCTTTCCTGAAGCAACAACGATCTTTTTTCCATACCATCCTGGGTAACGAGTGAGTTTTTTTGTCTGAGAGAGTGTGTTGTGATAAAAAGGTGCAGCTTGCGTGGCTGTTGTCAAGATCCCGTTAGTGTTTCTGTTACAGCACTGTCTTATTTTCTAGCGTTTAAAACTGGGATATCAGATACTTGAAGTTGAAATTTGGTAACTCTTAAAATGTGTTTACTAATAAGAAAAATAATCTCATTGGGTGGGGCAGTTTGGTTCTGTGAAAAAAAAGTATCCTGACAGCGTTGTAACAACTGTGATTCACAGTTTTAAATACCCAAAATTATTCTCCTGACCTCAGTGTACAACCTGCATTGTATATTCTCCTGAGTTTTGTTTAGCATTAGTTTTTGTTGTTAATTGTATGAGCTATTAGGAAAATAAAAGTAGGTCTAATGAAGCTGCTGGTTTTCCACTACATTGAATTTGTGAGAACTCATTTCCTTTACTTTTGTATTACCTTCATACAGTGAATTAATAGAGTATATTCACAGGTGTCAAAGGTTTCTCATCGCTTACTAGGATAAATTTTAGTGTTACACTAATGTGTGTTTATGCTTCATGTGTGTTTATGTATTCTTATAAAATATACTGGCAAGCTACAATATGAACACATAGCAAACTTTCCTTAAAGTTAAGGGATTAAGTTTTTGGTTTGCTTTTTACAAAAGGAAGTGCGCTATTTCTGATAAAGTGTTCCAAAATTATTGGTTTTACTGTAAGTCACCATAGCAGTGAAAATCATAGTGCTTCAGAGGAAATTTCATCCTTAACTTGCCTTGTTGTGTCCTACTGTATGTTAAGAAGTGCTGGGATCACTCAGCACTGGCTGATAATGAATTCCATATAAGCTGTAGTATTGGGGCGCAGCTGGGTGGGTAAGAGTTGAGTTTCAGTCTTTAACTCAGAATTTCCTTGTTTTTGTGGTTTAAGAGTTTAAGTTTTCTGTCACTTAGACATACAATTTAACAGGAAGAAAAAGGTAATCTTTACATGGAAGCAGCATATGCGTAGTAGCTATTGTCCATGTTATGTATATTAGCTCTTACTCATTTAAAATGGGTTGTCTTTTAATGAGAGAGGGTATGTGAGTTGACTTTTTCAAATACAGGGTATTTAGCTGTATTTTTCAGAAGAGTAAGGCTGGTCGTATCCCTTCCAGTATTGTAAAAATCTCAGCCATAATGTATTAATGAAATTGTTTCCCTTTCAAATATTTTCCAGCGCAAGGAGGCTGGGTCAATGCTCAAAACTAACACTTCTTTCAGCAGCTCACAATTTGGCTGTTTTCCACTGAAAATGAATTTGGATTTCTTTGTTTGACCATTTCTTTCCTTTGGGAGAAAAGATATTTTTGGTTATCTTTCCTACTTTGACCGTAAGGAGCAAATGATTGCTTTTATGTTTCGCTGTGGTTTGAAAATTTTTTGTGCTAAATTATTTTCATTTTAAAAAAATAAAATCAGAATAGACTAAGCTGTGATGGGACCAACTTAAAATGCTATTTAATACTGAAAAGTATTACTTAGACCACCAAAAATATCCTCCCTCATGCCAGCAGGCTGCAACATTTTTTCTGCCTTCTGAGAAGGAGAAGTTTTGTGTGATTACCCTAAGGTACACTGAAATCAAAGTTTTGTTGAGAAAACTGTGTAGAAGTACTTGGCCCTTTCTATAGAAACTGTTGAGGAAGAAAATTACTTTTTCTGGTGGCATGTAGATCTTGATTACATTTTCCTAAACTGGAAGAGTTTTAGAGCAATGCTTACTCTATTTCAGATATTGTCCAGTAATGACCAGTAGTAATGAGACCTTTCTGTGGCTTTTCAGATATGTGTTTTATTTTTCAAAGATGTTTTACAATTTGATTTGCATCTTTTAGGATTAATGTAGAATACTCTTACTTTTTAAAGGCAGCAGAATTATTCCTCTAATCTGATGCCACTTAGCTGGTAGATTAAATGTTTATACCTACATTTAAATTTTTCAAAGGCTCTAATTTGCAGAGATTCACTAAGGGAGTCATAGGTCACAGTAATGTCACAGGACACATGAATAGCTTTAGAGCAAGAGGTCAAGAGAGGGTATGCATTTTTGTAATAGAAGTTAAACTGAGATAAAAACGTGGACAGTTTTTAAGCAGGTACATGTTACACACTGAAATCAGTGATTCTCGTTTTTATCGACTGGATACTGGGGCCATAACATATATCATATCATATATATCATATCATGTCATATCTGATTTCTCATGAAATCTATTTATTAATTTATATTCCTCCTGACTTTGCCTGTTATTTCTCTAAAAGCTGTTTTAAAGAAAAACATACAAGACTTTATCCAAAACTAATGAAAACCAGACTTCTTCTGTTGTTGTATTAGGGCATGAGTAACTACTCATAGTTAAAAGCATAAAAATAGCTCCATCATCTCTGACAATACAAAATTATTCCTTGTGGTGCCATTTTCAATGATTTGTCCTTAGATTTTCTGGGGTAGTTTTTACTTAGGAAGTACAGATTACAAAAGTTTCAGAAACTGTCACTGTAAAATACAAAATGCTGTTTTTACCGTTAGTGGTTTCTGCAGATTCTTTCACCAGTGTTTTATACACAAGAAGATTTAGAGCAGAAATAAATTTGCCTATTGCTTTTCCAGTTGGCACATCTGAACCGATCTTACTGTGTTAAGATCATAGAAATTGCACAATCCTTCACATAAAATAGTGAGTGATCTTTCAAATGTAGCTTGCCCTTATGATCATTGCTGTCATCTTATGTTGCACTCAGAACTTGCTTCCAGACAGCCAAAGCAAAGCTTCAGTTACAGAATTGTATCTTAGATGTATCCAGAACAGGTTGGAATGTCCAGCAGAGCTGTTTCTGCTTTGGCAGGACTTGTAGATAAGCTTTTCACACAGAACATTGGAGAAATTCTAAAGGATGATAAAAATGTGTGATGTTTGCAAGTTCTTAACTATGAAGAAATGTTGGTACTTTGTGAGGAGCCCATAGAAGCCCATGGCTGCCAGTTGTATCTGGGACCTCAGGAAGCCTAGCATTACAGGATTTGGAGGCTGAGGTTAAAGACAGGCAAGTCTTGCTGTGCATGTGCAATAGGTGGGGAGGACACCAGCTTGGTCTTCACTGATTTTGTTGTCATTTAGAACTCCCCCTCCACACACAGTCATCGATGGAATTAGATTCTTAAGATACTTATGGTTTGAACTTAGTTTCTTTGGTATTTCTTTCTTGGGAGGAAATTAAATTATTTGTATATAACTGCTATGACTAGTTATTTTTGTTATTCTTTAGCAAAATTAGCAGAGTAGATCTGCATGAAACAGCTGCATGAGTTAATTTGATCTGCTTCTGGTCAAATTAGTTTTTCCTGAATATTTTCAAAAATTACATGTAAATGAAAATTTGCTTCTGACATTATAGCTACTGCACGTTTGTCCCATGCACACAATGGAAGAACTACTGCAGGATAAAAGAGTAGAAGAGTTCTCCTGAGAAAATACAGCTTTAATGTCTAAACACTTTATTACACTCTTGGTATGTATAGTACTGCTTTCTTTTTCCCACTCACATTTTTGATGGAATGGTCTGCTGTTTAGCTTGAATATAAAATCAAGAGGTAGAGGAAAGTCATCTATAAAAGGAATAGGAAGTACAGGAAAGATGAAGTTCTTTTTCTATTAGTGTACTTTTTTACTGGCCGAGAGTACCAGTCATGAGTGGTAATACCTCTCTACCCATGACTCTGATTTATTGCTTTAAAGTAAATAAGATCTTCATGAAAATTAAACTACAAAAATCTAACTGCAATTAGAGACAAATCTATGACTAGTGTTAAGAAGGATTAGAATAAGTTCTCTTCTTCTCCTGTTCTTTATCTTACTACTTTATTATGTTCTTATATGTTCTTTTTTTTAGTTAAATAGTCATGATAGCAATACTATAGTACTGAATATACGACTTCTGCACTAGGAAAATTTGTATCTTTGGCTTAAAATAATTAGGGGGTTTTTTTGTTTTGAAAACTAATATTCAGACCTTTAACAGCTCATATGATTTACTGTTAAAATATGTGACAGAATTATAGTCTCAATTTAGTTATTATCCTATAAGTAACATAAGCAACTCAAAGAACTTGAGCTAGAAACTAAAATAAATTATATGATCAAGGTCCACTTTGCAATCCAAAGTTTTGCATGCAATCTAAGCATCAGTAGATAGCAATCATAGTAACACCTGAAAAAATGTTTAAATTAACAAATGAAAATCTTTTAAAAATATAATGCAGTTATTTTTTTATTATAAGCATGTGGACTGTTAAATAATGTGTATTTATTTAAAGCTTCAGAATATACATTTTTTATCAATGTGTGTTTGTTGGGTATCTACAGCTAGAAGTGTCTGGAATCATGGAAATTACTAAAAATGTGAATAAGCTATAAATGTTTTCAGTTTTCCAAAGGCTGTGCGTTTACTTAAAAGCTGTTTTAAATTTAAATGTGCACAGATATTTTACTTTGTTTTCTTGAAATGCCATGTAATTATCTTCTTTGTTGCCTCTAAATGCCTTAGTACATAAGTTTATTTGCTTTTATACTGCATAAATCCCAAAGATGAATGGAAATGTTAGGCTCTGTATTCAAAACAGAGTAGAATATATGATGAAATCCTACTAAGACGTGCGGAGAAGGAAAACACAGCTGAGGCTGCCACTCATTGGCAAGTGCTGCAGCCTAGTATAAAGCTTGGTTCTCTGAGTCAGTGGGGTTTTTCCCTCTGAACTTTGCGGCTGAGATACTAGTCAGCAGCAGAATTTACACAAGGGTATAGTCTTTGCAAACCCAGGGGCAAGAATTTGAGTCTAGTCTGGTCCACATCACATTGTGGTTGTCCTGCATAGCTGAGATTTAACTGCTCTCTATCTACTTCAACCTAGATATGAAAATACTGATATCTTCCTTTTAGATTTTAAGATGAATAAAACAATTTCAGTATGAATTGGAAATCCTTCTCCAGCCAAGATCAGTAAATGAAAGAGGGAGGATTTTTAGGTAACACTGTGGTGAGCAGACCTTAAACACTGAATACCTGGATACTGTAGTAGCAGACCTCCACAAGACAATTTTGGAAAGATATTCAGCAAACATTAACAAAAAACTTTGCAAATTATAGAAGAGCATGAGATAATTTTATTTTTTTTTTCTGAGAGCACACATACCTGCTCTTCCATAGATATTAATTGCATTAGAACTTCTGCAGTAAGAATGGGGACAGGGAAACATGATGTGGAGTGAGGATTTTATTAAACTTGGAATGAAATACTGGCTGTTAAAAAGCTAACAAGAACGGTAAGAAGTTAGGCACTGGAAACTGATACATATGTTTATGTAGAGTCATTGCTCCACAGTAGGATGTATCACTTGTTAAATGGTAAGTGGTTCAGAGAACTGTTGGAAGAACTCAAGTATCGTCTATATTATGGGATTTCAGGCAGAGCCCATTGAGAGTTACTGATCAAGGACTGTTATAATCATAAAAAAACTGCTCTCTCTCATGGTAGTAGAATAAGGTTTATTTATTTCACAAGTAGTAGTTGTAGTGCTGATTAATGTGGGTAAGTTAAAATATTTTCATGGGTTTAGATCATGCAGTTTTCACTCCCTTTTGAACAGACCCCAAAACCGCAAATAATTTTCCATGATTCCCACTTTTTGAGATCTCAACCAAGTGTCTTTTGGGGTGAACAGGGAAGGACACCAATGTTCTCTTCTTAAACAATATCAGGGCACTATTTTTTCTAATGAAGGTACTACAAAGGTACTGTTCATTCAAAGGGTGCATGGAAGACCAAGCCCTCTGGACTTCTGCTACAAGCCAGAAAAGGAGACTGGGAGGTCCCTCATGGCATGAGAGATGAAGGCGAGAATTGTGAGAAGCTGAGAGGGCAGGCAGTAGATGCATGGGCATGTCCCGGGTAGGAAGAAGTATCTGGAGGGTACTTTGCCTCCCACAGCTCTGTGAGCATTCCCAGCGTAGGAGTGGTCAGCACCACAGCATTCTGCCCAGAAAGCCAAGAAGCAGGGAAATGAGAGAGAAGGAAAGTTAGCCTGATGCTCATTTTTAAAGTGATAAAGCTTGGAACACTGTGTTGGAACATCTATTGACTTCTGGCACTTCCTGGATGCTGATAATGACACAGGTTGTTCATCCCAGGCCTGGAAAAGTATCTCTGCACATATGTCTGTTCAGGATGTCACTGACAGCTGCCTGCACATTCTTCCTATCATAATTCAAAATTATAAATTAGATCAGAAGTTATAAGGGAATTTATCTTTTTTGGTCTAACAAAGCTAATAGCATTCAAGGCAGGCATCCAGATTTCAAAAATGCATGAAATTCAGTGGGTTTATAATGCTTTTAGAAAGGAATGGATTTGAAGCAGAGAAAGCAATTACATATCCCCCAGTTGTGTTCATTCCTCTAAACAATCATTAAAAACAGACCAGAGTTTGGGTTTTTTTAAGTAAATGCTTTCGCTCTTCTGTATTATTAAGCTTACTGATACAGGCTGCTACTGCTGTCTCCAGGAAAACAAACAAACATTTTTTTTCAACTCTTCCCTGAGCTTTTTGTAACAAGTGCTGGTGATCAATTAGCTAGTTCATTAAAAAGTTACACATGATTTTATTGAGGCAAGCAATTCTGAATCAAAGAACTCAATTCGCAGATCTAGGTTGAAGCACATAATTGGCATGTATTTTAGGATTGCTGTTAAAGCTATAAAATAGATTTACTAGGGAAGGAATGGGTCCAAAAACCCTAAAGGAAGGAATATGTTATTTGTGTGACTCAGTGTAACAAATGTACTTGTTTAAGACTAAGGTCTTATCTACATTTAAACAAAAGTCTGAAATAAATGTAACGCTTCTTTGATTTAACTTCTTTAGCAAGAAGTTATCCTTCACCTGACTAAACACTAATTACATACAGTATTATTGCATTGCTTATGCTACCATTTTCATTATTGCTATCAAAGATGTATTTTTATTAAATCATTTAAATTTAGTTGAGAATTTGCCAATGTGTAAACTGTTAAAATTATATAAACAAGTTCACCGTGTTGTTGATATCCACTGTGAGTCTGGGAATAAAGCCCCAGTTCTACAAACAGTTGTGCATGTGTGATTTAGTGGGGAACCTTACACACATGCAAGTAGGACATGCTTAAGCATTTGCAGGGTGAAAGAGAGCGAAGCGCATTAGTCAAAGGATGTTGTAGAAACAGTGGTATTTTGTTCTGAGTGTACAAGCAGGCCAAATCCTGAAAATCACAGAAAAGAGTTTGGGTTAAGAAAACTTGATTTTTAAATACTTTGAAAAAAATATTTACTGGTGAGTTTATGCAAGATTTCTTTAAGAAAAAGAACAACATTTCTGGTTTTGAACTGAGAGATATAAACAGTCAGGTCTTAAATCCATTTAAATGTGCATAGAGTCTACTTTCTGTTATAATTTTGATTAGTTGGTTGCCGCAATGTATAAGTTTCTGTAGCTGATATTGCTGTTGGACTTTGTATGATGGCATTGAGGCATTTTTTCAACTATTAGTTGTCCCAAGGGTTCTTTTCAGACAAAATGTTATGCATCAGCTCTTATTTGAGTGTAAGCCTATTGAATAGCATTCTTCTCTCTGCCAACTTGGCAGCAAGTTCTTGTGCTAATAAAAGAGGTTACCCCAGATAGAGATCCCAGATGTGCTTGAACTACTTTTATTAGGACTGTGGAGGGACTTAGTGTTTCCTTCTAACTGTTTTCAAAAAAGGTGTGGGCTTGCCTTCATAATTGCCAAAAAAATTGAATTACATCACTGGAATTTTTTTCCTCAAGTTGAATAAAATATTAGATGCACAGAAATACTGATGTTCAAAACAATTAATGCCTTTTGCCACAATACAAACCTTTATTTGACCCTACTGAATTCTGTGAGAGAGACTATTGCTGTTTAACCTTGAATTAAAAATACCTTCTTTTGTTACATATTCATGTGATTCAGTACCATGATTAGAATAAGTAAAAATAAATGTTTCTCAGAGCTGGAGCATATGTGTGGCATATGATGTACTTGACTGTAATGTGAATTACTCCTTGAAACTGTTGTGTAGAATTATTATTGTACTTAGTGTTAAAACCAATGTAATGTTGGCCTGATGTGGGGCTATTGTAGACTGGAATTGCTAACATCATTTTTTTTATTTTTTTATTTTTTTAGTGCTGTTTGGTAATCAGCAATTTAAAACATAAGTTTTATTGCTAAAAATATATTCTAAACTTCTCCATACTATTTACTTGAATGTGTTAGCTGTGGATTTAAAACTGGAAGAAATAGAGTCCTCTAACTGAGATACTTAGTAAAATAATACATTCTGTTAAACGTACTGTTGCTATTGATAAATCGTAACTAAGAAGACCTTTACACTCTTAAATCATAAGCTTGGTTTTACTTTCAAGGCCACAAGCTTCATGTTGAAATTTTTATTGTTGTCAAAATGTGAATAGAGAAAAGAAGGCTTTAATTAGAATAATTCATTGCTTACTTTTATTGTTCATCTTATTATTAAATTATGAAAAATAAATGGTGCTCTAATTTTTGGTCATGTCTCTGCTTGACTTTTATTATAATTGTGTCAGATGTAAAAAAAGAAACACATGATAGTATTCCGTTTTGGATTTTCAAAAACGGGGTTTAACCAAAGACTCACATTAGTTTCAATGGTCTTTGGATCAGGCACAGGGTTAACAGCTTATTTTTCAAACAACTAAAAAGAGGTGTAAATGTCAAAGGTGATAGCTATACTGTGAGTTCCATAAACTACACAAAAAGTTACTACTAAAGCTCTATTTTTCCTTGGTTTAACAGCTTCTATGAAAACAGTGTTAATAAGTATATCAGGAACAGTATATAATAATGAATCAGAGACGTAAAAAAAACCCTTTAAAACTCCTTTTATATAATAATTGGAAAGTTAAAAGTGACTTAAAATCCCTGACTTCTCATGCTGTGATGTAAATTGTATTTTTTTTTAGGTTCCAAATTCAAAGAGGGAAAACTGATCCAACGGGTTACAAGAGCCTGGGGGACTGTTTTAGGACTATTTTCCAACGAGAAGGGTAAGAGTATATGTTTTTAAAATTGTCAGTTTTATGTGACCTTTCTTAATCACCCATTTTCCAGACATTAGATCCTCTTTATATTCCACTGGGTTTTTTTGCAATTGCCAGAATTTGACAAACATGTAGTCTTACATAACGAGCACAATTTGAAAAGTCTTTAATTAGTCTTAATTAGACTCACAATGCTGAACTTTGTTTTTAAGATATGTTAAAGACCAGAATGCACAGCTGTATAGAGACACTGGTACAAACTGCTGCAACACTAGGAGCAGGATGACCACAGCAGTGTATTGATATATCTAAGCTCTTACATCTTCTTGTCCTGATTTTCTGAACTAGCTCAGCCTTAGCTGTTACCAGATCAGTGAAACACTTGTTTCCAAGCTCTAATGAACTGACATTCCCAGCTAATTGTGGTAGACAGTGTGCCCAGAACCTGTGTGAACAAAACTTCACAGCTTTTCAGTTTGACAGAATATGGAGAAAAGATTTACGGTCATTTGTTACCTGAACTGTACTGCCTTCAGGAGGTACTGCTACTCTAAGCCTGAGCTCCTCTGAGAGAATTGGGTTCTGATCCAGAAAGACATTTAAATATAGGCTTATTTTTATGAGCGGTCCAGTTAAAGCCAGTGAGAGTAATAGGATCAATCATATGCTTAAAGTTAAGCCTGTTATCCACAGGAGTTCTTTGGGAACTAGCCTTTAATCAAGGTAACCCTAATTAGTAAATCCCAGGTTTGAGCAGCTGGCAGACTTTCCATAAACTTCATAAATACAATAACAAGCCATTTTTATCTGTATATCACAGAATCACAGAATCAATTAGGTTGAAAAAGACCCTCTGAGATCATCAAGTCCAAACTATAGATCACCAAGTCCAACCCATATATTCTTCAAAATGGAGCTGTTCATGTATACAGTGGCATAGACACTAGGTATGGGGGCAGCATAGGTGCCGTGAGGCACAGACTTCTTGTGTCCACAAGCTGTACTGGAAAAACAGAGGTGAGATGACCAGTGAAAATTCATAACTGGACCAGTTTTGTTTCTTGTAGTGAGGCTTAACTAAGCTACACTACATAAGTATCTATATGTAGTACTGGATGGTTTGAAATAACAAAGTAGGAAGATGCAGAGAAGTTTTGTTAAGGTGTTGAAAGAGGAAGTTGTCACAGCTGCCCTTATTAGTGGTAAATTCATTTTTATTGAAAGGTTAATGTATTATCACTATAAGGCTTTCAAAAGCTTAAAATCTAAAATGATTTCCCAAAAATGGCACTTTTTGGCTTCTGAGGTTTTCCAGCCTAAGTTAATTTTTATCACTTTTCAAAAGAAAAAATGTTGAAGTATTAATATTTACAGTCATGTAAAATTATTTTTTTGGTACAGAACAAGTTTCAATATTTAAGTCGGTGAGCATGAGAATAGAATTTATCTCATCCAAACTCATTAGTATTTTTATTTTGTTGAACAAGTCACAAAATATAAAATTAACATTGGGCAGACATATGTGAAGAATGAGTTAATTGATTGTTCATGTTGGGTTTTTTCTGTAGAATTTTTGTGCCCCAATACTGGAACTAAACCAGAATATTTTTTTAATATTTGTATCAATTTAAGAATCTCCAAACAGGAAAAAAAATATGATTACATGAAAATATTATACATTTAAATTGCAATTTGAAAGTGGATTGCACAAAATATCTGTGGGACTGGAACTAATACAGAGTTTTACTTGCCTGTTTCAAAAGCAGTCAGTACTAACCCAAACAAAAAGAAAATCTTATGAATGCCTGTTTTACTCCAGGAAGTTAGACAAAGTCATAAAGCCACATGTAAACAGTCATGAATAGTAAGCACTAGGAAAAAAGACAACGAAAATTCTCAGATAAAATATAATCTTAAACTTTTGCTAAAAATAAGAAAAGTAATCACCTAATCCTGAAACACCTATTTGATTCCTTGAGTCTTGCATTCCATCTATACAAGTTTTCTGGAGCATGGTGATTATGACGGTTGTGAAGGAAGTGGGAGGGGACCGTGTGTTATTTTACTTAGGGGAAACCTTGAATCCTGATAACCCCTTCCTTGGGTGACCACAAAAATATGCAGAAGAGAGAACCAAGAAAGGGGTTCACCTTTAGATACTAATCAAACAAAATCAATTAATAAGGTGTTCAGATTCAGGTGTGTAAATCTGTGAGAAGGGTATAAAAAAATTAATTTATGCCCTGTGTTTATTTCATATTGGCAATATGAAACACCCCCATTGGTGTGTGGCATTTTTAGAGTGATTTTTTTGAAATATCTAAATCTGTGTACACTGCCTATATAGAGGTTAGGCATCTTTCTCCAGCTCTCAGAATTCCCTTCTGTCATAGGTGATTTTATGTTTAAACTGATTAAAAAAAAAACCCTAATTAAATAAAAGAACACAGTTGGAAAACAAGTGTTACTAATGGCCTGCCCCTGAAAATGTTTTCATTTGGAAATACTGCTTATGCTCATTCATACTTATATTTTCCAGTAGTATCAACTATGGTAAGGAAGGATGTCAGAACCCAGTTTAGACAAGACACTTCATAATGCCTTAATTGGTTGACCTGGTTATGTTGAGGTTAAGTATGCAGCCTATGAAGTACTTATTTTTATGAAGATATATGCAAATCATTTATTTGCTGCAATGCCTCTTTCTGAAAATCAACCAGTACTATGTTACTACAGTATCTCAGTAGCAATCTGATGATTTTATGGAAAGCTTATTCATCAGAAATTATGTCCAGGATTCTTTAACCATCCCTCTGATTTTTCTACTCATTATAATGAAGAGAACAGAGGAAATATTTCCTGTTTAACCACTAATAGAACACTGTCCATTTCACAAGCATCACAAGACTCCTTTATCTATACAAAACACTAGAAATCTTCTAACCAAAGGAAAACACAGGAAAAAGAAAAGCCCTAAAAATGTTCCCTTTTCCCAAACCTTGCACAGCTGTTTAGATGGAAATAAATTTTCCTTCATGGGGAATTAAATTCTTCAAAGAAGGATCCATCCCTTGAACTCTTTTCTTGTCTTACAAGAAAATAGGAGCCACAAAACATAAAATTTAATTGAGAGCCACTAAATGAAGGCTCAGTCAAGCAGGGCATTAAAGGTCACATAGTTTTCTATATAGGGAGGCAGGAGTATTAACTTCAGCGCTTCTGCAAACTTGTTTTGGTGGTGTCCAGTCGCTGCTAATTGCAGCGGTGTGGATGCTCCCAGGTGATGAGCAGCCTCTGCTCAGCCGGATTTGCTGGGAGCTGTGCAGCAGAGGTTCTCTGATTTCACTTAGGAGATGACGCATGAACTGACAGATCTTTGATAGTGAGGCAAACCCACCAGGAGCATATCTGTTTATTGAGGAGTGACAGCTTTATAGCCAGCATAAAAATAATCTGATGTTTATTGGGGAAAATGTTTGCATACAGGATTAACTCAAACCATTAATAGAGAACACTTTTCATTCTTTTTAGATCCTATAAATAAGAGATTAGGTTGTGTTTAATGACCAATTTTTATATCATCGTGATCTTTACTGCTCTGGTATTCACTCTCTTGTTCTTTGATAGTCACTTAGTTTGGAATATGAAATGTAAGAATAAGCCAATGTTTGAGCTGAATGTATATGTTGCATTTATATTAAAGACACATGGTGTTTTGACTCATATTAAGAATAGAAAATTATGCCCATCTGCACTGTCTTAATTTGGAGATACAACATTAAAATGATGGATGCTGTTATTTCAAATGTGAAAAGAACTTTGTTCTTATAAACTTAAATTTTCATGGGCTCATAATTTTAACAGTAAATATTCTGGGGTATAGTTGGCTTTTTGGTAGTCACTCAGTCAAGAAACCTGTTACTTTCTTTTCATTTGTTAACTTGCCTGAAACAGGAAGGGTAGTAGTGTCCTGGATTCCAGTTTTATAATTCAACATTTGGACAAGTTACAGTTTAAAGTGCTTGTTAGCCTTTCTTAGAACTGGATGATCTTGGGAAAGTGAAAAACACAATTGTCATTGGTAATTTGAGACTTCATTATTTCTGCTGAGTTATTTGATTATCTATGTTTAATTTTGTTTGGGAAAGAGCAATTACCTCCACATTTACACAGCCCAATAACTTTATTTCTGTCTTGTTCTCAGCACCACCTCACCACTCTCTTGTACCTGTAATTGTCTGTATGACCAAACACACCTTTTTGGTTTTTTAAGGAGCACCTGACTCATACATTAGTGGGATTAGGTTAGAAAGCTGCACAAAACTTGTCAGCTATGGGTGGAGTAGGTGGGAGAACAGCCAAGACTAAGTAGGAGCTGAATGAGGGCAGAGTCATCAGCAAACATGCAGAAGTGGGACGGCTCCTGGTTTACATGATATTCATCAATTAAGGAATTTGCTAGCACTCTCCCTTGTCCTGCCTCTATTTATCGATTCTGTCATGGTAACAAGTGCTTGAGAGACTGCAGCAGTGTTCTTGAGGCCTGTCTCTCCCAGCTGGCTGCAGATAATACTCTGCTGCTTCTAACTGCCAGCAGGTCAGGGAAGGAGACTGGCAGCCTTGCAGGCAAGCACCAGCCTCTGGCATTCACCAGTGTCATCACTGCCCATTCTTGGGACGCAGCTGGCTGTGTGCGCTTCCAGCTGAGATGAGGAGATCTATCACAAGGCTGCCAAATAAGAGCTACACAAGCTAAAAATACTTGGCTACACTGCACCTGAAACCTTCAACAAAATTGCCCATCAGGGAAGTGTGACATGGTCAGTCATCCAAAAAAGTTCCTTCTCCCAGTGCACATTTATGAAGTAGAGATTCATTTCCACTTAGTGGAAGCATCATGTGGTATCAAAAGAGCAGACTTTAGGTTCTGCTTTCACTGCTCTGAGGCAAGCCTAGGTTGAAGATTAAGATGCTGTTTGT
>JAOXXN010000065.1:39189816-39203056 GCA_026770055.1 Myrmophylax atrothorax | reverse complement strand
CCCTCCCCCCCCACCCCCCAGCTATCTGCCCCACTCCTTGGCTTCTTGTTAGCACTTCAGATCAGGAGCAGCAGAAGTGAAATTCGACCCATGCTTGCTTGCTATCTTCAAGAATCTTGTTTCTTAGTAGAGACCCACCTGCACTGCCCTGTTTGAGAGATTGTGATCTTGCAAACTGAAGTACAGGAACCTTTTGTCTTCTGCCTCCGCTACAGGAACAGTAATTTCTACCTGAACTCTGAGGAAAGTCTCCTAGCACTTGTATTTCAAAAACCCAAAATCTATACATAGATCCAACTCTTTAATCTTTAATTTAAATTATAGTATAGCCTTGAATAAAGTCATCATAAAGACTACTTTCAAGATTGGAGGAACACGTAAAATTGGCTGACAGAATTTTCCTGATAATTTACCTTGGGATTTTGATTTATATTATGCACACAAGGCTTTAGATCAAATATGGCCACAAAGGAGACATCTTTTTTGTATCTACATAAAGGTGATGTGCATTCTGCTTTCTTTTGTAAATAGACACTCACATTTGATAATGCAATTTTATCTCATTTCCCAATAAAGATATGAAAAAATCTAAGAAATTTTGATTCCTCGTTATGTTTTAAAATGTGTGTACATCTGTGTATGTGTCCCTATTTATAAAACATTCATGCATTTTTAGTCTCTAAGTAGATAACCAGTGCCAGCAATCAACATATCAACAAATAATCCAGTGCCAACAATCCAAAGTGTCTGGAGCTTTTGCAACACTAGTGAGTCACAAAATAAAGATGATACTCACTCTTTTAACCTATAGGTCTCAAAGCACTTCACAGATGAAGGAATTACCATTATCTCAAACATACAGTTGGGGATATTGAGGTGTAAAGTGTCAGGGACTCAAGTAGATCTGGACTAGAGCATGCACAGAGTTGGTTCTCACGGAGCAGCCTGATACTGTATTGTTTGTTTGCCCAGTGGTAGCATGTTAATACCAAAGTTCTGAGGAACGTGTGTGTTAGAAAATTGCATTATTTAATACTGGCTTCTAATTCAAAAGGGGTCTGAAGACTTACTCGGCAGTCCATTTTGTCAAGTACTTTGTCTGAGGGCATACATGGATGTAGTGCCAGGTTTAAGCCTGGAGCTGCAAGGCTGGCTCCCCATTCAGCAGACCACATTGTTTCCACATAGTCAGCACTATTAAGTGATGTTACTGTCATGAGGTTTTCATCATCCCATTCAGACAGGAATTCTCTGTTCCTGACTGGAGGTTCCCTACCCCCATCTTCATATGTTAACACTTGAAAACATAACAAAATGGCTTTGGAATGTGAAAAACTTTATATGTGTAGCTGTCTGAAATGCAGGGAAGTTGTAGTGGTGTAACTAAGGGCAGCTTTTGAGTAATCACATTTTTATTACTGACGGACACACATTTTGCTTCCAAAATTTAATCTGATATATATGGCAATTCAGTAAACAAGAACACTCTTTTAAGGAAGAGAATCGCTTCTGAGACTTGTGTATTTTAAAGATGAAACACATGCTTATTTTTTTCCCATAGGGAAGAAACACAATAAAATCTAGTAAATCTTAAAAGCATCTTGGAAGTAAACAGGCCAGACATTAACTGGCATTAACTATCATTTGCTAAGGCCACTGGAGGTACACTTGTTTACGTTGGATGTCTGATCTTTATTTTTTAAAGGTACAAGTTGTTTTATTTTTTTGGAAATATTTTCATAATCATGTTGTTTTAACCTTGAAGATATGATTTCTCAAGTGTCTCTGTTTTCTACTACTATAACATAAATAGAACTCATTATAATATTAGTATTTTTTGCAATAGCTCCTTGGAATCAGGTGACTGCATTATAAGATGCTTATACTTACAGTAGTAAAAAGATACCTACAAGAATTGTTTACAATCCATTTTTGTCTATCTACTCTAGTTAGCAAAAGATCAGCAGAACTAAATTTTTTAGTCCTTAGGATTTTAACATTCAAGAATAACTAATTTTTTTAGTCTTTAGGATTTTAACATTCAAGAATATGTATCATTTTGCCACATTAGGTTCCTGTTGGTTTCAACCCTCATGTTTAAATAGATCAATGTGATAATTATGCTTATAGTAAACTTCCTTTTAAATCTTGTATGTGGAAAATGTTATATTATGCTTTATCATTACATTATCTGAATGTACTTATATGCTCTGAATGCAAAGAATATATCACCAAAATTTGGTAGCCCAGGATAATGGCCACAAACTTCTGCTACTTCAGTAACTGGATCAGAATGAGAGGCTGCAGTGTTTCACAGCAGTGAAGCAGATGTTTGCTTCTGGGACGCTGATGGAGACATTTCTGCCTGGCACCATTCACCTCACTTTGGGCAGGGACAAGGTGCTGCATCTGAGCCCCAAAATCACCATGCTTTCAAGCGGCTGAGCTGAGAGCCACCTAGAGTTAGATAGCTGGGAAGAGCTCATACATGCTGTGCCATACGTCTTGCCCTTCTTGAGTGCTTCCTTGGCTTGCCCAGGGCTGTAAAAAATTTTGTCTAGAGATAATCTTTCAGGGTAGGAACGAAGGCCCCTCTGAGTTTAGTCACAGCCATGGCTGCATATCCTCTGAGCAAGGATTTTGGGAATTACTGTTAAGGCTAATTTAAGTCGTACTTTTGGATCATGCCACTTTTTGGTGATTTGTCTCTAAAACACTTGCTTATTCTGAAATGTCATCAGTGCCATTGGAGTCTCCAGAATTGAAACCTGTATTTTAAAAGTGAGAAAATTATTCAAGCCCTGATGGAGAGATGGAGGCAAGGGGTGTCTCTCAAATCTGAGCAGGCACAAGGCTGGTGTACCCAGCTACAGGCAGATAAAAGGCTCTGCAATTTACCTGAAACCTCTTTCTTACCAAAGGAAACAGCTCTGAAATCTGATGATGACATTGTCAGTAGCTAGCTGTCAGAATTACCTATCTATCAGTTATGTAAATCTAGCCATTACATTTAACATTTCATAAACACAGTAGTAGAGGCATAATGAGGTGCAAAATTAACTGCAGTTATGCATTGTGGTTTTTTAAAAGACAAATCATTATTTACTTCTCCGTAATTTACGTTTCTGGTAGCTATTATTTGTTAACCTTTCCTTTAAAATAAAAATTCCACTGTATCAAGGAAAAAAAACAGTGATCAGTGAACAGATAAATCACTTTTATGTCCTTAGAACAGCTGACTTCACACTTTTATTACATTGTTTGAAACAGCATCTTTTCATCTGGAAGGAATCAGTTTAAAATGCGATTGTCAACACAACAAAACCAGCTTTCTGTTTAAAATGGCTGCTCGTGAAGCTTTAGAACTACACTTTTTCCAGGATTTCCTTTACAGACATTAGTTATTAGAACCAAGAGATTTTAGATGGGATGTTCACAGGAAATACCTGGCAGACAACATAAAATGCAAAGCAAAGCAGTTTTATTTTAGTTGTAGAAAGCATACCTATGAAAATTAGTACAATGTTTTAGGTGAAAAGCTTTGTTTTTCAAATAGAAGTTTCTAAGTTGTAGTTTGAAGTGGGAAAAAAAATCATCAGTTTTTTCATGTCTTGACCTAACTAATCAAGCAACGTACATTTAGGATATTTCTTGCACTGTATTTCATGCTTATTTGTAATGACACTATTATACCTCTCTCTAATCTGCATGTCTTTACTCATCTAATTTCATTTCCTCACTGGCTGAAAACACAGCTTTGTCTCTTTCATACCAATCCTTTTAATTACAACAGTGCTCAATGGTTTATTTCAACATCGATTTCAACATCTAAAATTTTTACATCTCTAAAAAATGAAGATGAAGACTATAAGCATAATCAGCTATTGCATTCAGTGAGAAAACATTTTCACTTCAGAAATAATTGAACTTTACATTATATACATTTGCTCCTTATTTTAACTGTGAATTACAAAGATGTAGTAAGACTGACTTTTTTTCAGTACTTATAATTTTCTTGTTTTCAGGGTAGGTTAATTTAAAGTTAATACTAAAACTATTACTTGCAATAGTTTAACTAACAATTTTGTCTTATGCTGTACTTCAAAAGTGTAGGTATCTTCAGTTTTTTATTTTCTTTTTTAATGTTGGAAGATAAATAGCATTATGTAAAAAACTTCTCGAATACATCTTTATTAGGAAGGCAGTCTTTCCCTGACAGATTTATTTTTGTTCAGTTACAGAGCTAGGTAGGCTGATCATTTATCTCTAACACCATCACCAACCCATCTTCTCTTTGCAACGTTCTATACCCAAGTTGAAGTCTTTCTCTATATCATGCTTCACATTCTGAAAGAAATTTAGTACTCCAGATGTTGAGTACTTCTATGCTTGGCTATGGAGGAGAAACTATTTCTCCAAAGTAGTGCACCAACTCAAAATAAAAAGGCAATGCAAATGACTATGAATACTTGAAAGTTAGGTAGATTTTCTGTGGAATGCATCTGAAGTAAAACAAGATAAAATGGAATTAGCATGGAGTATGGAAATATTTAAGAAGACTGTGTTTCTGTATCATGCTAACTCATAGTTCAGGGCACATTGCATTCCATATGATCAAGATAATCTGTCTGTGAAAAATAGTTGATTTTGCTTGTTATGCTATTTGCCTCTTTAAAGAAAATATAAGTCTAAATATGTATGAGGTTGGTTTCTCAGTTTTCATGTTTTTTGCTTGTTCAACTTTACTTACAGCATGCTATGGTTCTTTATCTTAAAAATATCAATACTAACTTTAGTGCACTAAAAATAATTCTATTTAATTTTTAAAATGTCTACATCAAGTGTAGTGCATGTATAACACACTCCATCTCCTTACAGGAATGCGAGCACATAGGCACAGAGAAACTGCACCATTGCATTCTGTCTATCCAGAGCAGAAAGCTGCTTTCGCAGTAAGGCAGCAGCACTCCATAGTGAACTTTGGAAGGTTTTCTGAAGCATATGAGGCAGTAACTCTGAAACATTGGCTCCAGTTATGAATACAAGATCGATTCTCATGCTTTTATTTTACAGCTTGCCTTCAGTGTTTGTGTATTTTTGTGTATTTTAGCTTTGCCTGAACTTGCATATATGCTGCTTTGTATCTGGCTATCATACCATAGTTGTCTCAAGTACCGAATGATTTTTTAGGGCTTATTTTAATCTGATGAATGGAACTTTCCAGAATAAGTAAACACCTCTACGTGATAGGAATTTGGTAGCCAAACCAAATGCATCTCTGCTGTTCTTTGTAGCAGTGGACCTCTATGTCAGGGACAAATGCTTTGACACTTGTGATGCATCCTAATCACTTACCGTTAAAACATTTCTTAATGAAACTCATTTTTTCATAGCTTGAATACCACATAAACTAATATTATATCCTGACTTAACAAAAGTCTAATTTTGATAAATGTATCTTCTTTAATTTGCAAAACCCTATTTTACAACAAATTATATATTCCACTTATGTCTTAATTTAACTATTTTTCTGTATAAGATACTTTAAACATCAAAAGTGTCTTAGGTATTTTAGCTCATTTTCTACACCCCCTTTATTTGGAAATATCTATCTCCCATCTGAATTATCATTTAGTGTATAGGTAATATTTATTCTTTTGATTGCCACTGTGATTTAGAAGCCTAAATCTGGCCTCAATTTTGTGGATAAAAGTGAAATACTAGCTAATTAGCATTACAGCCTTGGTTTTAAAATATTCCCACATAATATGCCTCTGTATTTGAAAATTCAAAATAGTATACTTGCCCAATATTCAGACTTTCTTATACTTATTGGGTTACAACATAACAAAGTATTTCATTTTCTTAGTATTTCCTTAATAAATAGGTAATTTATGTATCAAAACTAATGTAGGTTTTCTTTAGGAAGTATGCAGAAAGCAAACAAAAACTTTCAGCTACATTTTTAAAACTCTCATGCAAATTAAATATATTGTCACAATTTTGGGAATAATAAAATATCTTCAACAGCTCATGCTAATAGTTGTGAATAATTAATAATTTTTCAAAGTTGTAATATAAGAAAAGGAAAATTTACATTTTTTTTACAAATAACAATTTTCATAGACTTTCTCCAAAATTTTATAATTGTAATTTTATCTAGAATTACATAAAGAAAAGGGGGTAAAGCAATTTAATGTATTCCTGAGAAAAATTATACTGGTGTAAAAGGTGAAAAATTGACTAGTGACCAGTTTAATATAGGGAAAGTTAGCTGACATTGCAAAATGCTGGGAATCATTGGCAAGAAAGTTTTCCTCAGCATCCTGTTTGGGAAAATGCAGTTTTCAAAATAGGTCTTTCTAAGTTACTGCGAGGGAATGCTTGGAATTTTGTCTTTCTACCAAAAAGGATTGGTTTTCCCTTGATTGTCATCAGTTTGCTAGGTTGTCCTGCTATTTAAGCTATTAAAGACTGGTGTGTTGCTTGGTCTCAGGTGATCCATAAAAAGGAATGAAACCTTGGGAAGGTAAACCATCACCAGACTGGCTCGGTGTATCAGCCTTCCATGACGGAAGCTCTTTGTGAGAATTGTTGGCAATTCCAGCAGTTTCCAACTGAAGATAAGAGCCAGCGTTCTTGGATAATGCCCTTGATCACACACCTGATGACAGACTCCTGCATGCAAGTTTTTTCAGGTGCTATGTTTGCTCAGTAATCCTTCAGTGCCAATCTTTTCTAAATGGTGAGCAGGTCCCGTCAGTAATGGACATCAGCCATTAGGCTTCTAATATTTGTCATATATCAGGTTACAGCTTTGTTACTGCAGTGTGATGAATGGATGGTGTTATGCTCAAAGAAAGTCAAGAAGTGCTATAAATTTAGCAATCAGTACTAAATGAGTTGTTACTTTAGGGGCCTGATTCAACATCCTTCTGAAGTCAGTGGAAAGTATTCTGTTCACTAAAACCTTTATATTAGACCTTAAATTTTTTTTCTCTTCTAAGGAACAGAATCCAGAACTGCCATTAAAATATAGTTCCTCCTTACTCACTATATGCAAGTTTACACCTAAATAGTAGTTACAGTGTAACTCTTACTTCGTGTCTTAAGGTTTATTTTCTGTGGAAATGTTTTGATTAAATGCAGAGGCGCACACAGGGCTAACTGCAAAACCTGACAGGTCACTCATGAAGTAATCAGAAATGGAATCGAGGTGTTCAAAAATTCATACAGAATTGCTAACAGGGATTTTTTTTTAAGGATCCCAGGAATTTCTACACCAGATTTGAAAGTCTGTGCTCTGATTTTATGCTTTTCTTACTTGTTAGCATTATTCTGGAAGCTGCTCTGACTGAAGACAGGGTTAAGAAATTATCAAAGACGTTAGAATCCATCTGTGGACAGAGTCTGTATTGTGTTTCATGCGGTTTGCAAACTTTTGAGAAGTTCAGATAGTACCCAAAGAATTTCTAATTCATTAAAATCATTTCTGGTGGCATAAAGGTAATGAATTTCCTTTTTATATTCTAGGATATAATTAAGTCTAGTACATATGAAAAGTAAGGCACAGTTTTAAGCCAGACAAGTACTACCCTTTGTTGCTAGCCTTAAGTGCACAACAGTTTAAGTCAAGGAAGAGGCTGCTAAAATATTGCTTCTAACCACATTCATAAAATTTCTGCATTTCTATTCAGTGACTAGATAGAATGTTTGGTATAGCAATTCCAGTTTCAAATGACCTAATAGATATTGTGTTTCTGGAACATGGACTATGATCTTACCATAATATAGATGGTAATATGTGTTGCTGAAACATTTATGCTTATTTTTAATTTATAATTAATCCCCTCAAGATCAACCTGTAATTGCTATACAACCCTCATTTTCATACTTCAGCTAGTGGTAGTAGTATTTAAAATTTTACTCCTTCCCATTGTTTTGTAAATGTTAGTGCTCTCCTTTGTGCTAACAGGGAGATGACCTAAATCAGATATGAAAAGGAAAATTAGTATGCATGTTACAAAAAACAATGTAAGAAGAGAAGGTCAGGACAAATATACTAGAACTTGTATAGCCTGGTGTGTTAATGCTGAGGCCTCCTATATAAAATGCATTCTTGGTGGATGTTTGACTTAGAAAGGGTCTGGGGAGCTGTGGTAGCTAGAGAAGCAAAAAGAGAAGGGAAGCATTCTTTACTAAAAGATGACACAAAGATAGGAGAGGAAGAATAAAAAAGAATTTCCCAAAGTAGGGGTGTGAAAGGATACAACACACAACAGACTAAAAACTGGAATGTATTCTTTTTGCTTTATGTGAGCGATAGTATTTGGTTTTCAGTAGAGAAAAGAAGCAAATTTGAATGCAAACTACTCAAAGTGTGCAGATCCTGGTTCTTACTGCTTACACTATACAAATGCCTTAAAACTCTATTAAAAAAAAAATAAAAGTCCAGGATCTTTGACCAGTACAATCTGCTGCTGTTTACCTACCTAGTCCTTAGAACCTTCCTTGAATCCTTCAGTGCCAGGTAATTTCATTCAAAATGAAGCTCTTATTGCCTTCCAGAACATAGCATGTAAATTTGCTTCTGTCCTGCTGTGTGATCATTATATATAGTCTACAATGCCGTAGGCTCTATATAAAGTGCTCTTTTTCCACATTCATTAGTGACCTGCAAAGTTACAGATTATTTACCAAGTTCTTGTGCACTACCTTTCTAAGGTTTTTCTGGCATATTACCTAAGCCTGTGTTTAAGACAACATATTAAATTACACACTTCTTAATTTTACAATTGCCCTAAGTTTTAAGATATCCAGTGTGAGAAGCAGGATTTAGACACCTGTAATTCTGTCATGTAAATAATATGCATGTATTGTGCCAACAGATGTCTAACAGACATTTCTACAAGTCTGCATGGGAATTGTATAAAACTCAAATTCAGAGAAAACTGTGTAGAAGATCTCTGAAATATATGGGCTACTCCCCGTTTATTTCTCAACTTTCTGTAATTTTTTGTAATGCAGTTCTTTTCATTTATGAAAGGTCTTGTTCTTAGATAGAGTTTTCATTGTGGTAGAAAAAGTTGCAGATACAATGGTGAAATGTAGAGGATGCCTGATAGCATTCCAGCTAGTCTTGGATGTCTACATTTCCTACCTTAACTGATGCATGACTAAAGCTTATGCTTCTGTGGTTCATGAGACCACTTTATAAACACCTGTGAATAGAAATTGTCTCACAGGAAGAAGTTAATTAAAAAGCACTTATATAAGTATATGTGTAGCTATAACAGAAACATCGAAATGACACTGCTTGCCCATCACCGAAAAACAGCTGAAATAAGACTTCTGTTAGCCCTCAGGGTTTGCTACTGACTTCATATGTTTGCCTGACAGCATTTCATCAGGAAAGAAACTAAACTAAGCACCTATTTGTGTTTAGGCAGAACTTTGAAATAACCCTTAAACATGTGGGACAAAATCTGCTTTGTCCTTAGTGCCAACCACAAAGTTTGCTTAGCAGCCTACAAAGATGATGATCCTACCCAGAAGACACTTAAACAATGAAGTTGGCCAAAGTGCAGCAGGAAGGAAGATGTGGTGTGGTCAGAGCACTGCTATACATGCCCACATATCTCAAGAAAGTCCTACCAGTGTAGACCCTGGGACAAAGGGTAACGTGTTGCAACCTAGTGTATGGACAAGTCTTGTGATTGAGAAACTGCAAGAACAGCTACTACTGTAAAGCTACAGTAGGAATTACTTATGAATAAAGCAAAGCCAGTCCTGCACAGATACATTTCACTTAAACCATAAAATCTGTATGAATAGTTCAAGTTTCATGAAAACCAATGTGTGGTTCCATGAACAAACTATGCACTACTATTTGTCCAAATTGTGATTATTCTTTTAATTGAGAAAAACAGTATGGACACAAATTAAACTGCTCTCTTTAAACCATACTAGAAAATTTGGGTTTGATACTGATATAAAAAAAAGCCATGCCCAGAAAAGGTATTATCACCTAAGTCTAAAACTAGTTATTGTAATTGTAGTTGCCAGGTGGAGACAGCTAGTAGGCTCAATCCACTTCTAGGCATTTCCAGATCTTGCTTAAAACACCCTCATATGATTGGGCTCCTCATAAAGTACGTTTGTATCTGCTACCTTTTTTGAGAAATAATAGCCTATGAAATGTATTTTCCTTTATACAGTGGCTTAAAGGGCTTGACCTAAAATGAAGATTCTTACTCCTTCTGAAAACAGAGAATCCAGACCATTAGCTCCCATGTGCTGGAGTGGGGCCTAACCATCATTTTAAAGCCTTTGGTAGACATAAATGAGGGAGAGTAAAGATGGAAATACTTATTTTAGGTTTCTGTTGCAACTTTGTACTTCAAAATGTATCAGTAAAGAGTATGTGATAGAGAACGTGGATAGAGTCATGGCTTCTAATTCTTTTCCCTAAACTCTTTAAGACAATAAATTCATTATTAAAAAAAAACAAACAGACCCTTGCAGATGTGCAAGAGGATAATTCCTGACTTTCTTGTTAAGAGAAGTAACCAGTTCTTCCTACCATTTCCCCTGCAAAATAGTAAGTATCTATCTTCACTGGTTTTGAGGGGTGACTGTGAGCAATGGATCGTAAATGAAAGAAGTGTTCTCCAGTAGGCGAATTATGCACCAATAAGAGGTGGGATATTAAAGCTTCTGTGGCTGCCCTGCAGAGCAAATCTGTCTTGCAGTACCCAATACTGGGAAGCGTATTCTTTGCAACACCATATCTGCTCATGAAACCCATCTGTCCTCTGCTTGCCTGAATTAGCTGTTGAAGTCTGTTGAAATCTGTCAGCTTGAGCCTGTGGAGTTTCATCCACCTGTTTCTCACTCAGCGTAGCTACACAACAAGCATCTGGAGTCTCACCACCTTCAGTTATAGCATCCTAAACCAGACATTCAGTCTTCACTTCTCTATCACCAACTTCCCTGAGAGGAAGCATGGTCTAACCACTGTTTTGTCAGACTTTTTTCAGTAGCCATAGAGAAAGGAGAGTAGAGATGAGGCTGGTCAGTGTGAAAACTCAGGCTCTTAACTGAGGATGTCTACCCAAAGCTGTATTATCGGGTGTTGTGATCAGAAGGTTGGCAGGATGTCTTGCCACAAGCCTTCTGTTTTAAGAGGTTACAGCATGTTCTGATATATTCTATTAAACGTTTCAACCCTGAACTCAGGTTCTCTGTAGCTGAATAATGAAACACATCAAGTTTGTAGCACAACTCAGTGCATCAAGTTTGTAAGTGCTGAAAGGGTGTCCCAGATAGCTGGAGAGGGGAGGGTCCTGGAAACTGGCACTGTGGGAACAGCAGGAGCTGGTAGGGAGGGCTGCAGCACTGGGGGCAGTGTTTACAGCCCCTGAAGAGGAATTTCTGGGTTTGCTGGGAAAGAAAACTTGCTGTAAAAAGCAGATGTGCGCTGCAGATATGAACTGACTGAAGGAAAGAGTGGTGCTTCTTGTCAGGTTTTTGTAGATGTTGCTGAGGCAGGGCAGCAGCATCTCTGCTTATTTTGCAGATGCATGAATGCAGCCTGGCATGGTCTCTGAAGGATCCTTCTGGGGCTTTAGTTGTCCATTAGCATCCCTTGTGGCCATACTGCCTCTTGTGCAGCACAAAAAGCAGATTCTACTGCAGCATAACTTGACTTGATTTCATCAGGGCTGTATATGCTGTTACACCTTTGGTGAGATGCATATGTCTCTATAAAAACATTAACCTAATATTTTATTGTTCTGAAATCAAGAAACAATCAGTCCCTCAGCCTTCACTGAAATTAGGCTCATCTGTTTTGAAGTCTTGTACTCACTGAGTAGTAAATTGGAATAAAAATAGGTTATTCTAGTTAATTTCTGTTCCCTGTTTTTTCATGTTTGACCTGATTTGTGGAGAACAATTAAATTTAAAACAGACATTTATGATAGATCCCATCCAATTGTAGCTACATTTTGGAACAGTTTGGTCTTTCTTTTACAATAACTCGCTTATACTTTTATTTGTGTTTCATTATTGGAAAAAGGACTTCAGATATGTCTGATAAGAGTGTGATCATTAGTGCCTTGGGTACTCACGGTAAAAGCATTCAATTAATGGGAAAAAAGACATAAAAACCATTAAACATTTCTTTAATTGTTTACTTATGCGTTTTTCCCTGGAAGCTAACCACAATCTTTTTCCAAAGTATTTTGTTCTGAGTTTTATTTATTTAGCTGTAGATTTTCCTTAAGCATCTAGATTTTGAACCAGATATTTAACTTAGACCATGTATTGCCAGGGATGACTGTGTCACTTTCCAGGGAGTAACTGGAATTTTAAGCTAAGACTATTGAAAAAAAAAAAAAAAGATTGCTGATTCCTGTGGAAAGGGGAGTTATGCACAGAAGTCAAATTCTGAGGCTGGTAACAAATGAGGACTAGGAACCAGCTTCACCTAAAAGCCAATACAATATTTATAAAAATTTCATTCCATTATTAACCACACTAAACCACTATTTTTATTCATAAATAAATATATATCTTTTTTTAAATGCATCAAATATTGTTCTTCATTACCTTGTTCTGTAATGTCGTTATGTTCCCACGTAATTCCTCTGAAGGAATGTATATTTTACTGTAAACAGATCAAGTGTCATTGCTTACAGAATTATGAACTGCTCATTCTACTTATTAGTCATTCTTAAAACAGGGTGCTCTGAACAGACACCAGAAGGATATCAAATAGATACAGCTTCTCATTCACAGCCCGAACATTTCTTCTGAAATCTCAGAAAAGAAATATTCCTATAAATATTCCTGGGAGTCTAGTAGTAAATCACCGTAAATCTCACAGCCTTCAACAACTGGAATAGAAAGAGTCCTGAGCTCACACCTGAAACAGAATTTTAGGGAGTAACATGCTGCATTACAAAATGAGTCACAAGGCCAGCTGTGTTTATATATATTGTGCAACTAAAAGTTGGTGATCTTTCTCCTGTTAACAATGGGGTATGCTGTACTCTCAATTCAAGTCACATGGAGAAAAATCCACTGTTTGGCCATTATCCAAAAATGACAAGGACAAGTACATGAGCAAGTGGTGATTTGTCTTGCTCAGTCTCTGGAAGATTCTTTTTCTGAGTTCTGTTATTTACAAAGTAATACAAATGTTGGGCAATAATCAAGCATAGAGAGCTGACTGTAG
>JAOXXN010000065.1:39170305-39181381 GCA_026770055.1 Myrmophylax atrothorax | reverse complement strand
AATTAGAATATTAAGAAATTAATAATAATTAGGAGAGCAATTTCTACACCATTCTTCAGTCATCTGTTTTGCCTGTTGATCTGGTCTCAAAAGGTATTTATGTAAATCTGCATCACAATCTTGCAGCAGGCTTTTCATCAGTAACTATATTAAACTATGTCACTGGTGTAAAGCCTTGCAAAATATGTTTCTAATAGTCTAACAGTCAAATTTCTTTTGGAATCCTTTGGTAAATCTTCTTGGTTTCTCAGTCATTTAAACATACCTTGTCCTTTTTCTGTTTGAGAAACTCAAAGTGAAGATTAGTCACCTCTCCAGACAAAGTTATCACATGACATCGTAGTCCTTTATGTTATAAATTCTGTGAGAAGGACAAGATAAATGTCATTGTATAGTGTGGGACTATCATAGTACTGAAGCTGGAAACTGTTTGGAAGCATTGCTGCATATTAACTGAAAAGGGAATTTAAAGTTTTTAAAATGTATTGTGACTAAAAAAAAAAGTTGTATTAACTATCACCTCTATTTGTTCTTAGATTGGAGTAACATTGAGGAAATTGTATTAACCCATATGGTATTTTTAGTGTGTTTTAGTTGCATGAAGACTAAGAGGGCATTGTGCCTGCATCCATGACACTTAATGTGTCGTGCAGATTTTCCTATGAGAGTGTAACCTTTAGGCTGGGATGAGCTGTCTGGAATAAGGCACTGGAGTCTGATTTCGCATCTGTGCCCTCACTGTATCGCACTGCCACTACATGATGGCAGCGTGGTGAAGGAAAAGATCTGTGACAGTGTCTGTACCTAGGGAATGTCTCTGTACCTAGGAACACTAATTTAGAGTTTCTTAAAGTAACTGTAAGAAATCTGTGCTTTCCAAGGAATAATTTTCTTGCTCCCAAGTACTTAAAATCTTTCTAATGACTTACTTTAAACATAATCCAATTCTAATGACACACATGTGTATTGTATGTGTCTTTAGGCAGGCAGTTGTCATTTGTATGAGTTCCCTGTGTAATAATACCTTTCACTCCTGTGATATGTCTAGATACCACAACTGCATACCAGATGGAAATTCAAGGGCCACTATGTGTACATGTTCAAGGTGCTGTTCACTGCCTAAGCAGTGCCACAGATTCTTCACATTTTAATCTCAATGCATATAGGACTTTTGTGGTCTACTGCTACAATTGTCAACAGTATTGCTGTTACAATATCGGGAATCTTTTATTATTTTCCTGATACAGGTACAGTAAAGGAAGTAAGAAAAATACTCCAAAGGTCAAGATGCTAAAAGATGAAATCAAATTAATTATTACATGCATGTTGGTATATATTTAATGATGCCCTATTCTTTTTAATGCTAAAAAGAGCTTTCCTGAGATTTTTTCAGAACTGGGAAAAATATGCATGTTTTTTAATATGTTAACAACACTATATAAAACCACTACTGGCCTAGTTTTACTTTAGACTTCGAAAGATGAATTTGTTTATGGATTCAAAAAATTGCAGACAAAATTTTGCACCTGCAGTTATGGTTGCCTGCAGTTCAGTTTAAGTATCTACATCACTGATTGCATCTGTAAGTTAAAAACATCTAACTAACCTAAATTACAAGCACAAATAATTGCAGGTGCAAAACTCATACAAACACAAAATGATCTCTGAAAGTTGGTCTTCAGAATCTCATTGTAAGTTATTCACTGTATCATGAACCTAGGGTCCTCTTGGGAGAGTCACTAATCTGTATAATGACACTGAAAGCCTCTTGAATCTCAGATTTAACTAGCAGATGGGAAAGAATACATGGAGTCATATAACTCCCTAGGGATTATGCATGTGGATATTGAAGAGTATGACTTATTCCAATGAAGGATAACATTAACTTGCAATCAAAAATTTCCTTCCTGAACCACATTTTTTCTGATGAAATTAAAACAACTTAATGTTGTGTTTTTATGAAGTCACAATGAATTTAAGTAGGACACATTCCCAGGGCACGCACAGAAATTTTGCTCATCTCATGATTTTTCATTTAATGAATCACAGCATCAGTTTAACACAGAGAAATGCTGTCAGTCTTTCCATAAAACACATCTAATTATCCTCTCTATGATTTTCTTTTTTTTAGTGTCGGGTATATATTTCTAAGCACATATCCCCAAAAGTCTATTGTTTTTCCTCTTATATCAAAACTAAAAATCCTTTTCTTACATTCTTTAGCTTCAGTAGGCATAGGTGTGGAGCTACTTTAAAACAGTGAATGCTTCCTGTCGTACCAGTTACAGCAGTACTGTTGGCAAAAGGAGAAAAAAAACCCCATAAATTCGCTTCTAGTGTTTGAACAACTAAAACTCCTTCTGTATAAATGAAACAGTCTGCCAGTTCTGACAATCCAAAATGCAATGAAGAATTTTTCTGTTTCAGAAGCTCTAGGCAAAGCTGTTTTGGCATGTCTGTAGCTTGTTCCTCTTGCAAACAAAGGGGCAGCTAGATGGAAAGTCTCTGGGGGAAGAAATGTCGTCAGTTGTAAGAAATGAGACATGTAGACCTATTCTACAGCCCAGCTAGTGATTACATGCAGGTAATTTTGTAAGAACCTAGACCAGCTGCCAGTGATAATAACACTGCCATTTGCACTGATTTCAGTAGAAATTACAGCAAACAGACCAGCTCAAGGCTTCCGAGAAGCATGGGCCAAACTGGTATTGTGTTTACTGGTGTTGGAGCCAGACTATGAGAAAAGTGTTCAGAAGGCACAGGCAGCGGTGGCAGGGAGCCCTGCTGCTGCTCCTGTGGCCGGGCTGGCAGCAGTGGGAGCGAGCCCAGCGTGCTGCAGCTGGCAAGGTCCTGCTTCACCACCCACCAGCATCACCATCCTCCCAGGTACCCCAGTAACTGCCTCAGCAGCAGTCTCAGCCCAGCTTCAGACCCCTGGCATTGCAGAGTAAGTGGAGGAGGTGTAAGTACATCTACATTTTTAATACAATTTAATTTAATTCCCATTAATCTATGACTCAAGCAGTACATGGTAACAGAGTACCACTTAAATAATCAGTTTATAATCATCCTTGGGGAAAAAACTCCAGAACAAAATGTCCTTTTTGCACACACAGAGAACTGTTGAGGCTATGTTGTGTGTTAAAATGCAAGGCTACACCATAACTTTTCTACATTATTTTCCTTAGGTGCTTAGATATAACAAAACACAAGAAAGCATGTGGAAAACATGTAGTATAAAGGTTAAAATGAGCATCATTTGAATAGAAAGAAATTTTAACAAAGATTCCTTTTTTTACTCTTACTTTTTGCTGCCAGAGACAGAAGTAAGGAAGAAGAAGGTTTCATCTTTCCCTTTCTTGAGGGATTTATATTTAAGTGTGTCCTGTAACTCATGTAAATTCACAGTGCAGCTTTCTAAGCCAAAAAATTAGCAAGGATTTTGACCAAGAGATTGAGAGGTGATTAAAACTCATGGATGAAAGACTCATTTCTCAGTAAGAATAACAGTCACATGGATGATGGATCATAATAACTTCATAATCTGACCCACATGCAGTAAATATGGTGATGACTGTCATTTTGAGTAAGTGAGGTAGATTGATGCTGATTATTAATCCATTTCTTGGACAGTCTGATTGTTTCTGAGCCAGCTTCTCCACTGTTCAGTACTTTCCCAAAGTATCTTAATAGCTTTCACTGACAGTCTCTTCCTTGTTAACCAGTCACTTTTCATGCTCTGTGTTGTCTGAACTTATTTGAGGGATTTTTTTCATTAATTGGTCTGCTTCTAGTGCCCTTACAGCTGGACACTTGGTCTTGTTTCAGCATATAGCATCACATCAGTGTTACTATAGGCACATGGTAACATCTGATTCTGTACTTCATTTACTTGCTGCAAAATATTTATGTTTTTCCTTAATCCCCATGTGTTGCAATGAAAGCTCAGTGAAAAAAAAAAGTGAAATATGCTATGAAAATTAGGACCTAGTATTTAGTATCAGTGTCTAAAATGGCAGATATCTGCATAGCAGATGCAGAATAAATATAAAAATATATTTGCCTATTAGAAGCCACCTTAGCTTACTGTGTCATTGATAGCTTTATATGAGGTTCCTGTAGAGATATGTGTTTAACATTTGCAGTAGGATAATATTCATAACATACTTCACACAAACTGAAAAGCTTTTTGGAAAACAACAGAGTATCCAAGCCTGGTTTCTGTGTTGAATGCTAAATATCTTTTCAATGATGCCAAATACTGTGGCACTTGTCCAGAATGACACTCAGCCTTCCCTATAGCACAGCCTTTCAGCTGGGCAAATGATTGTAGATGCTGTGATTGAGGGTGAACTACATATGTGACCTTGTTAGTGACTTATAGTTCTCAAAATAAATAGCTGGATATAAGTGCCTTTTTCTCAGTAATAGGTACTAATTTGCGCCTGCCTTCACTAAGCACTTGATAGTCTTTCTGAAACTTCTGGGAATTTAAAATCTTTTAAATCTCCAGTTAGGACAATACAGAGATCACTTCAGACTAATAGCTATGTTAAAGTAATATTGCCGTGTTTTCAGTTGTTTCCTTTCTGTTAATAATAAATTCACAACATGCTACATACCACAAAATTAAAAGGTGCCTTTTCCCTGGTATAAATGAAACTCTAAGCAAATTTCATTTTATATTTAGACATATTTTCTTCCTCTTTTTGAAGAACACCCACCTTTTTACCCACTGTGTCTTCAAAATTCCTTCCCTTTGTTGAAATAAAACATTTTGTAAAATCAGAAAGTTGTGCATTTGTTTGACATAAGTGATGTGGTCATGAAACCCAGGTCATCTATTTATACTTGGGATAATGCAGAGGTAATGAAAGCAGAATTCAACCTAAGAGGTTTTTTGTTTCAATTATAAAACAATGTGGGTAAATGCCTTGGATTTGGCAGCCATAGAAAAAAGGGAATATTGTGCTTATGCCTTCAATCAGCTTTATTAGATCCTTAAAGGGAAAATTATGTGAAAGACAGAGGAAGAAAACAACAAGAGCAAGATCCCAATTTCAGTATAATTCAGAGAAAATAACTGATTTAGGTTGGTCATCTTGCCAGGGTGAATGACTCAAGGCTTCCAAACGAGAAATGGAAACCAGAAGGATGAGGAAAGCCTGAAAGTACAAATTGAGAAGATATGATTGACTGCAATGTTTCAAAATCAACTGCTGCAAAGATGAGTTTGGGCTCTTGCCCGGAATACAATTGAATGGTGATGTTCATTTAGACCCTTAATGCTGAAACAAAATAAGATGTAGCTCTGTTTCTGTTAGAAATTTATTTGTTCTTTCCAGTGTCTCTAGCTCGGGATATGATGTCGTGTCCTCTCTCTTCTATCATACCCTGCAGTGATTGCTGCTGCTACTACTGCTGTTTCATAATTTTATTGAACACCAGTTTTCTGAAAGAAGGCCTGAATCCAGGTGATGATATCTTTCAAAAGTGAAGTGTCATCGCCATTTATTAGCTGCCTCTGAAAAATCTTATACACTGTGAGCAAGTAGGCTGACTCAGTGTTGTTGACCAAGCAAAAGAGAAGTATAAGATCTTTGTGTGTGTGTGCTTTCTGACTGGCAAAGCCATTCAAGCTGTTGTTACTATCATGCTAATTTTTCAAAATTAAGTAAACAATTCATTCTGCAAAGATTTTTAATAATTGTATCTTTAATGGGCACAGTTTGTAAAACATTATTTGGAAGATACAGGAGCAGCTCCTCCACCTCAGGCACAGGACGTTCTAAAAGAGACCATGCTTTATGCAAAAAATTAGTCAGTTGACAATAGGCAGTGATGGGATTGTCTTCTACTTCCTCCTTTCCTTTATTTCTTTCATCTCACTGGCTGTTCTTAGTAACCTTTTCTCTGTTTCTATTTCAAATCAGGAAGGAAAAAAAACCCTAAACCACAGCTCATAATTAAATACTGAGCTAGTTCTTACCATGTTTACTGAATTACATATTGCATATATGGATGTATATCCTCAAAAGTTTTTCATGTGTTTTTAGATTTCTATACTTAATGTGTTCCATAGCAATAGACCTTAACTCCTTCTTGTCTGTTTTCCATGATGAGATTTGCCTCCACAGAGGAAAGGAGGAGTAAAGCATTGAAACTCATTTTCAGGTTCCTTCACATTTTAGGGATTCATAGAGACATGACTATAGTTGTTGGGCTCTGTGGATTCTCCTGATTCACAGTAGGGATTACTCCAGCACACTAGGGACACTACATGGGAGGTAAACATGAATTAGGGGTCTGTATGCAGCTGCAGAGGTAGGTTTTTTGGATTCCAGAGATACAGTGGATGGACTAGAGTGCTGCAGTGGAGGAGTATAGGCATTTTTAGAAAGGACTGGCCAGGAAGAAAGGAGAGCAATTAGAGTGCATGGAGCTCTGCCTGAGGATGAATGATGAGAGCTTATGGGTAAGGATTAAAGAGCAGACTCACAGTGGTGACTTGGTAGTTGGTGTGTCCTATGGTCTGCTGAACCAAGAAGAACGAACAGATGAGACAGCCGGAAGCAGCCTTATGTTTGCAGACCCTGATTATGGGGACTTCAGTCCCCTTGATACCTCATGAAGCAGCAGGGCATAAGCAACCAGCAGGTTAATCAAGATCATTAATGGTAACTTTTTGACACAAGTGAAAGAGTCAGTGGGGAGAAGTGTTCTGCTGGAGCTCTAATGCACAAGTGAGGAAAGTCTCATTGAAATGAAGGTTGAATGAAGCCTTGGTTGTTGTGTGAGATGGTGGAGTTCAGGAACCTGAGAAGAGGGAACAAGGCAAAAAGCAAGTTCACAACCCTAGACTTCAGGAGAGCAGACTGTATCTTCTTCATGGGCCTGCTTGGAAAAGTCCCCCGATAAAGGACTCTGGAAGGAAAACGGGTCCAGGAAACCCGGATAGTTTTCAAGGATCGCCTCCACTCAAGAAATCCATCCCAATGATGCCTAAATTCCTGAAAACACTCTCAAAATGACATTAGTGTAGACAGATAGATAGATAAAGTAACCTTTATTTAAGCTTCCAGGTGCACACCAAAAGTATGCACATGCATGTCCATTTGATGTTACAGTCTTTATAACTTTCAGTAATTAACATATGTGATATCTATAACCAACCCGTGATACCTATTTTGCCTGGTGCCCACCCTCAGAACTCCTCAGAACTGCCCCTTGGAGCCCTTCCAGGGCTCTGAGCTTTCTCTTCTGTTTTGTCTTCAAGCTATCTTATTGGTCTCAGTTGAATTCTTGCGGGTGCTTCTTCAAAACAACATGTCCTTGGGAATGTGTGAGAAAACGTATAGTGATCTCTAAAAACCACCTAAAATGTGAGCAACTCAGAAAAATCCATTCAACCTACATAATTCTAAACATCTACAAAATACACGCTAAAATCCGTAGGCATCATCAGCATGCAGGAAGTCAGGCAAAAATCCTAAGGGCCTGTGTGGTTAAGCAGGCAGCTCCTGGCAAAATTCAGTCATAAAAAGGAAGTATACAGAAGGTGGAAGCAGATAACATGGGAGGAGTATAGAGACAGCCTGGGCATGCAGAGACATGGTTAGGAAAGTCAAAGCCCACTTGGAGTTGAACTTGGTACAGGATGTGAAGAGCAAGAAGAAGAGCTTCTGTATGTGTCTACTGAGGTGGGTTGAAAACTACCTGAATGGCCAGATCCAGAGGGTGGTGATCAGCGGTATAAAGCCTAACTGGAGGCCACTAACTAGCAGTGTACCCCAGCAGTCAGTACTGGATCCAACTCTGTTCAACTCTGAGGGTCAAATACTACACGATCCAATTATGGAGGCAAAACTGAATAATTTATTAGACACACACTTCGCAATATAAAAACTCTGAAGGCAGGACATGCAAATAAAAGGGAAGGGTTATGCAAACAAGGTAAGAACAAAGGAGCTTCAGACACTCTTGTAACATTAGAAAACTATTTCTTATCTCACAAGACAGACAGGACTGTATAACATAGTCAGGCTTCAATAAACAGTCTCTGATGTATCTCCCTGGCACTCTCTGTTTCAAGGTCTGAGCCTGAATCCTGACATTCAACATCTTCCTTAATGTTCTGAATGATAGGACAGAGTGTACATCAGAAAGTTTGCTAATGGTACAGACATGGGAGGAGTGGCTGGTGTATCAGAAGGTTGTGCTGCCAATCAGGTGGACTTTGGAACACTGGAGAAATGGTCTGATGGGGACGTGATGAAGCTAGCAATAGGAATAGGTGAAGTCCTGCACCTGGGTAAGAATAATCCCATGCACCAGTGCTATATTGGGGCCCAATCAGCTGGAAGGCAAATTTGCAGAAAAGGGCCTGCAGGTCCTTGTGGACACGAAGTTGAGCATGAGCCAGGAATATGCCCTGCAACCAAAGGTATACTGGTATACTGCAAATAGTATATTGGGCTGTTTCCCCTCCGCTCAGCACTGATGAGGCAACACTTGGAGTGCTGGGTCATTCTGGTCTCCCCAGTACAAGGGAGACATGGACATAACACAGAGAGATCAGCTGAAGGACCACTAAATGATTAAAGGACTGCAGCATGTTCATGTGTGAAAAGGTTGAGAGAGATGGGACTGTTCTATTTGGAGGAGGGAAGACTTATGGGGATCTGATCAGTGTGCACAAGTACCTAAAGGAAGGGTGCAAAGAGGATGAAGTCAGGCTCTTTCCAGTGGTGCTTAGCGACAAGACCAGAGGCAATGGACACAAATTGAAGCACAAGGGAGTTCATGTGAACATCAGGAAACAATTTTTCACTGTGAAGGTGACTGAACCCTGGCACAGGCTGCACAAAGAGGTTGTGGACTCTACCCCTTGAAGATATTCAAAAGCCAACTGGACATAGTCCTGGACAACTGACTCTAGATGGCCCTTCCTGAGCAAGGGGTTGGGCCAAGTGATCTCCAGAGGTTCCTTCTATCCTCAACTCTTCTATGATTCAGAAGAAATGGAAAATTGCTTTTTATACTTTCAGTTGCCATTTCCTTGAACTTTCAAATAATCCACTGCCTCCTCTGATGATCATCTGAATCACTGGTATTTTGACATTGAGCTGTGATAGAACGCTGTATTACCCTTTAGAAGTGACCACCTGCCTCACAGGATTGCCGAAATCTATTACTCACATTCTTGGTATATCCTTCCCCTCAACATTCTCTCTGAAAATTTTTCCTGAGATCCTTAGAGACCATGGGACTATTACAGGGTTTATATATGCAGCAGCTGCATGCATTTTGAGTATACAAGAGGGCAACCTGGAAAAGGAACCTGTCCTGCTGTGTAAGGCTAGGTAATGCTGCTGTGTGTTTTTAGAACTGAATTGTTGCTTTACACTGCATATTTCTCTGCTTATGTATCTCTTGCTAAAGAGAACATCTGGATCGCAATCGAGTCTCACATTTTGTAGTCATAGCTACACCTGTAAGAGCAGTGGAGAACTTTTCATTCTCCAACTGCAATCATGCGGGGTACTAGAAATCCAAACAGGATGCCTGTTTTAGATATGGTTACAGAGGTTTAAACTGAGCTGAAAGGAATAAAGTGTTTATGGGGATCTATGTTCTTGTAGCTGATCCTACTTGGACCTCAGTTTCAGTTTGAAATCATATTAAAATGTGTGAATCACATGCTTGAAGTTATTTGACATTTCAATACCTTGCTGAAGTAGCAATATACTCTTGAATATGTATGAACCTTAAAGACTAAGACCGGACCAGTACTAAGAATTAAGACCAATACCAGGATGGATGGGAGTCTGAGTAATCTGGTCTAGTGGAAGGTTCCCTGCTCATGGCAGGGAGTTTGGAATTACATGATCTTTAAGGTCCTTACCAATGCAAACCATTCTATGATTCTGTGTTTCTATGGGTCCAGTATATCTATATTGTTATATCCATACCTATAGGTATTTATTAGGTGAGACTGGGGAGATTCAAACCTCTAAAGATGCAACTGAATTCCTTAAATCTCTTACCCAAGGACTTCAGTGTTTTGTCAGGAAGACATAGTTGTATAGAATGCCCAAAGTATCCTTTTATCATGGATCAGAGTTCATTACTTGCTTACTTCAGAGAAGGATAAGCAAGATTTCTAGCCTGGAGCATCTTAGAAGGCCTAAATTACGTCATTTATATTGGAAAAACTTAAGAAGAGAACTCCAGAGAAGCATTCAAAGAAGGGTGAGAAAAAGGATATAACATTTGTGGTATTTTACATTCATGGGGGGGAATATGAATTGAATTGTTTTCCTTTGACGTTCACAGACTAACTATAGGAGAATATGTTGATGTCATGACTCTTACACTCTGCAAAAATATTCCAAATAGTAGGCTGCTTTAGAAAGGTTAATCATCACATTCCATCACCTCTTTTCAACATTTTAAAAAGAAACAAATGCTTTGCTTTAAGAAGTAAATTTTTTTTCAGACAGAATCCTCTTACAGTCCTGAATAAATGTACATAAACTGAAGATGAATAAATTGTAGATATGCTCTTGTTGGCTAGCAAGGTAGTCTTAAGCTAAGGTGGGAGATTCAGATTAGATACCTGAAAAAAATTTTTCACTCTTAGAGTGTTCAGGCCTTGGAATAGGTTGCCCAGGGAAGTGTTGGAGTCAACATCCCTGGCAGTGTTCAATAAGCATCTGGATCTGGCACTGGGTGATATGGTTTAGTGGTTTAGGGGTTATAGTGGTAGTGCCGGGTTGGACTGCATGATCTTGAAGGTGTACAACCTTGATGATTATATGATTCTTCTTGGTGATTCCATTAGATCCCTTTTTGAAGTCTGCCCATGCACTATCTAGGTTAGTGTGAAGACCTACTAGAAAAGAACTATGTCTATTTTCTCCTCATATGGGGATTTTGACAACTACCTGTCATTTAAAGCATTCCCAAGCCCCAACATTGTGCATCTACATTGGCTTGTAAGCAGAGTTCAGGGTGCCTGCAAATGCCACGTGTGCTCGTAGCAGGTTATCTATCTATCTATCTATCTATCTATCT
>JAOXXN010000065.1:39115662-39136003 GCA_026770055.1 Myrmophylax atrothorax | reverse complement strand
AAAGAAAGAAAGAAAGAAAGAAAGAAAGAAAGAAAGAAAGAAAGAAAGAAAGAAAGAAAGAAAGAAAGAAAGAAAAATGTACTGAAAGGTGAAAACAAATGCTGTCAAAAACCTATATTTACAAATGGATAAAATCACAAAGGTATTACTACTGCCTGACAATGGCAATATGCCAGAAGAATCTGAGAGCCACCTATTGCCTCAGTTCTGTGTTTGATTACCAAAACCCAACAAAATAACCAAAAATGACCTTTTAATAACAGTGCATTATATAATCTCATCAATGAAAGGGTTGTTCTCTAGGCAATCAGCAGACACCTCCCATCTAGCCGCCTTTGCTGATTCAAGGCATAGCAGAATTTTCTATGGTGCTTTTTCTTTATTGATTTTTACACAATCTTAATAACAATTGCACATTTAGAAAGTTTGTGATTATTAAGAATAAATATGTGTGGTTTGACCAGGAGAGAGTGGGACAAGGCTCCATGAGCCCTTTGAGGGATGCAAGGTTGTTAAGAGCACAACACCACACTTCTCTCAGTTTCTGATGTTGTCTTTGGCTCTTTCTATCCCAAAAGCCTTTCAGGAGACAAGTCATGAGGAGAAATGTCAGGTATTGCCAGCACAAAGAGCAGTCCATGAGCTAGGCTCAGGGGATGACAAGCCAGCGAGCTCGTGGTGGTCCTGGACCAGCTCCTGCATCAGAGAGCAGAGGCTGTGACAGAGTGGCTGCCCTCCCTGGCTGTCTGCATGCCCTTGAATGCCAGAGAGGCAGGGATATCACAACTGTGAGGGGACAATGTGGTGCCTCCAGCATGCTGCCAGCTGTGGCTCGCCATGTAGCTGGACGGAGTGGCGCTGTACGTCATGTAAGGTGACACTTGGGCTGGTGTGGCGTAGGCAGGCATGGCTGGTGCTGACACGAAACTGCTGACAGCTGGGAGGCCATTGGGTGCCTGAAAGGAGACAGAAAGGAAGAACATTCCTGAGAAACTAAGACACATCAGATCTGCCCTCAGATGCCACTGGGGCTTTGTACAAAAAGTAGAGCCAGTGGGGTCATTCAGAGAGCAGCCCATAACCATTACCCTGAATTTCAGGGGCTCAGTGGCCCCTTCTGCTTTGCTTTTAAGACCAACCACACCACTGGGATTGCGCTTCACACTTCTCCTAGCAACCTGTCTCAGGACCAGTAGCAGATGGTTAAGGAACACACACCAAGAGCAGGGCAGGAACTGCCAAGATCCCCATACGCCCACCTACCTTCCCACAAGCCATTGTTCACAGACTCCTAAAAGCCTATGGCTGTATCCAATTGTTACATTTGAGAGCTACTGCTGGAAGGATTTGTGATGAGTTTCTCCCCTCTCTCACACTGAGCACCTTAATCCACTTGGCAATGAGTCCCATGGGTTGGAGTAGGTGGACTACATTATTTACCCACTTTTCCTAAATTTTGGGCAGGGTGTTGGCCACCTTTGCAGGCCCTGCTGGGTGTGTTGTGGCAGTTTAAGCTGGGTGTGCAGTGACCACAGCCATACCAACAGCAGGAGAGGCTGACCCATCCCATTACTTCACCCATTCTGGACCCAAAAGAGGGTGGGCTCAGCCCTGAGCCGCCACGGACAGATGCAGGCACAGATCCCAAAGCAGCACTCTGTGGGGTGAAGAGGTAACCAGCAGCTGGGGAGGTGGGTACATCTTAAACTCTTGGGTAGCTGTTCAGAGCAGGAGTCAGAACTGTAATAATAGTATTATTATTGATGATGTTTTTTAAAAATCTGTTTTATAGATACTTGGGATAAAAACTTGCAAGTATTCTTTGCTCATAGCTCCTCCTGGTTTCAATAGGACTTCTGTGCACAAAACAATTGCAGGGATGGGTCCTGTCATGCAAGCTGTTTCCCTAGGTCCTTCTGTAGGCTGGGGGAGAAGGGTTTATATGTAAATAGAGAAGGGAGAGTCCTTCAGTCAGCCACAGTAGGATTTCACAATTAATGACTCTTTATTTAACTAAAAAGTGCTTGGTGGTTTATTTCACGCCCTGAAAATGTTTCTTCAGTAAAACGGGTACAAACGAAGATCATTTATCTTGCTTAAGTTTTAAATTGTGTAGTGTTTGCTTTAGGATTTGGGGTGGTATTTTTTTCTCAGAAATGTTTCCTGTCTGAATATGAAAGAAGAGGTATTGATTCAAGCAAATCCCATAGTATCTGCCATTTTTAATCACCTGGTACAACTGGACCTAGCCTGGATAGTGCAAAGTCAAGAAATGAAATAGACTTTTGTTTCTGCTAAAACCTCACATAGTGTTAACATTTCCCTTGTTCAATTCCTGCCTGGATTGCACCTGCCTGAATTTACAGTATTTACCTTCATAAAGGGCACTGGCCTGTTTTCAGGTTCAAGAGTTTCCTACCAATGTAACTCACAGTTCCACTGGCTGGACTAGCCTCTCATTATCATGTGGGAAACCACACACTAATTCTGCTGTACAGCAATCTAAAACAGCAGGAGACAGTGACAGGATCCCAGCCACAAGCCTCCAGTAGGAATATAAATTAGTACAAAACATACAGCTGCAACAGCTACATAACTGTCATTCCAAATCCATAAACACTTTGTTGAAGCTGAACTTGCCTTATTCTTTTGAAAATCCAAATATGTGATCTGACCTTCAGCTCCAATTACACGTTCCCTACTGTGTCTCAGAATTACTCTTTAGCCTCAGCTCTAAGTATTAGTGTTTGCAACAATACTAATTAATACAAACCTGCAAATAATAGCACTGTAAATCAGTACAATTCTTGAACCATATGGAAAATTATTTCATTGAATTTACTGGGAAGAAAAAAGTGTGACCAGCCCTAAAACGCTGCCGATCTCCAATGCCGATCTCCCTGCCTCTTCCGATGTGTAAACATGAAACAAGAATGAGCACCTTTTGGGGTTTTTTCTAACAAGCATCAACAAAACTCTTTGCACAGAGGCTATAGAGCCATTAAAGTCGGGTTGTTACACTGGGATATCAGGAGCCACAGCCAAACATATTCTGCACAGAGAAGTACAGAAACCCTGAAGGGTTGGGTACTGGAAGGAGGAAAGTCCCTGAAATCTTTTAGCCAATCAGACAGCACAAACCTCCAGCCTCTAAAAGTATAAAACAGAAGAGGTTTTTTTGACTCTTAAGAAGCTACCCTGTTCCTCAGGCTTTCCCGCTGCCAAGGAGCCTGGTACCAAGCAGTAGGCTCAAGGCTGTGCCTGGAAGCCCCATTTTAAGTAGGATTCCTTACTATGAGTGGTCATGTCCCATGAACCTTTGATTGTGCTTTTGAAAGGATTCCTCCTAGGCTGCAAAGGAGCACATGTCCCTCCAGCCTCCTGTGTTGTCACTGTTGCACTCCATCAGAGAAAAGGCTGGGGAAAGCCAGAACACGCCTTTGCTATAGAGAAGAGAAAATGTTTCCCACATGTTGTGCAAACTGCCATGTTGTAGGATGCTCTCCATCCGCTAGGTGCTTCCTCTTGGAGTTGCTCTTTAGCAAAGGAAAATGCTCTAACAGACTCTCATCTCAGGACTGTAAGTGCATCCTTCAAAGATATGCATAGTGTTGCATTACGCTAAGGCAAAATACCACTTGATGCAATCACTTTGCCAAGCACCTCTGCCCACCCCACCACCATAAGCCAAGAGTATATGAGTAAAGAAAGGCAACTTTTGGTCCTCAAGTATTTACTTTTTCCTGTTTACAGTGCTGCGTCCAGGAAAAAAAAAATCCATGGAGCTGATGACTGTGTCTGTACATGTAAATAAAACAGACCAGGACAAATTCTTCATCACTGAAGATGAGCAGCACCATGCAATACTCAGCCCCACAGCTCTCCTCTCTTCTGCCAAAATTGGGGTGTCCTCATCCACATAGCCTGTTGAGCAAGGTCCCTGCACTGTGCCCTGGGGCACTGTCTGGCTGTGTGCTAGTTGGCACAGGCTAGATTTCTGCCAGGCAATGTGCCAATAGAGCACCTCTTTGCTGGCCCACTGATGTCCAAGCCCATGTCCCGGCCTCCTGCAGCTTCTGCAGACAAGGTTTCCAGGGCTTCCTCAGCAACCAAAAATGGATCACTTTGCATGATTTGAGGCAAATTTGAGTTCCTGAACAGCTCACATTAATGCAGGCATTGTTGATAAAAATTTAATCCAATCACACATATGTTCTGTGGCCTTATGGCACAAAGTAAACTAAAAGTCTCTGAACTATAATTATTGGAGAAGCCTAAGTCTCTGAACTATAATTATTGGAGAAGCCCAAGTTTCTGGGTTGTTGTTGATAAAACAGATGGGACTTGACTAAAGATTCACTAGTTTTTGTAAAAGTTTAATTTAAAAGAATACCTATCCTGATTTATAACAGCCAGAACAACCCTTTTACACACACACACAACACTAAAGGCAGGATGTGGAGGCAGTTTTGTAGGGACCACCAGTTGCAACATGTCAGAGGCCAGTAATGCTGGAAAGCTGTTGTTGCTGCATCACTGAATTGGTGAATCATTCGTATTTTTGTTCCTCTGCTACAAAGCTTTACTGCTCAAAACCATGGTTCTGTGGATGCCATTGAGTGCTCTCAGCCAAGCAGGCAGCACTGGGATGGGTAGGAACTGGCCCAACATAGAGTGTGGTTCTAATACAGGGGAGGTTTGAGCCATTGCCACAAAGCAGTCAGAGGCCTCCTCCGACCCAAATTAAGATGAAGGGATAGAGAAACACTCACCTTATGTGATTTAAAACTATGCTACTCAAAAAACCTCTCCAAAAAACCCTCTAATTTTCATCCCTTTCATCTGTGAAGAGCTTGACCCAATAGTTTTGACTGCAAGACATTTTACTTCTAAACAGCTTTAGATACCAAGTGTAGGTTATCAGAAGGGTTGAATCTGGTCTGTCAATCTGGCACTTTTTTCAAACATGACATTCACCTAAAATAAATTGAGGGGATTAAATTCCATGACCCTGTATATAGTGGATGAATAATTCATCCTGCAGTATTTCAATCACAGGAAATGAACACCAAAATCCAAACATTCATAATTAGGAGTGCAAGAACACCATGGTGTTTATGGATTTTTAAAACCCTTAGAGCATGTTTGAAGTGCAGAGGTTCTTGAACCTGGTTTTTAAGTTTTATAAATATTTTTTTCTTAATTTAAACTATCCCTTTTCAGTGAAAATCTATTTTTTTTTAAAGCAAACAAACAAACATGTAGCTCTAACTGAACTAGAACCTCTGCTGTGCAAGAGATAAGGGTTCCTGTTTGAAAGTGCTTAGTCTGGGGCTTCCACAAAGATCAGAGAGAAACATTTGCTCTGAATTGCTGCCTTTTTTTTTTTTTTTTGAGACAAAGGATGGAATAAGTATTTCCAAACTTTAGGGCTGTGTTTGAAACCTGGAACACATGACCTCCCACCAATTCGCAAATTCAGTTACACTTTCTCTTAAAGACACCAGCAAAACAACAGCAGTTGACTCAGAATCACAAGTTGGGTCTGATGCCTTTCTGAAGAGTTGCTGCTGATACATGCCAGTGACAGTGAAAGGAGTATGCAGGCCAGACATCAAAGCCACGACGGACATAATGCCTTGCTCTAGATCACATAAAATGATGCTGCTGAAACAAGCAAACTGCACATATTTTCACCAGTAAAGGAGTTGGTTCAGTAGTTTTAATGAATGCAATCTTTAGTTTTAGTCAGTTTAGGTACAATACCAACTAGAGACAACTTTTTTTGTCATTGTTTTCAGTCTGTTTGGGATTTATAGCACAGAGGGAGTGGATGGATGAAAAGCAAATCTAGAATTAAACTCATGGGAATGTCTTCGGAACAAGTGATTTTCATTAGCTGTTTGGACTCAAAGTCAGAATGGTTCCTCCCCAAACCAGAAGTAACCACCGCACACACCTTGATTTGTATTATGAAGGTTATGTTTGTATAATGTGTTGCACAGCTTCAGTCTCCTCTCTCTTGCATGGTAAGGAGATACAGGGTACAAGCTTTCTGCACAAACGTTACAATGAACCCGCATGAGACAAACTGCTTTGGTTTTTTCTACTTTGTTTACAGAGGAACCAGAGAAATACCCAAGCTAGAGTCCACTTTCAGTCATCATGTTATAAATTCAAATTCTATATTGTAATGAATCAGTATTATTTTTGTTCATTTCATCCCCTTCCCTACTTTTCCTTCTCGACTTTTCTTGCTAGTTATGTCTTCTCTCAGTATTAAAATTAGACCATCTCCTCTCTTCCCTTCCTATGTGGTTTCTAAATGTTTCAGAAAATGACCCAGAGTTGTAACATTCAAAATCACAGACCTGTATTTATGTTAGTTATCATCCATAGCAATAATGCAAATTATCTCATGAATACAAATGAGAGCAGATCTGATGACACAAGTGGATGCCACCTCAATTTTATAGTCTAAAGTAAGTGCCCAAAAGAATGTAAATTATTCTTCTTATTTTAAAGTTGTTATTATTAATAATTACTTAAATTACTTGTCCATTGTAGTATAATTGTTATTTTATTAAATAGATCATCTATTGCATAGTGTAAGACTGCATGCTTGGCAGAAGTATTCTAAATGACCATGTAAAAAAAAAAAAGTTTCTGTAGAAATAGCATAAGCTTCAAAGCTCAATTTACCTAATTCACCAGCCCTAATGAGCCTGGACAGTGACTCAGCCCAAAGTCCCCTGCTGCAGTCAGCATAAGTTCAGTCTGTGTCATGGCTTTGGGAACACACCTCTGGTGAATAAGGTTGCTGTTTTGTATGTATTTCTCAATCATAATACTGACTTGGATGGAATGAATCCTTCCTGTCCTTGGATCAGCAAGCTCAGCACATTGCCTTGATCCTGCACCACAGACCTTTTCCCTGAAAGCAAATTAAACAAATATGTGGAGGTACCACAGCTGCCTTAGTGAGAGCAGCAGCTCCCCAGCAAAGTGGAGATCTGGCAGTAGCTTTCTCAGCAGTGATGCTACCACCACTCCACAGAGGCAAACACCTTCTCACTGCTGGTTTTTCAAAATTAAAACCTTAAAACAATTTCTGGAAATGAGGAATCTTTTCTGAATGTCCTGATAATGCAGTCACAAAGTAGCTACTGCAGAAGTAATTTTTTTCCACAGCAACAGAAAAACATAGCAGGGAGCAGAGTTGAATATCTAGTCCTACAATCAGAAAAGCAAATGACCATAAAAACCCAGAAGACATCTCACGTTCTTAGAGACGTGCACATAACCAGTCAAAAAGGTTATGGCAACAAGACTAGGAGAAATCAAACACAAACTGTAAACATCAAGGAATCAAACATGCTAAATCTCCCTTTTTAATTGAAGGTTAAATAAGATTTATAAATCAAACCAACAGATGGGATGCCAAGGGAAGAATAAACAAACTTTGCAAGTAAAACAGCAGCAGCAGGCCCGTAATGGAAGTGCCATTTAGGAAAATGGCATTAGCAAATGATCTAAGTAATTCATCCATGCTTTTATACAAGTTTTTAAATTAATAACCTAAAATAATATTTTTGTAGAAATTGTAGTTAACTAAATTAGAGCTAAATTCTGAAGCTGCAATTTAGTGCTACAAAGGGAAAAATTACATGATCCTACAAACACTTGTTCAGACCAGTGTTCCACTAAAATTAATGTGCCTACACAGGCAAGTCAGACTTACCTAAAGAAGGAGAATTACAAAAGTGAGCCCTGAGTAAATTTCCCCAGCTTACAGTAACACTTTTTATTAAAAATAGTTTTAAGAAATATGTTATAAAATTGCTTACATGTATGTGAATAACCTAGTCAGAGTTTACTCTGCAAATCACAGTTTTCTTTTTATAGTGCTGGAAAAGTTTCTTGCAAGAATATTTGTGTATTAAGTTATATATCTGTATTTTTAGATGAATTAACTTATTTTATTAACCTATTCCCCCTTAATTCTCTATTAATTTCACTGCAAGCAGGAGAGAATATAACATAGTCTGAAAAATTAAGACATTGCCATTAAATAATCTTTATATCCAAAAAATCTTAAACAGAAGGGTTTAAACAGAAGGGTTTGTAGGTAGGATATTACTTTAAAACATATGCCATTATTTTCAAGAGCAAACAGTGATAATACATTGGAATTGAGGAGCTTTTAAAAATAACACATGGGAAAGGGGGTTGGAGTTGTTCTGTTGCTCAGCTGAACTGAGTTGATTTCCAGAAGAGTGAGCTATGAAAAATGGGAAGAGACCTTTCAAAAATGGAGAATTTCTCTTTCACTGTAAGGTAGAGAAAGCAATGCTGGTATTCTAATTGAAGTCACAATTAAAATGAAGTTCTTTGCATGCTCGAGTGCATTAAGATTCCAAATGTCATTAGCTACCCAATCCTATACAGTATGCCATTTTCTTTACAGCTATTTTTCCTGTTATTAAATTCAATGCATAACAATGTACTGCATAAGAAAATCACACCACTTCCTACTAAAATAAAGTTCATTCCTTTAATAATGAACAGATGCCATTCCCCATGTTTAATGTGCTTTTTTATTAACTTAAAGTTGTTTCCTTTACATATAGGCATCCCCAGCTGCACTGTATAACACAGAAATCAGATAATATCAATTGACTGTTTTAACTATAGTTGGAACATGCATCAAGATCACTCTTGATTATATTTTCTTATCAAGTTTTAAATCTCAGCTTCTTCAGGGAAATAAAATCCCAGTTTTGGAAATAGTAATGGTAACTTGAATTTATACACCATCCTTTCCTAAAGGATACAAATCCTTTCCTAAAGGAGCCAGGGGCATTTTATGTCTTTTCCAAAACAAACTCCAGCAGAAAAAAAAAGAGGGGAAAAAAAGAAAAAAAAGAGGAAAAAAGGGAACACACGCCACTCTCTCTACAAAGCTGAGGAGTCTACTACTAAAACAACATAGGAAAAGAAAGGTAGGAGAAAAGGAGAAAAAGGCATGGTGGATAAAAGACAGACAGAGGTTATTGTAAAACCTGAGCACATTCTGAGGGAAAAGAGGAGAGCAAGTGTTTCCATTGCTTCTTCAGAAGTAGGATGAGTTTAGGCAACTTTCACAGTAGAGTGAGATCTACCACATACAGCACTCCAAGCACGCACTAATATGTCCACGTAAAATGTTTCCAAATATAGACTACTTTGCCAGGTCTTTACATTCACTGAATGGTTGCTTTCCTTTCATACTTCAGATTGAGAAGGATAATATAAATGGAAGTCACTGCCTTTCTAATAATCTTGGGTATGTTCTATTATTTAACAAACCTCACAATCAGACTACCTCAAAGTGGAATGAAAACAGATTCTGGTTGCTGTGACCAAAAAGCCTGATTCTGATGACAAAGATACAACTTAAGTCCCCTTATACAGATATACTGTGCTTACGAAGACAATGGGAAAGCACTGGGGAAAAAAATCATGTAGTATAGGCAATCTCCTTTGAGTGGGAATTAACAACAGATTCCCACAGCTTTAGAACAGATTTGCACATTAATTTCCCCTTTGTATGTTGGCCTAATCTGGAGTTGGGCAGGGCACACATGGACATTAAACAAGCAAATACACTAGAAGGAATAAACATTTGTTCTTTCTATGCTGTTGGTTAACACTATAATGTATTATAAAAAGCTTCTATGAAGAATGCCTTCTTAATATCACATATTTAGCAATATATTGTAATTTCAATATGGCATTATTTAAATGAAACGGAGGTTGGAAGAGGAGGCTTACAGACAGAGACACTTCAAAGGGGTCCTCGATGGCTAGAAGCTAGGCAAATACGGGTCAAACCTGTAGTCTCCACTTTGTTCTGTTCAGGGATAACCAAAAGAACATTCTCCTATGTCTAACAAATCTCTAATGCTGCAGAGGCAGTTACTGAGAAGCTGGTAAACTAAGGAGGATGAAATCACAGCTCTTCAATTATTGAATGCCTATGGTCATTATGAGAAGGTATGTACGTGATTCCTAAAAACTGATAAATTGCCAAAACAGACAAATTCAAACTCACTATACAGTCTTTGTATACTTGCCAATCTACTACAAGAATCAGAAGACTGAACAGATCAAGATCTAATCCTCCTGCTACTGGCATTCTGATCCTTGGCTATGATAGCTATGTCCCATCACTCCCATTTTACAGTCCCTGGTCCTGTTTGTCATGGAGATGCTCCTGGTAGGTTGGGGTCCTTTGAGCAGAGGGTTCTCAGAGTGCAGTTTGAGTGTCATTATACCATTCACTCACCTCTCTGACTTTCTTTATTAGTTTCATCCGGGTGGAGTGCCCTGAAGCCATGTGGGTTGGTGGGCAGGGCACTGTGTTTTGGCCGTGGAAGCAGGTGGCCAGTAAGAGGCAGGTCTCACAAATGGGATTCGAATGGGGTGCCATCCAGATCACCTGGGAAGGAATCGGGTGCATGTAGTGGGATCAGCTCATCCCCCTCACCCACAACATGCAATGACATGGATGCCTAGACCTTGAGCGACCCATCTTAGTGACAGTATTTTAATAGCAGGCCTGGTCTGGAGATCCTAATGACAGTGACACAGAACCAGTCTCCAAGCCAAGGTCTGAACCCTTGCACCAGACTGCTAACAATGCTGCTAGCTACTACAGCAAGAAAGCAAATAAGCAACTCTCCTGAACAGCTTCAGCCCCCTCCCACCTGGGTATGTCTGAGGAGCAGTAGGTCTGGACCTTTATTATTGATGGATTTTAGACAGACCCATAGCAGGAATCCAACTGCCTGGATCCTGAGTTAGAATATAGGATGCCAAATACTAATCTAAAATTAACATTTTCCATAAATTATCTGTGTAGGAGGATCATGTAAGTGGCCATAACATTTAAGGTTACGTTTCCATCTTATTCACAAAGAAGTCACCATAGTTGTGGGTTCTAAACACTGCAGATACAATTAAAGATGCGTGGCCACCAAATATGTAGTTCATTGTTCATCTACAAATGAACAAAGATCAGGAACTAAATATCTACGTTGCCTACATTTTTTGTGCAAATAATTGCCCAGAATTGCAGCATAATTATTTGCAATCACTTGCCCTAAAATGGAGCCTTCCCTTTATGTGCTTGCAGCATACGGAATTCATGACCCCCAGTTAGAACAGCCTAAGGACAGGGAGGGATATACCAGCAAAGCTGAAAAGTCAAGCCCCTAACAGCTGATGAAGTTCAGCTGAGACAGAAGAAAGGTAATTGCTACTTAGAGGTTTGTCCAATATGTAAGAGGACGATTTCACTCGAATCATGTTCACAAGCACTTCTGAATTAGGAGGAGTGTTTTCTGCAGCTCCAGTTGGTTTGGAATCCGGCCTCCGAACAATGTACCATTTCCAGGAGTGAGCTTGCAATATGCACTTGCTCTTAGACCCACCCCCCAACTAGAAGCTTTTTCCATTAATGAGTATCAGCTCCCTTTGCCAATGTGCACATCGCCTTCCTGCAATGCACACAGAAAGTAATTCTGAAAAATAAACTGTTTCTAAGCTATTTGTCTCTCAGCAAATCATACAGACACACGTCAGATGATCTGCATTTTCTTACATGTGTAAATTCAGAACACAATTTTTTTAGTTTTCACATCTATGATTTTAGTCCAGAAAGTCACAAACATCAGATGTCTGAAAACTGCATTTTAAGTATGATATGTTGTTAAGTGTTTTAATTTCAAACACAGGTTACAAATGGATTTGTATTGCAGTCATTTCAGCTATTTTTTCCTTAATTAAGCTGTCAGTATAAGCTGTGTAACGCAAAAATATACTCTGAATATTCACCCTTTGTATCAATAGTGTAAATATATGTAGGAGCCCCTCAACACTGAAAGTGACTCTCCATATAATTACTGCAATATAACTGAGCTCTGTATGAAATGTGCATGATCCAAACCCGTCAAGCTCTTGGCAAAATCTGTTTTCTTTTTCAGTTTCTTTGATTCACAGTTGCCTGGTTTGCAAAGCCATATGACAAATTTGTGAGTATGATGCACTAGGAAAATTATGCAATTGTTTATGTATAAATGACAACTTGGGACATCAGTTATCTAAAACTGAATAGAAAGTTGATAAGGCACCTCTGTGATTTCCTGGGGAATCTTTTGTACAGAATCATAGACTGCCAGGAAGAGCTTTCAACTCCCGAAACCCAAATACTGAACAGCATCGCAAACAAAAGTCACAGAGACACCAGGAAATTTGCAATCCTCAAAATGAAAAATGTTCTACATCCAGAAGTTCAGTTCCGTGATAAACTAGTGTGACTGCATATTGCTAAGGCACCAATGTGAAGACTTCCAGCATTTTTGTAAGTGCATTCTCACTGATGTGTGGGGCAAGGGCTGAAACATAGCCCTTGGAACCCACTGGAGAGGTCAGCCTTGGCTACTGCCTGACAAATCTGGGAGGTCAATAAGAGTTTTGCCTAAAAAAGCCTAAAGGGTTCCACGTCTCAAAATAAAGGTATATCATTTGAAAGAAGGATTCAAATAAATATATTTTTAAAGTACAGAAGACTTTGTTCTTTGGTCTCAATTTTTCTAGTCTTTGTCACGCAGAGGGACTTTCCAGGGCATTTTGAGAAGCAAAATACTGTCTGCCATGACTAAGTCTGGGTAACAAGCCTTTCACTCACCTAGTAGTTATGGAACGATCTGCAACCTATAGACAGTTGTACTTTGAATGTTGCTGATGCTTAAATGTGTAGATGATATTTGTTAGAAACAGCAGAATTACCTATCACTCACGCAAAATCCATTGTTAATGTCCTTGAGAGCACATTCTGTCTGCTCCTGTTGTGAAATTGGAAAGCCTAAGATAAACACGCACGCTTGATTCCCTGCTGCTCTGGTCCTGTTGCAGGCACCTCTGATTTTGGTAATACAGATATAAAACTGGATTATAACAAAACAGTAACTTCTCTTCTCTGAGGGAAATCTAATGTCTACCTCCTGAAGACCCAGCTTTTGTAATGATCTTTGCCCAAAGGAGATGAAGAAAATAGCATTTTACCTGGAGTACAAAGACCTATTTCACCGTAGTTCTTCTGGCATATAAATTATGGCTATGGCTTCTCCATTTTTGTATAATCATTCCAGATACCCCTTTGCTAGATTCACACCGATGAACCAATACTCCTTCCTGTCCCAAGCTAATCTATTTATACCAAAAGAGTACACATTGTAGGAGACCATACAGAGATCGAAGGACATCAGAGTCTTTACTGTCACAGACTGTCCGTGTTACAGGCCCCAGACTCACTGCACTTCAGCTGATGGACAGTTAGTTAGTCAGCGCAATGTGCAGCAAGAATTTGGTTCATAAACTTCACTTTGCACTGGCTGGAACAAACATTGTGATAAAAAGAATGTGGCAAAAGCTGCAAAAAAGTGACATTTTCCCATCCTTATTTGAAACATTTTTTTTTCTGAATACATTCTAAATTACCAAGGTAGTGAATTTGTGACAGTCAAAGGAATTAATGCACATTTGAATGAATTCTCTGGAAAGCAAGTCTGAATACTGCATGAATAGACTGGTCTGTATGTTAGAACTTTCCAAAGCCAAATCATGTTTATCCATATTATTACAGGGAAGGGGCTGGGGTGAATATCCTCTGTGTCTTCTTTTAGTGAGCAGGGTTCTGAATATGGCTTTTCTGCCCTTTTAAACTCTCTGGACAATGTATTTTGATAAGTTAATTCCATTTTATTAATAGAAATTTGTTCCATTTTAAAGTAATGAGTATGTTTAAATTACATTTATCAGAAGATCTTTCAGGTTGAACAAAACATTAAGGTGAGACTGGTATTGACAGTAGAACAGTGATATATTATGGAGATTAAATCATATATATTGAAAGAGTGAAAAAAAAAGAAAATATAAAAAATACTTTTCAACACCAGCATTGAAAATAATCCGATTGACGTAACATTGTTCCTCAACACATTTGTTGAGATAAATGAGATCCAATAGAGACAATTATTTAGATTCTATGAGAAAGATCCTGTGAATATTTCAGCAGGATCATGTGCAGAAGGCCCAGCCTGCAACCTAAGGCTATGAAGCTGCAGTATAGCAATCCTTACAGAATAGTGATGAACTATTTCCATTTTTTTTGATGACTGCTAAGACTTATTTTCATCTTTAAAGAAAATTGTACAGAGGAGTACTAATTTCCAAATCTAACCATACAGTCACCACTATACTACAATGTGCAATACTTGTGATATGAAGTGAACAGAATAATAACGGGATAATAGGAAAATGTAATACAAAACAAACAGAACAGCCTTGGGGTCTACAGTATTTCTCACTCTGCCTAGTTCACCTCTTTGCAAGCATTCCCGCAGTTTGAGATCCACATCTTAAACGTGAATGGGTCTGATTCGACTACTCTCAGCACCAAACAAGAGCTACAAAAGTCTCCTCGACGTGGAATCTGAAACCTGACACAGAACGCGGAAAAAATGTCCAAAACCTCTGTCTCTGAATGGGAAAAACGCTAAACAGGAATCATGGATTTTCCTCAAGATGGTTATAAGTGCAACACATGAGTGGCCAGGAAGCCATTTGTCTGAAAGACCTCTGATGCGTTTTGAAATGTTTTCATCACATGGAAAAAACGTTTTCAGAACCTGTGTTTTCCCAACCAGTAACAGCTGAGCCTTTTATAGCTTTTCTCCTGGCATGTGATTAGATTAGCAAGTACCAAGATTTAGACAGAGATTTATTAAGTAACAGATATATTGTACTGTAATTAAAACGTAGGAAATTCGCCGTCTACTTAAGCGTTTAGAAATGCTTAATGTAGGAAGCAATTACACCTCATTTTCAAATTATTCCCCTGCCTACAGAGCACGCTGTCGACAGAGTAAAAGGCGGCTTTAAGGGCGGCGGCGACGGCGGGAGCGGGGCAAGTGGGCGGCGGTGGGGAGAGCGGAGCGGCCGGCGGCGGGGATTTCTTATCCCCCTCTGTCAAACGAAGGGAGCAAATTCCCAATGCAAACGGGTTTGGGCTCTGATATTTGATTTTTTTCCTAGTTTCAGGGTCCGCTCTGTGCTCTGCAATTAGATTGACACATGTACAACATCCCCAGCCATTCAAGGGGGTTAGCAGAGACACTCCAAGAGGAGTTTTTTTGCCTTTTTCTTTTTGGGTGGAAGATATTAAAGAGGTATCTGTTGTTTGGCAATTTTGCTAAGTCTGTCTTCATTACTTCAACATTGTGCATTTGCTAATTTGGAAGCCCCTTCCTATTGACAGCTCTGCTCCATACACCTGCAAGCAATTTGCAGAGCTCCAATATAGGAGAATTGCAGAGATGGCAGCTCGCACCTATTTTATTTTTTTTCTTCGCTTTTCTCAATGCACAGCAAATTTGGCTTTCAGTGCGTTATCTCTTTTGTTAATGCAAAAAGATTCCCTGGGCGAAAAAATTGCTCATAATTACCAGAGAGATGGGGAAACTGCATTAGAATAAATAAACCTGAAATTACTGTAATTATGTTGTGTTTGATGGGCTCGGCTTGTAATCAAGAAGAGAATACAGTGAAATGATGCTGACCCTCTTGGGTTTGCAGCTGTACGCGCACTTTGGGGTCTTTTTTTGCAGAAAAGAGTCATTTTGATCATCATTAAGCTGTGTGTAACCTATTTCAGAAGTGTTTGAAAATGAGGGGCACTTTTTTTTTCCCCAACAAGGAAAAAATATATCCCAAAATTACATTTTGCCATTTACAGGCTCATCCATAAGGTTGTGTTTGCCGGGTGACAATTGATAAAGGTATAATATTCAAAATCAGGACTTAATCATTGTAATGAGGTATTGTTTCAATATAAGCACCTTTGGATTATTCATCGTTTAATTAATATCCTCATTATGAAAATCTTCGAATCAGATATTTGATGAACTACTTGTCAGCAACAAGGCAGAATTAATTAGGCCTGTATTGAGATTAACATTTTCAAATATACAATTATAATAGCCTCTAACTCAAGACCGCCTCGCTGAGAGAAACTAATAATTTCTCCATTGGAACTGTTAGCAAGACGTTATTGAATTAGGAGAAGCTAATATATCTTTAAAACGCTCCGAGCTGCTTGACCACCCCGTTCATGTCCGGTCAAAGGCATTTGGTCTCCGGCTGAGCCGGCGCGGGAGCTCCACTCGAGGCTTCGGGCCTCCTGGGACCGGGCTCGTGCCGCGGCACCGCGGGAAATGCAGAGATGGGGAGCGTTTTCCAGGTCGGACCGAGCATCCCGCGGGCCACCGCACCGCGCGTGCCGCCAGGGCGGATGCTGCGCTGCCGCGCATGGGCTCCGCACGGGTCCCGAGCGCTGGGTAGGGGGTTGCTTCTCTCGGGGCTGGGTGAGCATCGCCCCTGCGGGGCTGCGCGGCCGATCCGCCACGGAACCTGCGCGCAGAAACGCGCACGGCCAGCAGGCCAAGTCCAGCCGCTCCCGGTTCCCTCCGCTCTGCAGTGCTTTACTGAGCCCAGCAGCGGCAGCGGGCCGACCGCGGCGCAGGACCAGCGCGACGGTACCGGCACGGCTTCGCCGCCGACCGGATGCGCGCGTAGGCAACTGATTCGGCTGTTGAGACAGGGGCCGGGGCTGCCCCGGCCTGGCCGCAACCCCCTCCCGTCCCAGGAACTGTTCCCGGATCCCCCCCGATCCCGAGAGACGCTTCAGCCCAGGGTCCCACGGCCCATCGCGGCGGCCGCCGCCGCCTAACTAGGACCGGCGGAGCGAGCGGGGAACAGGCTGCCCTGTCCGGGGCACGTGGCCCCCCTTACTCCGTCTGTCCTCCCGGTTAAGGACACCACCGTCCTACCGCGGAGCGCGGAGCTTGGTCCAGGCCCCGCTCCCGGCCGCGCTACGAGACAGGGAGCACGCGTGTCTCTTTTCCAAACCATAATTTTACTGTCTCAAAGAAACTTTATAACTTATGTACAAAGATTTGTTTTGTGTTGGGGTTTTTTCATTTCCTCCCTCAGATACAAAGCAATAAGTTAACATTCTCAATATAAAACTAAACTTTGACATATAGAACACTAAACACAGCCGAGCTCAGTTTATCACATCTTCAGACTTTCACAAGAAAAATGTCAAGATCTCAGTACACAAAGCATCATGTTTTACAGCCACACGAAACAGAACGGAAATAATAATAATTAAAAAAGGCTAAATTTGTGCAACATGTTTACTGAACAATAATAATTAATAATAATAATTAAGAATAAAATATGTACAGCGAGTAGCTCCTGCACGTCGGTTTGTGCATTTCAACTTCGGGCCGGCTTTGCGCGGGGAGGCCGCGCCGGGACTGTGCGGGTGCGGCTGCCCGCCCTCGCTCCCGGCGGGTCCCCCCCGCCGCTGCCGCCCTCGGGGCTCTCGTTCCGTCCTCCGCGCCTTGCTTCACCTCAGCAAAGCGCTCGGCAGCTGCTGCGATTCCACTTCACAGTACCAAACAATCTGCATTTATTTCCTTTGTTAAATACGCGAGAAATGCAAACCATTCGGACCAAACCTCTCCACACCAGCGAAGTATGAAAGTTATTGTAAAAGTTAAAATCGCATCCTTCCCTCGTGGTGATTTATTCGAGGAGGGGCGGGGGGAACGGGACGACGGACCGTCTGTGGTTTTGTTTGAACTGTGCGTCCGAGCAGTGCACTCAGCAAACTGAGCTTGTTTCTAGCACTCTCATAGTGGTAATTTAAATCAATAAATAAACCCCCTGTCTTCCCCTTTTAACAACAACAAAAATACGCAGGTGGATAGTGAAAGGTACAGAAAATGTCGAGGGAAAGAAGCTCTGGTAAATTGTACAGCCTCCTTCCCCCTTGCAATTGAGGAGACCGTCAGATCATGGTAGTAAATAAATGACCTACATTTCAACAGACACAGACAGACAGACAGGACAGAGGAGAGGGCTTCCCCCCCCCCCCCCAACATCTTTTTCTGATTGTCCCACAAAGCCGCGGCCGGCGCTCGCTCTGCTCCCAGGCTGTTGTGCGGTGCTCGGGGCCGCTCCGTCAGCTGTCAGCGGTGGGAACCGGCCCGCATCACATCTGTGCTCTCCTGCACCGAGCTACCGCGCAGCGTCCTAATGGCTGGATGGGCAAGAGACCTCCTGTTTGTTTGTTTGCTTGGGTTTCTTTTGCGGTTTTTTTCCTGTCTCTCTCTTCCCCCTTCTTTTTGTAGTTTTTTTTCCCCCTTTCCTTTTATTTAACTTAATTTCTTTCTTTTTTCCCGTCATAATTTTAATTCTTTTGGGGACCAATAGTGCTTGCATTAGGGGAAAACGTATGTATAATCACATCAGTTGCGGCTGCTGCATAGCTTCTTGGTGGGCCGAAGGATACCACGACGTGTAGCTGGGGATGTAGGTGCCCGGGGTCCCCGACGAGGCCTTACCAGAGGCTGAGGTGGTATTCCACACTGGGGGCACGGGTGGTGAGCTGCCCGAGAGAGCTCTGCCGTTGGTCAAGGCGCTGCTCTCCAGGGTGGCCCCTCCTTGTTTCATGAGCTTCTTGAATTTGGAACGCTTATTCTGAAACCAAATCTTCACCTGTAAAAGGGAACGGGACAGGGCTCAGCATCCCTTAGTATGGTCCAGCATTCCCCCATCCCTCCGGGATCCAACGGAGCCCCGCACCCGGCGGCCCTCCAGCTTCTCTCCCTTATTCCCCCGCGTCTGCTGTATTAATTTGTGATGCCAAACCACCCAGTAAGACCCCCTGCCACCAACCCTGGCGGGCTCTGTGGGGGCCTTCGCGGTACCGGGTGCGCCTCCGCGGCGGGACAGGCGTCGCGCCGGGCCCCGTTGCCCGTGACTGTGACTCGTCTGCCCTTACGCGTGGTGTCTCCCATGCCGGCTGCGGGGACAGGGAGGGGAACATGGGAGAAGGCCCGGCTTAGTCGGAGCTGTACCTGGGTCTGGGTGAGTCCCAGAGATGCTGCGAGCTCGGCTCTTTCAGGAAGAGCAAGGTACTGAGTCTGCTGGAACCTCCTGTTCAAAGCTTGTAGCTGCAAACTGGAGTAAATAGTCCTGGGTTTGCGGATTTTTTTCCCTTTCCCATTAAATCGAACTTCCCCTCCTTCTACCACAGTGCTTTTCTCCGATTCGGTCCCTACGAACAACAAATGATGCAGAAAAAAAATAATAATAGCAGCAATAGCAATAATAGCAGTAACAGTAATAGCAGCAGCAGTAACAATAACAGCAACAACATCAACAATAACAGTAATGAGAAGGAAGAAAAGTGAAGCTCGAGTAAAGCTAACAAAGGCTCCGGGCGATTATGGCAGCCCAGGCTTCTTCCCAGAGAAAGTTTGCTATTTTTACAGGCTGCAGTTTAGGTTTAATTACCCTTAATTGCATACATTGTTTATAGCACTACGCAATAAATAATTACAAAGACTAATACGTGCACATCTGGGTCGGTTTCTTTTCCAGCCAGGCATTGTGTGCTCTGTGTATTGGTCCCCTGTGATCCTCAGCCTCTCTTGACTAATATTTTGTAATTTAATTTAAATTTTTTTCCCCGATACATTTTTTTTAATACAAGCACCCTCCCTCTTCGCCTTCCCTCCACCCTTCCCCCCTCCCCAAAGCCGAGTGCACCTACCTGTCTCCTCTAACCGGGTCTGAGTCAGGCTGGAGCTGTTGGGGTAGGACTGCACTGAACTGATGTAGGGGTTGGTCGAGTGGCTGCTGACCGAGTTCACATAGGGGTAGCCCAGCGGTCGGGAGAAGGACGAAGCTGTGCTGTACGAGCTGTCAGGCTGAGAGTGGCCCGCAGAGTGTAAACAGTGCATGGAATAGTGTCCATGGGACATGGGAGAAGGAGACATTTGCTGGCTGGGCGGCCCAAACTCCATAAAGACGGCCTTCCCTGAGACGGGGCTATTTAGACTCTCTGGCATGGTAGTCATGGTCATTTCTTGTCGCTTGGTCTGTGTGTGTGTTCTCTCTTCAGCTTGCCTTTTTGGGGTCTGTTGTGTTTCTCAGGACAGGAAAGAACCCAATTTAAGCGGAACAGGGGTTTTCACTTTCCATTCATAAGAAAATGGAGTTTGTCTCTTTGAAAAGTCTAAGCATGATGCTGTAGATCTACACAAACTCGCCTAAAAGCTTTGACTCAGCCAAGTCTATGAATATTCATGAGACGGCGGAGCTGATTGGTCCGCCGTCTTGCATAATCGCTTTGGATTGGTCCGAGGCGCTCGGGGCTCGCCCG
>JAOXXN010000065.1:39105374-39115562 GCA_026770055.1 Myrmophylax atrothorax | reverse complement strand
CGGACCGAAGGAGGGAGCGGAGAGAGGAGCGGAGGAGAGAGCCAGGCTCTTTCCCGACGTCGCCTGTCTTTGCAAACCAAAACCGAAGAAAGTGCGGCACCGGCTCCAAACCGAGGGCGGCAGCCCGAGGCCGAGCTCAGGGGCCGTGTGCATCACCGCCCGCCCCTCCCTCTGTCTTTACCTGGCTGTACTTGGCCTCCTGCTCAAGGGAGCTCTTCTCCAACCCGTTCACAGCGTGCTGGGCCGGCGGGTGGAAGCTGTTGCGGCCCAGGCTGCTCCATTCCTCCACCTTAGGGCTGGGGTAAGGCGAAGTATCGCTCACTGCAGGAAAACAAGGAGGGAAGAGGGAGTTAGTCACAGAGGCCTGGATGTAGAGATGGAGATGCCTTTGCCGCGGGATGGAGACGGCTACCTCTCCCCATGCGACGCATTCTGTGAGGCAGAGCTAATGAGAAGCCGGTCCCCTGCCCGCCACATCTCCCTGAGCCTCCCGGAGTGGAGGATCCGTGGGCAGAAGGCAGTTGGGTCCCACTGTGCCAGCGATCACCAGTCGAGCCCGGAGCTGGCTGGGTCGCTAGTTCCAGCGTCCCTGCACTGGCGGAACGGAGCTGCCGCCTGGCACTTGACCCCCGCGATTTCCTAAGAAGGATTTATGGCAGTCGCCTCGTAGGTATCGCGGGTCAGAGGACAAACGATACCCAGTTAGAAAAAGTCCTGAAACGGCTGCAGTTGAACGAGGTTCAAAACAAATTTGGGGAGAAAAAAAACCTACAAAATTAAATAGATAAAATAAATACATTTAAAAAATAAAAAGGAAAATAAAAGGCGAAAGATAGAAAAGAAGGCAGGAAAAGAGGTAACAGTCCTACTATTTACACGGGCATTAGCGGCAGCACGGGAATACCGGGATGTTTTGCAGGCGGACAAATTCCCCGAGCCCCACCGTGAAGCCCGGCATGGGGGGGGGGGGGGGAAGTCCTGCCCCGAGTCCCGCGCTCAGCCGCGTTGGAGCCGCCGTGAGAAGGGGCTTTCCCTAACAGCACCTCGCTCGGCCCCTCGGCGGGCTGAAAGAATGCACAAATCTGAAGTTGTCTTAAGAAATTTAACTCTCTCAGAGAGCGCCCTTTTCTGCTGATCTCACACTTTCCGATGAATAGGGGCTTCCTTTCCGTGTCAACAAGGTCAGTTTATCCTATAAATCAAGGGCGAACAGCCCCCATCTGCAGCACTGGCCACTCCGCAGCGCCAGCTCTCTGATGGAAAAGGAAGGGGGAAGACTTCACACTGCAGAAAGATGTGTGCCGCTGCGAGGGCTGAGGGACACAGGGCAGATACCGACGCACCCGGCAGCACCGTCAGAAGCCTGCCTACCAATGTGGTGTTACTAGAAGAGGAACTCACTCAAAAAAATAACTCAAGAAAAAAACTTCAATTTCTCACGTGATTGTAATGTTCTTATTCTTTTTAATGTTCTTTGCCAATACCACCTCTCCCCAACACAGAAGGGATTGCCAGGGGTGTATTTGTTAAAGTCGACAAAGAAACAAGCACGTTTTTGTGCCAGTGTGGTCTGAATACAAAGTTTATATCGTGAAGGGCAAAGAAGGAAACTTACAGTTTTTGTATGTATGAATATAAATAAAACATACTTGTGTGTGTGTGTTGCTTGAAAAAATACCACCTTTCTGAGGGAAAAAAAATAATTCTGCTATGCCTAAAGGATCCATTTTGCATTTGATATGCTGCTAGAATCGGATTGTTGCTGTTAAAAATGCAGTGAAAAAAGAAATCACAACCCCCAGTCCTTTGCCTTCCACTAAGTGTCAGGAAAGAGTGGGACACAGACATGGCTGTAGACGAAGGTTATTTTGGACTGCTGTTTTAACCACTTTCACTGTTAGTTCACTGGCAGAGACCGAAATGGAAAAAATGTCCCTTTCTTTGCAGCTAAGCATAGCAAGGAGCCAGGAGACGCGACGCAGTTTCCAGGAAGAGGAACAGAAAGAAGGAAAAAGGGGTAAAAGAGACAAATCTTGAGGCTTTAGTTTTCCTGGACCACCGCTTCGGAGAGAAATACAGCACAGAATGAAAGCAATTAGGTGACATTTGAACTTCCTGCCGGAGCAAATTTGGCCTGATTGCAAGAACTACAGAATACGGACTTCTCGGTAACGCCAAGACGGCGCTCGTGACCGGAGGGCAGCAGCGAGCCTCGATCAGGACCAGGACCGGGACCGGTCCGAGTGCGCTGTGGTGCCGCCGCACCCCAGGCCGTTCCCTCCGATCAGACTCGCCACTTCTCCGGTCAGAGTGGCGACGATGATAACCGATATGTACTGTTTTCTGGTCCGCCTGAAGCCCACCCCAGGACCTCTGGTCTGTCTACTTTCCGAGACACATCCTCCAGCAAGCTCAGTGCCCGGGCCGTGCTGGGAAAAGCGAGAGAGTTTTCACGAATCAAAGCACTAAACCAACTTTCTGACTCTCGGGAGCGAAAGAACCCAGGAGCAGGGGACCAAAACGCTCCGGCCCTATCTGGCTGTTTCTGCGGCCCCGGGTCCCACTCTCCTTACCTTGATCTGTGATGGACCGGATCCCCAGGATGTCTGTCACCGAGTGAGAGGACGGCCACGTCCTAGGCACGGCCATAGTGCTGGGGATCGCGGGAACCCCGGGAGGTGTGGACACCTTGGCTCCTGCTGCAGTGATGGGGCTGGGATAGGGGTAGATGTGGTTGTAGGGCAGAGCAGGCTGTGGGGGCGGCTGGTGTTGCTTGTAGGACTCGTAGTGACTCTGCTGAGACAGGTTGCCGATTTTGTTCCGGAGAATGCGGCTGATGGAGCTGACCGACGGCACGTTGTACTTGTCACATACGCCATCGGCCAGCAGGCGATCCCGGATCTCCCAGGCGAAGATGCCCGGATCCCTTTGTTTGTAGGTCCGGATATGTTTTACCACCGTGGGAGTGGTGACCCGAGGCTTGCTGCCTCCGATAGCCCCTGGTAGGATGGAGCCGGTCTCGTTGTAACGAGCCAGGATTTTGCTGACACAGCCGTGGGAAACGCGGAGCTGCCGGCTGATGTCACACGGCCTGATACCCAGTTGCGCCAGTTCCACAATCCGCAGCCTGATGGCATTGGGCAGGGGTCTCCCGTTGACAAACACCCCTCCGAGCTGGTTCACTTCCCCGAAGGCAGGTTCTGCAAACAAATGCACAAACATAGCTGTCGGACACGGCGAACGGCTCAGAAGGGGGCGTCTGAGCTGCTTCTCATCACAGACAGATGTCAGACAAGGACCCCCCCAGGTCACTCCATGCACATTTCTTTATTATAGTGGGCTGTCCCCGAAACTGATAGAGAGGGGAGGGGAAGAAATGCCAGGGGAGGAAAAAAGTAAAAAAAGAAAAGTTAAAAGAAGTGTGGGAAAAAAAGAAGGAAAATCCGTGGCAAAAAATGTCGAAGCTCTCCAGACTGTGCATCATCAAGTATATCCAGAATTTTAAAAAGCACATTCCAGAGATGAAAAACGAGATCGCCCCAACAGACAAGTCAGTTTTATTACCACAGGAAAAAGGAACGCGAAGAAAACAAAAAGAAAAGAAAAACACTTTCGAATACGTGGGGGAGGGGGAGGAAGGAAAAGTAGTCGAGGAAATTGTTCTACGTCTTGGGAGAGACGAGGGCAGCGAGGTGCTTCTGAGTCGCGACTAACTTTAAGACCATTCCTGGTGCTGTTAGCGCCTCTCGCTTAACAGCACTATTACATCGGGCTGTAAAACAAACGTGCGAAAATGTTAACTGCTACGATCGGTGTCAGGAATAATATACAACGTGTCACGGGCTCCAGCCATCCGCTCGGTTGCGATCCTGCCTCGCACTCGCCTAATAGCACTAACAACAAACCAAGTAGTCATTAGCTCTCTCTCTCCCCTGCTCCTGACCCTCAACGTGTTCTTACAACTTGTAGGAACACGAACAAAGTCAATAAGGGAGCCGCGGCGGCGGCAGATGACGGCGCATGGGTGCTCCCCCTCTCTTGACAACACTTGAACCCTCCTGCGGCTCCCGGCCACTTACCCATTCCTCTGAGCGGGGCACCTCGAGGGCGGCCCTAAATCCCAACGAATCCCTATGCCCGGGCACTGGCTCGCAGCCTCCTGCGCTCCCGGCTGCACTGGCCCCGAGCCTCTCTGACCTCCGCCGAGGAGAAAGTAGGGGCGTGAACGGAGGGGTAAATGGCTACAAGGAAATCTGCATCCCGACGAGAGAGCCTTGACTTCTGCATTTCAACCTCAGGGCAGCGTGGGCAGGACCGGGCTGGGCCGGGCCCGTAGCCCACCGCCCCATCCGAGCCCGCCCCCGAGGGCGGCCCCACCGCTCAGCTGCCCTCCCAGTGGCCAGAGCAGATGACGGACAGCTCGGCGGCGGCGGCTCTTCCGCTCCCGCGCAAGGCGCTCGGCACCTGGGCCCGCCGCGCTGGAACGGCGATTCCGCACCTGCGGTGGTGAGTTGCGCGGGAAGAGCCGCCAGCGTCGGGCTAGTGCTGATCGGGGCTGGCGGGTGGCAGGGCACTGCTCGGCCGGCGGGGACCGGCGGGTTTGGCAGCCAGCTCCGCGGGACCGGGGACACGGTCGGCGGACAGCGCAGCGCCGGGCAGCCGTCGGGCCGCTGCGTTGCGCTTCCTGCCCCTTCTCCCCGAGTCAGCGTCTGGAGAGGGGGCTTCGTGGCTAGCAGAGAGGTTCCCCTTTTCCCTGGCAGAAGCAGAGCGATGTCTTGACACACGCGCTGTTTCCCCGAGTTGAGTTTGCCGACGCGGGAGGGCTCTTCCTCGTTTACAATAGCCTCGTTATAATAAAGCACCTTTTCGCTAACGAATATTTCACGGACGGTGTACGAGAAGGCAGTGAGGGATGAGAAATGAGTACTTTTTGGTGGAAACCACAAACCGTTAGGGAAACGAGCTGCATTTTTCCTTGCCTTGGGAGGAGACGGAACGGGGCTTGTAGTGCCCGGTACCAGCATGCTGGTACTCCCCAGCCACTGCAGACCGACACCGGGATGCCCGCGCTCCTTGCCCAACGTAGGCCGGCCCCGGTTTTTTTTCATCTCCACACTAAATATTACGCCGCGCTTAACCGTAAAACATCGACGCCTCGCAGCTGATTTCAACTTTATCAAAGACACTGATACATATTAGCAATTAAGAGAAAACCTGACAAACATGTAGGAATTAAAGAATGCGTGGGTCACGGCATGTATGTGGAAGAAGTGTTTGCTTTGGCATTAAGTGTATGGATCCTGATCCGAGCTTGTGTGTGTGCCTCTTACATACTCCCCACTTACATAATGTTTCACAAAGAGATACTTGGCTTCCCAGCTCCAGCTAAGAATTTGTCATGCTTTTCTCTATTTTTTCCTGAGAATCTTCTTTGCCTTCCTTTTTCTTTTCTTTCTTTCTTTTTTTTTCAGTAGAGTCTCAAAGCACAGGCTGTGTAAATTAAATAAAACTTGAGAAGAAATAAGGTGGTGATCGCAAATATCAGCAAGTAAACAAAGTTTATGTCGCTGATGTGTATAAGCATTGTATCAAATTGGTTTAATTGAAATGTTGTAAGATATTTTTAGGAAAAATATTTGAGCTGTATAGCAATGAACATCCCTAACTATGAACAAATAGGATGTTACAGGAGATCTCCCAGAAATTGGTGGCATGCTGCAGTCATTTTCTGGTGCAGAGAAGACAATCGTCGTTCTTTTGCAGTTATCTCTTTGTTTGATCGGAGTATCTGTGGATGTTTCCGATTTCTCCACGCGGATTAAAAAGAAAAACAAAACAAAACAAAACAAAAAAAAAAAAAAACAAAAACCAAATCCCCAAACACAAACCAAACAAAAACCCCATACAACAACAGCAACTATTCTGATACAGTTCTGTGCTTACTTCAGAAACGCGAGATGCCCTTTCGGAATACCACACCTGTGAATTGTGGTGCTTCCTCAACCTAGATAAAACTACCTCTAGTAAAGGCGACATCCCTCACACCCGCGCAAATGTCACTAACGCTAAGTGCTGGCATTCTGTGCAGGCTGTACTAGCAGGCATTTGCTGAAGCCAGAACCCCTTTCGGTGTTCTGAGCTGACCTCCTTCGGCTATTTTTAAGGCAGGAGGCATTGAACTAATGGGATCCGGATCCAGTCTTTAATTAAGTTATTTATGGAATTAAACAACGAAAGGGGGTGCGCCTCCGTAAAATTTCCGAACCGCTTTAACATGGTATTTTGTCGAAGCGGCGTCTCCTGTTGGGATCCCAGACAAGGCTGCCTGCCCTGCAGGAGTGCCTTCCCAGCCCGGCAGGGCCTGGGCTGCCCGCCGCCTGCTCTGTCCTCCGTGCTTTGTCCACCGCCCCGACTGCCCTGCACACGCCGGACTCCTGTCGCTTCAGCCCGGTCGAGTGGCGTGTGGTCGGAGGACATCTCGGGGCTCACGGGTGGTGTAAGCCCGACCCCACCGCTCCTGGACCCTCTCGACACTCCTAAAGCTCCCTTAGGATTGCTAGGATGCTCTGGCGTGACCCTGCGCTGCTCTCCCAAGCTGCCCGGGCAGCTTGTCTTCCCATCTGTGCCTATTGTGTTCACAGTTGTGTTCTTTTCTCCCCCCTCTGCCGTGTCCTTCAACCTGTCTGTTCCTCCTCGTTCCCTCTCCCACCCCTCCACCTCCGAGCCCGCCTCTGATCTCCTGGATATTTGGTTTCTTTCCCTTTCTCAATGTGTGTTCCTGATGTGGTCCTGTCGGAAAAGCTCGTTTACTCTGCTCGGGTCTCCAGTGGTTTAAGGATAATGTTTATCAGAAGTGAACGTGCTCAACTTGTTTCCATTCAACTGCTGAGTGTGGGCTGAAATACCAAAGGTCACATCTACAGTGAGTCGGTAGAGGGCAGGGGGAGCCGAGAGGAATATGAAAACATTATAACATAAAACAGCCTGTTGATCGCTTCTGACCTGTCTGGCAAAAAGATTAATTTTTTCAGGTAGGAAATTACTGAAGAATCGGAGGGGAAAGGCAGCAGGGAGAGGAGGGTGAGGGGCGCAGGGTCGGGGCTTCTCCACCCGGGGAAGGGCACGTGTCTCCGGGCAGGGGGCTCGCTCCGAGAAGCGAGTCGCTCCGCTGGCAGCTGCCCCGGCACGCACCCGCGCCCTCACCGTGGGGTTCCCCGGCTGGGAAAAGCAAAGCGGGAATCGGAGGCTGGTGGAATTGTAAGAGACTCGAGCCAACACCAGACAGGAGCCGGCCTTTCACTCCCATTCCTTTCCCTCCGTGCCGAGAGAGGGACTGAGCGGTGCCGTCACGAACGGCGCAGCCGGAGCCCCGCGTGCCGGCAGCCGGTGTCTCTCGGGGGTCAGTGCCTCTGTCTGCCTCCCTCGACAACGCGGCATCGCACAGGGGAAGCATAGACGCTCCCCGTCCTCTCCCTTTCCTCAACCCCGCCTCTCTCGCCCTCTATCCTCCACGAAACTGACTCGGCGTGAGTTGCCCGCAGCAAATCGCCTGTACGGTGGCAGCAGCCTCGCTGCGCGGCCGGTACCGGCGAGGCGGCGTTTGGCAGTCCCTGGCTCCCCGCGCTCGTGAAGGCCTTCTGTGAGGCTTTTGGAGAGCGGGGAGGCCTTCATAGAGTGCCCAACCTCCCGTAGCTGGAAGCAGGGTCCCAACGCTGCGGCGGGGCCCGTCCGGCCGGGCTCCATTGCACCGCCGTGCTCACCTCGGCTTGTCCGTCTCCTGCCTCTCGGAACCGCATTCATTAAGCCTTTCTGTGCCTCGTTGCTCCCCAGATGCCTCCGCTCTTTCATTGTAGGAAGAAACCGGGCAAATCCAACGCGGCACACACCCCCAGGTCCTCTTTGAAGCTGCAGATTTTTACTGATTTTTTTAATTTTTTTTTTAAGTAATATAAACTCCTCTCCTTCCTCTAGGGGATTGGGCTACTGAGGGGCTGTTAAGGCAGAAGGATGCTCATATGGCAATGTGTTTTGTAAGTAGAAGCCCCCACTGATCCTTCTCAAAGGAAAACGGCCCCTCCCCAGGTATGTAGTCAGGTGGCCGAGTTTCACAAAATGGTGTAGGGAAGGGAGATGGTCGTGCTCCGGCAGCCGGAGGGACAATCTTGTCTGCCTTGTCCTGCCTTCTTCCTAGCTCGTGCCATGCGGCGCAGAGCCGCAAATCCCCTCATCCCCTAAAAGCGATGTAGACAGTTTGTTGGGCAAAGAGCACCTTGGAGCTGGAGCAGGGGTAGGGGGCAACACGGTGGAGGTGTCGAAGGAGCGTATGGACGCTTCTCAAAGGCAGGCAAGGAAAAGCAGGCAGAGGCAGGCGCAAGGTTAGCGACAACTTTGGCTTATATTTGGAGATGACCCATCCTGGAGGGAAATTGCTGTGTGATACGGAGAGAGATGAAACCCGTGGAGCTTTGAGATGGGTCTTTCATTTTGCACAGAGCTATTCCTGCACTCTAGCGTATGAAATCCCGCGGAATCTCATGGGATCTCTCCCATTTTCTGCGAGGAACCAAACGCAGGATGAAGGGGCCTTCACGCATCACTGGCTGCCATGTGCATTTCCTTATGCCACAAAATAGCTGAGCGCAGCAGGTTAGCGAGGGCACTGTGCCTTAGGAGCGGGACTCCTGCCTCTCCTCGGAGCCTGCGAGCCTGAAAGTACCCGGCCTGACCCCAAGCTCTCAGGTGTGCTGGCCTTCCTGCGTAGCCTAGGACAACAGCACATACACCAGCAAAGGCTTGTGCGAAAGAGAGGGGAGATTTTCACAGGGAAATGTCCTTTCCAGCCTGCGTGCTGCTGCAGACAGAGACTGCTGCCCCATCACCCAACCACCTAACCCCTTGGCGACCCCCAGACCCCATCCCTCTGCAGGGGCAGGCCTTGTTTTCCCCCTGTTCTCCCCTCTTCGGGGAAAAAGGGCTTTTCGAGAATGATCCGTGTTGCCAAACCGTTGTTGGTAGATATCACGTCTCTTACTACTGCCCACTGCCTTAATTTGGCTCGCTAAAAAATACTTTCGCATTCGTATAAACTGCCTGCGTTCATGTACGAAAGTACTTGTGATTCCGGGGGGGTGAGGGGGAAGGTTTTTACATTAATATAATTAATATAATATTGAAGCATGCACGGAAATACTCGCAACAACTCCAAAAAATCTCCAAAAGATTTTTTTTTTCCTCTTGTCCTGTTCTTAAACAAACTGGGAGGTGCAGCGGTACTAGTGCCATGTGTTTGTCATTTCGATTTTAGAAACTGATTTGACTTCAGGGACAAGACGAAAAATGGAAATATAATAGGATGAAATTTAATTTAACAAAGTTTCATCAGATATAATCAAGTCAGGTCTGAACACTTCATGCATACTTATGAAGCAAGGGCGGTCAAAATACAGTCGGGTCTTGGAGTCACTTCGGCCGACACAGACCCAAGATCTGAAGAAAGTGGAACATAGCAAGAAATCAAGACACAAGGGTTTTGAGTGTCCTGCTTTTGCGATGGGGACGCAACCTCCTGCAAAGCTCCTCCCTGGCGTGCAGGAGCAGGGAATCTCAGTTTCAGCGGTTAGGAAATGTCCACCCAGTGTTGGGCTGTGTCGGCAGCTGGGCTGGAGCGCAAGCTTCCCGCTCGTTCTCGGGCAACGTCTCCCCGCCGCTTGAAGCCGGTTGGATCCCGGCGTCCGGCCCGACCAGGGCTCTCAGCCCCCAGAATACTGCGAGGGGCCGTCCCCCAGTCTGGTGGGAGAAGAAGCATGGTCTGTAGAAGTTCAGACGACCCGTGGCGAGTGCGGCATTTGGCTCCCTCTCAGGAGAAAGGAGGGGGCAGAAAGACACGGCTACCCTGCCGAGGTGACCCCCGTCTCAGGTCCGTACAGAGACTTTGCAGTGAAGGCAAAAGCATGCGCCTGCACTTCACTGGAACACACTGAAGACGGAGGAACAGGTGAAACAAATGAACAGTAGTTCGAAAACGGACGAAAAGGCCGCGGGTTAACGACGTCCCTGTGGAGTTTCTCCGTCAAACTCCTTTGCGCTTTTCGCCGCTGCCAAGCCCCGGTGGTGCCTCAGTACCGCTCCTCAGGGTAGGGGGTCCAATCAGGCCTACGACACCGGTGCCACTGTCATCCTCTTCTATCC
>JAOXXN010000065.1:39079026-39094457 GCA_026770055.1 Myrmophylax atrothorax | reverse complement strand
CTTCCAGGTCATTAGCTGTGGAAACACATGGTGTCAGATTTAGGATACAGGAGAGCTGGTCACAAAGGTGTACCCCAGCTTCAGGACAAGAGTAAGTTTATTGCAAACAATATCCTGGTACCTGATGGAGCCAAGCATAGCACATAGAAGAGGACTGAACAAACCATGGGGAAGCTTATGAAGGATGTGCCTCTACTGAGCACTGACTGTGGAGTATATTGCATTCAACTTACATAATATTTAGCCCAAGCAGGATAGGTCCTTTAATTGGACAGACAAATAGATTAGTTGTACTTTTGTTTTTATTGAGGGATTTTTTCCCCCTACAAATACATTGTGTTTATCAATGCCTCCTACAGACTTTGGGGGAACACTTTAAAGCTTATTTTAATCCCTTCCTTTCAAAGGTGAAACTCTTCTCATCTGCTGTAATGAACTCAAGATTTAAAAATTTTCCAGACCAAAAAGTTGCAGAAATTTTTAAGTTATGATTTTTTAATCTACATAACCAAACCCAGAACAGAACACACAGCAACACCGTAACCAAAACTTTCAAACAAATCGTGTCCTTTGTCCCTTCCGTGCAGTTCTATTTACAGGCAACAGGAGACGATGCTGCGCCTCGGGTGGCAGGGGCTGCACTGACCTCCTCACAGCCCCCAGGGAGAGCTGTTGGGCACCGGAAAGGTGATGCTGGTTTGAAAGCTCAGGTGGGAATGGCGTACACAGAGATGGGCTGGAACCTTTCCCATGGGCAGTACAAGGACTCTCTCACCATCTTCTGTCCAAAAGCATTGGGGGTTAGCAATTCCTTTGAAGATGGCACTGGACCCTCAATGAATCTGTAGCGAATCCAGGCAATGGTAGATTTCCTCTCAGAAGAACGGCACAGGACACACAGAGACTGGAGTTGAGCCAGGACCCCTCTCCCGGTGCTGCCGCCAGCCCAGCAAGCAGCATCTGGGCACCCAAGAAGACAGAAGATCAAGGTATAGTGGCAAAAAAGAATGAGCACCGGGAAACCTCTCTCTCACCATCTCCCAAGCCAGGGAAAAAGTGAGGTCCTTCTCCCAGAAAAAGAAAGACACCTCTCTCAGTCCTCTCCCCAGCCAGCACTTTGGAATGCAAAGCTATTAGCTATCCCTTTCTAAGGCTTTAGACAGGTAGCAGGCTCCAGGAGCAAGTAGTGAGGGAGCTGGTCGTCAACAAGCCATCCTGTTCCCGTCTTCCAATCCCCAAACTGCTATGTTGGCAAAGGACAAAGGAAAAAAAATTGAAACTATAACAGGTGGAAACACTGGAAAGAAGGAAAATTAGACCTCAATTGTTTCTACAGGTTTTCAGTAGGAGTAGCCATACCATACATAATGAATGTACAGAGCTGTTTGCAATTAGTATACATCTGAACTGCTCCCAGGGCAGCATTTATTGCCGTTGTCATTTATCTTTTTAATGAAGACTTTTCAAATAGATCAGAAGGTAAAATCGACTCAAATTAGTATGATTCTTTGGCTTCTCAGTATGTTATTTTTATAGACTTCGTTATGCCACCAGGAGGATAGCACCCCTAATTACTGTATCACGTGCAGACTTTCTGTAGGACATTTTGTTAAATGTTTCTGTATCTTCCTTGAAGTTTTGTACAAGAGTGAGCACAAGTAGGCATGATCCTGCCTGATGCTTCACCTGCAGTAGAAACAACAATAATAACACTACAGGGAGTCAGGAGTGCGCGTGTGACTTATCACTCGAGTTCTGCAGTTGTTCATCTGTAGGGAAAGCATAGGTGTAACTTTAAGGTACTGAAAATGGCAGAGACTCATCCTGCTCCAAGTTGGAAAACACAGAAAAAGAAACGTGAGAAATAAGGCAGACTGCCTTTGAGGAGGAGGTTACCTTCATGTTCCTTCAGGAAGCCCCAAAGTCCCTGGGGGCATGTCCTTGGAGAAGACAGCTACAACTCACCCTCCTGTTTTACATCTTGTACTGCTGTGTTCCCCTGATGTGAGTAATGCTACACGCCAGCTTCTAGATGGAGGAGTAAAGGTCCATTACTCCTCCCACTTCTGATTAGAATTTTTTCCTCTGGCAACAGTAATCACTTTTCCCGGCCAGTAAAATTCTAAATGTTCATGGCTGATGGGTGGCAATACCATATGCTAGGAATACAACTGCCAGTACCTATAACTTGACAAGCCACACACCAATACCTTCCAGTGCCTGAGGACTTCAAGACACCTACTATACTCTTCACAGAGTGGAGGGAAAAATATGCTGTTGGAGTGATCAGCAGTGCTGGTTAAGGGTCATTTCCTTGTGTGAGGTGAACCTGTGTGGGCAGCTTACCCTAGAGAGGATCAATAGACATCAGCATCAGGAGCCCTTGCTGGATCACTTTCACAAACTGTAAGAGACTTGGAAGGTCCAGTGAATTGTCTACCAGCATTGTTTTGCATTTTTCTGCCATAGGAAGAACAGCTGAAATTTTCAAAATTCATGAAGTGTTTAATTTTCAGTTTGGTACCATATTAGGGGTCCAAGCTACACTAAGAACCTAATACCCCATTTGCACATTTCCATTACCAGTATCAAATGAGCTGTTGCAAGAATATTAGCAGGGCACTGGAATAGGAGGTGGGGCAGAGGTGTGGTGGGCAGGGGAGAAGGAGACTGGAGGCTTTCCTGAGAAGGCTTTACCCAGCGATGGAAAATACATTATTATTTTAGCACAAGTATCTTTTATAATGCTGAGGTTTGCTTTCAAATAAAACATAAATTGCACATCTGGTTGGAAGAAATAAATGCAATATTGCTTCAAAGACTATCTGTCAGGCTTAGAAAGCAAAGAAATGAGGATTTATTAGTGTTTTTACTATTAACATAAAAGCCTTGGAATCTCAAAATAGACCAGGGTTATAGGTAAATATGGGTTCTACTCTCTTTTGTTCATCCTAATATATTAGTAACATCAAGCTAAAGAAGGATCCTCTGAATGCTAATATGTTTATGTGTGCACTTGATTGTTAGCTTAATCAATACATAGATGTTAAAGACTGTAGAGAAAAATATGCATTACAGGTATATTCATCATCTTAAACATTTCAGACAGTATCTCCATTCTGGAGATACTATTTGCTAAAGAAATTCCAGTGTTGTACTTTCCCAGTCTTTCAAGACCTTTGTGAAGCAACAGTGGGCTACTTCTCTGCAAAGACTTTGAATAGAAGTCTACTTACAATAGAATGAACAATGAGGGAAAGAGTATGTTCTGAAATAGAGGTCTTCTAAAATTAGAATTTGAGGGAGTTAGTGTAAAAATAACATTTCCAAATTAGCAAATGTAAGGTCGCTTGACAATATACATGTAAGATTTTGTGCCTGAGCTGCTGGTGACTTCAGGCTCCTTTCCAGAAGAAAATTATTCTATGCCATGCTGGTTAAAACCTTACATGAATCACTGGGAGGTGTTGGAAGGAGCGGTACAAATCCTGGCATGCTCTTTCTCCTAAAAATTGTTTGCAAGAGGTTCACTTCTGCTCTGTCAGGCTTGGGTTGAATCTTTCATGAGATATAAATTGAATTCTGTGGCAACATCTTGGTTGATTTTATAAAAAATCTGACCTAAGTGGTGTTAAAATGGAGATTTTTTTTGTTGGATTATGGCTTAATAACCAAATAAAGAAATACTAAGTACAAATTTAATGACTCATACAATATTTCTAAATTACATGTACTATAAAGTCCCATTTACATCTACAACATTGGCTTTTAACTCACTTTCCATTATTGCTGAGGCTATTAATGTCAGTAATTACAGGAGGTAACATGTCTAATATTGAGTGTATTGTGGAATAAAGCAATGTTGAACTCCTAGAGTGTGTTTCATATTAAGTACAAAAGGCTTCTGATATAGTTAATGTAACTATAAATCTTAACTGAAATGCTTATATATCTCGTTTATGACCTGAATAAATTCTGAGGTAGAAGCAAGGCAGCTGAATAACTGCTCTCTGCCAAACCACATATTCAGCTGAATATGCACTTACAATATCCTTTTCATATTGAATAATAACAGAAAGACAGAAAACAGGCTGAATGTTTTCTCTAAATGAAGTATTTTTTTCCAGAACACTGAGTTTAATGGTAAAAAAAATTTCCCTAAGTAAACACAAACTTTAGAGTCATAAATATATTTAAAAAAATATAAAACTTGAAATAGTGCGGAGTTTTTTTACTAAGGAAATCCAACCTGTCCTTGTGATAAGAGCTTGACAGGTTTTGATGTATTAAATATTGAACACCCTGTGGCTTGAGGCATGCACATTGCTCTGCCCGTTTGGGGAGGCCACTAGGCTGGCCCACATGTTTAGGTGGCCAGAAGCCACAGTCACCTCTGGAAAGGCTGGAATTCACTGTCTCTGTGAACTGTCAAAGGAAAACTGGGCTGTGAGGGTGAAATACGTTTTGGAAGGCTGTGCTGGACACAACTCATAAGGTGATTTGGTCTGGTTTATGCTTGCTTGCAGTCACTGTTGCAAATCCCCCAAGCAGATAGCCTGAGCAGGAACAGTGTGTGCTGAAGACAAGATAAGGACTAGTTAAGGTCCTGTCAGAGCTTAGACTTCAGATGTCACCCTCTATGTGCTGTGGCACCCATGTGTCTCCAATCATCAGTATGCAAATGGTGAAGTTTCAGTGTATGTGCCTGCAGTATGAAGGTGGCTATGACATGGGATACTGAAGGATGAGACAGGGACTGAAATAATTTGACCCATAAAAATTAAGATTTAGATGCAAGTTGCACTGACAATCACAAAATTAAGTCCAGAGAGAGATCAACTACCAGAAAGCAGAAGGCCTACTTCAATCTGTTTTCACTGAAATTAACTCCTTTGAATGGGAAATCTCCTTAAAGACCTTTGGTACAGTATGACCCATTAATATTAAGCTTGTCAACATTTAAATTGATGACGCTGGTTTTTTAGAGCTATATACAAGGGGAGTATTTCCCTCTGAATTTGTAATAAATCATGTAAGACATCTTTTCATTCCATTCCCCTTTAAAAAGAATTATTTGGTAGTTTAAAATGTTTAATGTACTGGAAAATCCAAAGGGAAAAATAAAGCATCAATAGGCTATTTCAGCAGTATAAATCATTTGGGACCTGCTTAACCTTCTCAGCTCTTCTCCAAATTTATTTGGAAAGGGGCATATAAAGAGCTCATCACTTTCCATCTCCATTTTCATATGTGGAGCATAGGAAATAGTTTAGCTTTGTAGTCACACTCCAAGTTGATATTGACAGTGAGTAGAAGTAAATTGAGATCACTATTTCTTCCTCTTTATGACAGTTCTAGAACATTTGGTTGACTAATTAGCTTGTTACTAGTCAGCCTTTTTTTCATATTTTGCTTTATGAATGCACATGCATCTAAAGGGTAGGAGATAAAGACACAGGATACTGTTTTAAAGCACCATGTCCCTGGGCTTTCCCTATGCTTGTGACAGAAAAACTACACAGGTAAGAAAAATTTTTAGCCATGTCCAGTACTTCACCTTGTCCATTGGTCAGTACTGACCAAACTGAAAGACTGACATGAAGGCATGATCAAGGTCTTCCTCAGTTAAGTACAAATCTTCCCCTGATTTCAAGGGTTGATGGTGTAAACCTGAAAGCACCCCGATTATGGAGCATAACGTGTGTAGTATGGGCTTTGTCTACTTTTGTATCAGTCCCTCTGTACAAATATATGTGTACTAATATGATTATACATATTTACTTACCTTTCTTGCTGAAGATGAAAGCTTTTTGCTGTATGCAAACAATAAAACATTACATTTAAAAGTTAAACCCCATGAGCAGCAGTATGTACTTTCTCCTCACACCCTTCTTTCTATTTATTTTTTTTTTTTCAGCAATCTCTGCCTTGGCAGACCCTTGCAGGAGTGTCTGTTCTGCATTCTTCAGAGGTAGCTCAAAAATAAATCCAGACAGTGACCCCACCTTTCAGCCCTGTCCTGCAAACCCCTGCTGAAACCCCAGTAAAAGGCCACACAGCACTGAATCACAGCATCAGTGTTAACAATACACACATGTGTAGTACATAGCCAGCCAAAGAAAATTGTATTCCCTAAAAACCTGATTGTTATCTTCTATAAGGCTGAGTCACATTAGTCTGACAGACTACTTTCAGAAAAAGCAGCCTAGCTATAAGGTTAAAAAATGTCTTAATTATTTATGGTAAAAATGTAAGTGGACAACATTTCTGAAGGGGTGTAAATAAAAAAAGGAGCTCCAGTAAGGAGGGGAGATGTGCTGGATGATGACAGGTGCTTTTATCCCACTGGAAGGTAATTTACTCTCACTTCTTGGGAGGCTCTGTGGCTGCAGAAGGACTGTAGCTGAAGAGGATGATGAGAGAGAAATATAGGCCAGGCATCAAAATTGACTGGAGGGCAACTGGGCAAGGAAACAAGAGATAAGGTTTTGAAACTTAACACATGGTCAAAAACCTGGAGCTAAGAGGCTACATTCAGGAGGTTGAATGCGGAGACCCAGAGGGATTTGGACTTAAGATACAGATGGGAGAAACCAGCACCTTCAGGTAAGAGTTTGACAGAAAGAATGAGCAGTTGGGACTGACTGGGAGACAGGAACAGGAATTGGCTGAGAGAGAAAACAGTGGCTGAAAAGAAGGAACCAGAGATAAGGAACAGGACTGGGGCACAGATGGTTTAGAGAGGAGTAAAATAAATCTAGAAGAGAAAATATTTGTAAGACACTACAACCCCTTCACTGGTCATTGCAGGGCAGAGAAAAGAGCATGAGGACCCTGGGTCATGACACTTCTCTGGTCTTAGCCTCTAGGAATGGTGTTCTCTGGTCTGCAGAGAAGCTGGCAACTTATTATTGCTACAAATTAACCTGTTAACTCAGAGGGCAGAAGTCCATATGGAGAAGTTAAGAACTAACCCCAATAGCATGAGGCATAGAGGTGTTAATATGATGCCACATAATGGGATTTTTGTTTTTCCACTTTGCTTCATTGAGAACCTAGGAAATTACCTACAAACACTCTCTTAAAAGAATTCTGTGAATTGCCAAAGCAAATACACAAAGTTAGAAAATGCCAGAGCTGAAGTTATCTGGGCAGGTTTTTCTGCTTTCACACCTCTGCACTGTGAATAGGGGAAGCCATACTCCTTTCCCACAGAGAATGTGTCAGTCTATGTTCAGTCCTGGTTCTGCTCAAGATAAATCAGGATTGTGTAAGGAGAGATATTCAATCCCCTACTCATCCGTTTCAGATGGAGTGGTGTGTTTTGAATGCCATTCTGGAGTGGGGAAACAATGATGACTATCTTGCTTAAAGCTATTGAATGCCAGTCTGTACAACTCCCTGCTTGTGCCACATACCTTGTACAACATCAGTATGTTCTTACACCAAATTTTGCACACATGGTCACTAATTGCATGTTCCCAGTTTTATGGGAACCTGACTTGAGACTCCAGGGTCTGGTTTGAAGTGCTGAGCATTCAAAACTACAGCAGGACTCAACGAGAGCTCTGCTCTGAATATATGAAAAATTACATAATGGTAAGTACCTTGACAAATTAGGTCCTGGAATCTTAAACTGAGCACCCAAAATCACTGCACTTCTCTGTTATTCTATTTTCCATCTGTAAAATGGGGATAATAATACTAAGTGTGATCTGAAATAAATACACATTTGTGAACTGCTTAGAGACTAGAGTTATCAAGATGACGGGAAACCTCCCAAATTAAATTAAAAACTCTTCTGAAGATTAAGATCAACTGGTCTGAGGTAAATTGGGATTTAGACCAAATGTTAAACACACGGAGAAAGCAAAATATCTAATGGTTTTTCAATAAATGAACGACACCAGTTCTGAGCAGTGAATGAGCCAGGGATCCTGTCAGAAAGGCATGAAGTGGTCACGTATGCAAAAATGGCATCATAAACATGCATATAGAGTGATTATATTTAGACTGTGTGTTCCCAAGGCTGGTTATTTGAACTGTTGCACACTTAGTATCACAACAAAAATTGCTAATATGATTCCTGTGTGTGGAGGGTTAGGGGTAATAGATGCTTTAGAATTTTCTTTCCTTTTGGGAGATTTTCTGATTGAAATCAAGCTAAATATTGCATGTATGTGGTATTAGCCAACCCTTATCCAGCTCAAAAAACCCCCTCCAGTATGTGTATTTACTGTTACAAAAACCTAATAGGAACTGAGTGACTGCCATATATTACCTGGCACATTGAAACTGTAAAGTCTGCTTTCACCATCAGTGTGACTTATCATCTGGAAATGATTTAGTTGTGCAGTTACCTTTGGACTGCTGTTCTTTTGGTTCTTTGCTAGCAAGCAAATAAGGATGGAGAAAAAGACTTTAGCACTATCAAGTAAACAAATAATTGGGCTGGAGGTTTCACAACCAGAGGTGAGAAGTGATCTTGAAGCTAGTCAAAACTCTGCAGGTTTTATCCTCCATGGTTGTTATTAAAAGTAGTTATAAAATCCAGATCTCTGCTCTCCCTTGCTCCCCAACCTCTTTTTCCCTCTTCTATGTGGTATGCAGGGAACATTGCTTAAAATATACTGTTGCTCCGTTCTGCACAGTCCATGTCCATAAACTGAGTTTGTTTTCTGAAGCAATTTGCACAATAGAGATCTATATTCTCCTTTAAGTGCACACACATGTAATTTCCATCAGCATCACTAGGAGCTATTTCTAAATAATGAAGAGAAAATATGTGCTACACAGGGCACTTTACAAGAGAATCTCCAAGTGGGTTCATGTTACCTTCGTCTGACTGAAAAAAAGCCATGAAAAGCACCTCTGATGAATTTCTTCTGACTGGTTCACATTGCAGGTGGCCCTCCATTAGAAATATTTATACCTGACTTCTCCAATATTTCTGAACTGAGGACAGAAATTTTGAGAATATATCAGCCCAAAGGTATCATTCTGTGTGGGATCACAGCTTTCATACTTACTGCATCCTAAAACGCTTTTGCAGAGTTAACAGGCACTGTTAGTTTAGCAATAAATGAATGCAGAAGAAAAGAGAAATTAGAAAGTGATGACAACTGAAATGATATTTACTCATAGTCAAGGTTGAATTAAGTTGAAGACAAAGAATATTGGAAAGCAGTTTCAAATGCAGGAACTCCAGGTGTTTTTCACAATACCTACTGAGGTGAGAGTAGGAAAGGACTAAAGGGAGTTTCTCAGTTACATTCACAGGAAGAAGGGAATGAAGAGGGGAGATTGTGACTAAAACAAACAGAGAGAGTTGAACTGAATTTTTTTACTATTTTTGTATCAAAAATAGTGTGACCAACTGGACCAGGAAAGTGATTGTCCCTCTGTACTTGGCGCTGGTGAGGCTACACTTCTAGTACTGTGTCTGGTTTTGGGCCTCTCACTACAAGAAAGACACTGAGGTGCTGTAGCATGTGAAGGGCAACAGAGAAGGTGAAGGGTTTAGAGAGCAAGTCATGTAAAGACTGGCTGAGGGGGCTGGGGTTATTTACCCTGGAGAAAAGGACACTTGAGGTGACCTTATCACTATCTACAACTACCTGAAATGGGGTTCTATCAAGTAGGATGATGGCCTCCTCTCCCAGGCAGCTGGTGAGAGGATGAAAGGATGATAGCCTGAAGATGCCGAATTTCTTCACAGAAAGTGTTGTTAAGCTTTGGAATGGACTGTCCAGGGAGGTGTTCAAGAATCAACAATCACCATCCCTGGAGGTATTCAAGGAATGTTTGGATGTGGCACTTCTTGCCACGATCTGTTTGACAAGATGGTGTCCCGTCCAAGGTTGGACTTGATGATCTTATAGCTGTTTTCCAACTTAAACTATTCTGTGATTCTGTGATAGTTTTAAATGTGACTCATCAAATATTATTCTTTAGAACCTTTGTAGAATACCATTCTCATGTACATAGTAGAAATTCTGTGGGAGAAACTTCTTAGACAACTCACGGGGGAAATAAAACCCCAAAACAGTAACATTTGAAAGATATTACAGACATACCATGCTGAGATCACCTTTTACGAAGGTATTTTCAATTATTCTGTAGATGAAAAGATGTATCTTTTGTTCAGATCATATTTGAAAAGGAAATTTTTTCTTAAGAGAGTAGCACAGTACTGGAAGTCATTACTCAGAGTGGTTACAGACTCTCTATCCAAGGAATTTTTCAAGGCTAAGCTAGAGGCAGTCATGGCTGACCTGATCTGCTGCTGGAGATGGTGGGAAGCACTGATGAGGATGCACAAACCTTTGCAATCTATTTCCCATAACCAGCGATGGCAAGGGTAGCAGGCATTTTTCTCAGTGGAGACCCCTCTCTGCCTCTGACACCAGCAGTCAACAGAAAAAATTACATGGAAATACAAGCTGTGAGTAAGTGTCACAGGTCACAGGAAAAGGGTTTGATAAATTTTAGCTAATATGTTTCACATTTGCTTTGAAAGCTATGCCTTATGAGTGACATGAAGAATAGCTTCAAAACCATCAAACTTGTTCAGTTTTGGAAAGTAGTTAAAATAGGTTTGGCATTAATGGCTGGGTCCCTTAGACTGGCAGCACTAGGAATGGTAATGCTGCCTCAGAGCCTCCCCCTTCCTGAAAGAGGTCAGGTATTCCACACAAGACAGGTGAAAGAGTACTTGTTCTGTGAATCCCATGATACTTACATGGGAGCTGCTTCCTTGCAGAAAAGATTTCACCTCTTTCTCACATGCCCAGCAAGAGAAGCGAGGGCATGCAGGGAATTTAGGTTGCAAGTGCAAGGGTTGGGTACCGGCTGGCCAGGGTGTTGTGAAAGTCAGTGGTATGGGCTGCTGGACTCAGGAGCTTAAATGGGCAGAAATGCACTTATACAATTTCAGTCTTTTGTAAGTTCATCTCCACATAGCTTATATTTCTGTTCTGGGGCAATTTTTCCGAAGACACTCCCATCTTTATATGTGTTATTGCTTCTGACATACTGGGAAACAATCTTTTTTAGCTAGCTGCATTCACTTACTGTAGGAAGAATGGGTGTGTAACACAACAGCATGTTTTTCTCAGCAATTATGCTATTGATACTTGTTTCTTAACCAACAATAAGACAATAGCTGAGGTTATGCCCAGAGCAACCAGACTGGGAGCAGACCCAGTATCTGTGATGTGGTGTCCTGATAAGTGCCATGCAAAAGAATGAATCACAGCAATAATGCATTCAGAAAAGTTTCACAAAAGGACCAGGAGAATCATTGGCCTGGATTTCTGTTGCTTCTCTCTGGAAACATTCAGAAAAGTTACACTTCTTTCCTTTCCTAAACAGCTGGTCACTCCACTGGCCATGGGACCCAGCATGGTGGCACAGCCCTGCAGCCCCTTCCACCCTCTGACCTTTATGCTGCAATACAGCCCAGAGCCAGAGAGACATTATGACATGATGAGCCCAGCGTGTCGGACAGCAGGGCTGTGGTTAGGGTTAGGGTTAGGGTTGAGCCAAATGAATTTCACCTTCAGAGCATGATCTTTACTCTATGCATCTGTGACTGTCTGGACAAACAGGTGCTTGCTTCCTTTTTTTTCAGTATCTCAAAAGCATGAAAGACAGTAAGTCAGATTTATGATCAGCTTTGGATATAGGTAGTTGCATAGATTAAAGTACTGAGTAACAACTGCCATCCCATCAGCTGAGCTGCTGCAGTGGAGTGTATGAGTGCTCTTAGGACACTCCAGCTGCAAGGGATGATGTATTAGGTGTTAAAGCGCCCTCATGGATATGCGCAGGGTTTCAGCAGCAAACAAAGAGCTGGAAGTTCTTCCATCCTTCTTCCCTGCCTTAGAGAGAGGAGATTTGCAAGTACAAGGAGATAGCTCATTTATGACTGATTCACCGATTGAATTTCAGTGTGATTTACTTTACCGCACGGATCCAGAGAAGAGTAAGGTGGTATAACATATCACACCTGCTTCTCACCCACAGGTACAATTATTTTAAGGGGTTTTTTTTAGTTATAGGGTCATAATTGGCTCTTTGATTAAGTGGCTTAACAGAGTTACAGAAATCGTTAAAAATTTCCAAGCTTGGAACAATGCAGACACTTCTAACTCTGTTATATTTCAGTGCTTCCAACACCTATGTAAGATATGTGGCTAACATGCCAAGTGATATTTTTTGATGAAGACAATATATTTAAATATACCAGAAAGTGAACAAAGATGGCTTATGCCACAGATTCCCTTTGCCATACTAGTATTTTATGGCAAAGCCTGATATTTACAATATTTGCCCTAATTTGCCTGAAGCACCACAACTACATGTAGCAGTGTGTAAGGCTATATCTAAAACACTTCTGTCTAACACTAAAACTGTTCCCTGCTGCAAGCAGGCACTGGCTGATACTACAGGAACACCTGTGTGTTGCCAGCTTCTGAACTTTTAGTGACCACTGAAACTTCCAGACATGTTCTTTCTGCACTTTTTTATTGGTTATGTTCACAGAAACCCCACTTAATTATTGCATAATGCCTTCATGAATCAAATTTTTACTGTGCAATTCAAGTTGCAGTAAAATAAGTGTGCTTCATATGTTAACAATTACAAGCTAGATTTATAAAACATCACACAATGTTTGCATTGGCTTTTCTAACTACTTTATTCACAGAACAGTGTTAATACACCAAAAATAAATTCACCTTCCTTCTGAAACTCATTAAATTCTTGTGTCTCTGTACAGATAACTCCTTAGTCACCATATACTCTAGGACTGCATTATGTAAAATAAAGATGCTATGTTCCTGCTCACTCTGTTTTCCTGTATAACCAGGCAGATGTATTGTATATGGATGAAGCCAGGCCTAAGCTGTATCTCACAGGGTTTGAATTTACAGACAGATCATCCGTGATGGACTCAGTCCTAAAGAACAAAAGGTGAATTACAGCAAGGATCCAGTCCACTATAAAAGAACACAAAGAAGAGTTTTGCTTTGAAATTCTAATCTATGCTGCAAGTGCAAGTTTGCTCTGCTTCCACTGGCTTCAATGAATGTCAGCTGTACTCACACAGCTGTAAAATATTATTTATAAAAGTCTAGTGGGGTCAGAGCACCACAGAAATGGTGTAAGAGCATTGCTCTCCCTAAGTGGAGGATTGTCTGCAACACAAGGCAACAGAATTCGGATTTTGCAAATTATGTTTCATCTACACAGAAACTCAAATTAGTTTGTAAGAAACATTTCTTTTCCTTCTTAATGTAAGCTGACCTTTTAAAAGTACTTTTCACTTTTGTACTGGTAAGACAAAGTAATTTGATTTCTAACTCCTTTTTTACAAAATTTGGGTTGCTTTTGTTGTTTTTGTGGGTTTTTGTTTGGGTTGGGGTTTTTTTTGTTTGTTTGTTTACTTGGTTTTTTTAATAGGGACACATATTTATATAAAGTTATTTAATGTTTTGTGGAACTTGATTTGTAAAAGAGACGGTGAGGAAGACATTTTTGACTGAGAGGACTCTGCATAAGCAGCACATCACTGCTTTTTGACTTGGCCTTTCTCTGAAGATCCATAGAAACCACAACATGTTTTACCAAGAACCAAGTGAATTTCCTGATTGGAACACATAATCAGCTTGGAAAAAGTGTGGGTTTGTGCAATCCATTTCCTGCCCAAGTACAACTACGCCTTTAGCTAAACTAGCACCGCAAGTCATAATCAATTAAAGATCTTGTTTTTCCTTTTGGAATTGAGCACTCAAGCTTTTTGTGTGAAAGTCTTAATGGTATATATGTGTAAGTGTGAATGTTCTCCTATGTCATTCATATTAATGAAGGGCTGCAGGTGTATTTGTAACACATTTTCTGAAGTAACTTGCAGAAAGTATTATTTCTTTTCCTTCTCTTTCTGGAGAGCTCTCCCCCTCCAGCATCTGCATATAAAATCAAATTTTGCAGCAAATCTGACATTCCATACCCCTAATCAAACCATGAACTTGTACCTAGTATAATCTCTTCTCTGGAAAAATGCTCTAGGAAAAGACTCAAATGATTTATTCTACATTATGGAAGAAATACACTACTAAATGAGGCATAGAAATACTCCTTCAGATTGACCTAATCAAAACAAATTTGTTTTATCTTCCATCATTTGAATAATAGATGTTGACAAAGTCACTGAATTATTTGGCTCCAAGTCTAGCTGAAATTTCTCTTAATGGAGAGTATGAAATAAATGTTACAGATGAGGCTCAGCCTTGAGCTGCAAAACAGGAATTCCCTATTAACAGGTGATACAGCAGTCACACTTGTTACCCAGACTTCTGAGGTTTTCTGAAATAAAAACACAGAAATCTGATAGGAAGGCATACAGTATTTGCCAGAATGAGTAATCCCAGAGAACTCACCAGGCCTACTGAAGTTAGTTGAGAGATATTTTTCCTCTTTTCTTTGGGATTTGCATCAGTGTTCACATTTTCCCACAGCCACTGTGCTTCAAGGCCTAGGCACATCTCTTCCTGGACACTTAAGAAATCTTAGACCAGAAGTTTGGAGAGAGTAACCCAAAGGTGCTCACCTAGTGAGGTTCTTCTTCAGAGCATTGATAAAACAAGACTCATTCTGTTTAAAATCCAGAGATTAACAAAGAATTAAATTCCAGTCAGAAGCAAAATAGCAAAATGAACCTTCCTCAGGAAAGCTGAGATTTAATGGTGATTTAACATCATTTACAGGCTATGACCATGATCTCAGTGAGCTAGGCACTCTGGAAAGATAGCTTTCCTAAAGCCATCGCAGAAGGGCTCTTACTTCAGACTCTGTGGGCTGGAACATTATGTCTGCATATGCTCTTTTCTTCCTTCAAGGTTGACTTTATTGAGACACATGATGGACTCTTGACTCACCACTTGATTCCAATTGTATTTTAAGGGGGTTCGTGGTTTCGTGGTCTCACAGTACACTGTGGTGCTAAATTTACTGGAAGAACATAAGGAAGAACAATTCTGTGTTAGACCAAAGGTCAAAAACAACCCAAAGTATCATCTCTTCAGAAGTGGCCCAAAGGAGGTGTGTGTGGAGGAAAAAGAAAAGAGCATGTATCCAGAATACTCTCTAGATCTTATGCAATCTTTGCATTAGGAAGTCTCTTACCAGGGGTGGTCTTGTATTTAATAACAACCATAATTTACTATTAGCATTTTACAGAGTCAGACACTAGCATTTACAGATAACTTGTGGGGAAATAGCACCGTGAAGGACTCAACATACAGTGGACACTAATTTAACATACACAGTGCTAGAACATACACAGAAACCAGACATGTTGTGCTATGTCAAATCCTCCCTTTCCTCTGGACACACTGTTTTTCATGCAGTATTTTGCCTTACAAAAGTCT
>JAOXXN010000065.1:39063499-39075219 GCA_026770055.1 Myrmophylax atrothorax | reverse complement strand
GTAGTTCTCTCACCTGTGCAGTACCTTTGGCTGATTTTGGACATGGTAACACTTCAAAGCAATGATTTTTATCCACAACACAAAGATTTGGACACATGACAGTTCAGGTGATTATTCTTATAGAGGTCATGAATTACCTTGACAAAATGAGGACAAACCTTTGACTGCATTGACTCCCTTGATCCCAGTCTGCTAGACTGAAAATCTCACAGAGAGTGAGATGGCCGTTGAGTTGCAAAAACTCACAATATCACTGTGACATTTATTTTTGTCATCTTGAAAGGCCAAGAAGACACATTTTGGTCAACAACAGCAAGACTTCCTAGGCTTGCTAAAATCCTTTCTAGGAAAAGAAGTAATTACGGAATTCCTAAGGACTCTAAGATTTACATCAGAATTGCTGTGTTTTGATCATATACATTCTTTTTTTTATGTGAAAAGGGACTTGAGGTAAACAGAAATCAAATAAAGATAAATGTGGTATGATTTACCATAATTATTGCTGATTACATAGAAACTATAAAGTTAAGGATTTAAAGCATTTTATTTTATACAGTTTGTTGAATTGAGTCATGATAAAATTAGAAGAGGGTGAACCAGCTGTGGAAAACGACACACTTTTTTCACTCACATGCAAAAGGGCTTTTTCTCCCTCTGAATGAGCTGCAGTCAACCTCTCAGCTTCAGATAATAGGTTCTTTTCAGTTCCAAGCAATTTTTTGTTTCCAGAGAGAAAAGTCTAGAAGATGTTGGGAACGTAAGTGCCTTTTCTGGGCTATGAGACAAAGCTAGTGGCCTGCATGATCATCTGTGTAGCTTTTCTCATTTGAGGTCAAAAAACAAATTAAGCCTCTGCTTTGGCTTTGGAATAGTTTAGGTAGTTTATGGAACACTGGAATCACATAAGTTGCGTTGACATTCAGTCAGAAGATGATTTCACATGACTCAGTTTCAGCCTCTAGACCCCTCTGGAACAGAAGCCACGTCACAGAATGAGTCTGGTTTTGACTTCTGTACATGCTCTCAAGTTCTATATTTGTCCTGGTAATTACAGAAACCTTTCAGGTGCCAGGCATGGACTTCATAGCTTACCTAGTTACCCAACCTACCTCTATAAGGCCCCACATAGGGCTTGGAAGGAGAGGCAGTCTGGCAGGCTCACACACCAGCCTCATGGCCCGGAGATGAGCCTTGGGGAGTGGACAACATGATGGGGACAGCACCAAAACAAACAGGAAAAACATTCCCTTTGTTCTGGGAGGTTTCCTGTGGTTTGGGGATCCTGTGACCAGCTGAGATGGGAGAGGAGCAGTAAGACCCTGTTTTAAACCCAAGAGGAATGTAGTCATCTAAAGACAAATGAAAACTTCCATGATGCTTAAAATCAAAGGTAAATTGACTGTGGAGAACAGCTCTTCTGCAGAGGGCTGTCAATCTATGTATCAATGATAATTAAAAGACTAAATTCTTGGGGAAGCAATCGTATTTTTGATATGAGCAATCAGTCGTTGCACAATAACTATTTTTATTAGAACAGAACATAATTAGTAATTTCTGTTTTGAACTTCTGGGGAAACTTCTTTTCTCTAAATAAAACAAATATTTTTTTTTCTGCTTGCTTAGAATAAAAAGATAAAAATTGCTCATGACACAAAATACTTCAAAAAGACACCCACAACAAACACCAATTTTTTTGCATTGACTATGGTGCTTACAGTTTGGGCTATTTGTTATTTTGCTAAAGTCAAAATTCTACAGCTGAATTGAAGTGGTTTGACAGTAGAGAAGCAAAGTACTTCAAGCTGATGAAATGAAATATTCTGGTATTTTTCCACTGAGTAATTTAGGTAAAATGTTAGAAGCCTAGTGAGTCTTCAGACAACAAAGAAGCAGCAGCGGATTTCAGAAGAATGCAAGGAGGGAGACGACGTTGTGCAGCCGAATAAATAAATGGAGTGGAAGGCTGACAAGAGCTTTTTACTTGTCTGTCTTAAAGGACTTTGTGTGGGAAGGAAAGACACTTCTAAAATAAGCATTGATAGGATTCCCTTTCTGTGTTGTTGTCTTTATGCTGCCATGAAATATTTCAGGTTGTTACAAAGAAGGTAATTCAGGAAGGGTGAAAACAGACTGTACTCCTTTCAAGTCCAGGTCCCAGCAGCTTCCTTGTCCCACATATAAGCCTCTAACATCTAGTTGAGTTTCTACTATCCATGCCAGTTGGCCTGCCCTACAGAAGGCAACATAATACCTACTCACAGAACATGTACATAAAAACCTACATTCATTTCCACAAGCTTCCATTCTCTGAGCTCTTTACAGACTTCTAGTAAAGAGTATTAGTCAGTGGCATACAAGCTACTGGCTCCAGCATGCATTGGGCCATTAACCCTCCACTTGCTGGGGAAAGAACTGTTTCTGTCCACTCATTTTACTGAAAATCTGAAAAATGTACTGTTTAATTTGGAATCACTGCCAGACTGGATTGATCTCCTTCATCCCACCTGCAATGGGACTGAGTATCAGAGAATTGCCAGTGAGCTTCATTCCCTGAAGGATTTACTGCTGCTGGTGTAAATTTAAGCCAGCAGATTAAGCAAGGATCGCCATTTTTCTCAACATATGGCTTTAAAGGACTTAAAATCATCTGTCAGCTCAGTTTGTCGTTCTATCTTCCTGAACAGGATCAAACAACCAAGTTGTAGGAAAACCTCTGTCAAATTTTGTCTTCCTGAAGCCATATATTCCCATTTTAAATACTATTCCTCCTGGCATTTAGGTCTCAACCATTATTTCTCATTCTCCATTGCCTTTTAATCTGAGTCCACTGAACAATGTTTATTCTTCAAGACTGCAATGTGATACGGTATTACTGTAAAAGATAGAAGTGTAGGTTGTTACTTAAAGTAAGGGCCTCACTCTGCCAATAAACATCAAAGTATGTTAAGGTGGATACAAACACAATGCAGATGCCCTCAAAATGCATTTTATATTGTCATACCAAAGGGATGAGGCCTTTGTAGGGCCAGTGAGTCTCACAGATTTATAGTAATTTAGTTTTTTCCTTTCAATCCCCAGGTCCTGACATCATATGAACATAAAAGAAACAGCTTTCAAAAAAGGTTCATTTCTAGCTTTTATATTTGCAGGATATAATTTCTCAAAAGGATCTTACAAGCAGGTTGTCTATTAAAGTATGATCATACTTAGCTCATTATTAGGGGCAACATTGCAGCATGATTTTTTCATATTATATCTGTAAAAAACCCTAGGTTTCAAATCTTGAAAATACTTGCTTCCCTTAAGAAAGATTACATTAAGGGTAATACATTGTTTCTGATGTAAATAAAACATTTTTAAATGTATAATTTCTCTAAAATATTGTTGCTGAATGTTAATTATAATGATTCTTTTTTTGATAAGCTAAAGTATGTCTCAGAAAATGTCCAAGGAAATAAGCTGGAGAAGAAGAGCAGTTCAAACCCAGGGACACAGAAACAATGCTACTTACTTGTTGTTTACTGCTTTCTAGGACAAAAGGGATTACAAGTAATTTTGAAAGGCCAAAAAGAAGTTAGAAAAAAGCAGAAGCCCTGGCACTGTCCATTCCACTGGTTGAGGGGACATAACTTGATGACAGTACACTCCAGAAGTAAACCCCTATAGGCTGTGACCAGGCTTCAGCCTTTAGTATGTTGTTATTCCCCATTTGATTCCCAAAATGCCAATGGAAACTTGCCCTTTGCCAGCTCAAGTTTATTTATACCTGTTTAATAACAAGTGTATCTCTAAACAGTTCTGTAGGATCAAACAAAGGAGGCAGATTTTCAAAAAAAATTTGTGTACTTGTATTGTGCCAGAATACAGAAGCTGTAACCTCATGCTGTATACCAGCTGCCATTTCATGGGATAGTTATATGTGACACTGAATGGAAGAAGGAGAGGAAAAATAAAAAGGAGGAAAAAAAAAAGAAAAAAGGAGCAAGAGAGTTTTTTGAAATGAGAATGAAAACTCTATGTAGTGAAATCCTTCCTTGAAGATGCTACAGAGATTGGATGCTGTGGTGCCTAATTCTGTTCTCTGTTTTTCCCATTTGTATGATGCAATTTTCTGGCCAGACAAGCCCGACATGGGCACCCAGCCGGGCTGGGTGTGGCTGGGAGTCCATGTTGGAGTGTTGCTGGATGCACAGGAGCAAGCACTAGGACTTACCTTCCCTGTTCTTTCTTGGCACACAGCCTGTTCCCATGACATTATCTGAATCTGGTCATGAAGATTTATGGTTTATTTTTACAGCAATGTTTTCAAGAAATTATCTTCCAACTTGTAGCTATATACCTTTATACTCTCAGTCTAGCAAAGACTTCTTTCTCTAAATCCACTTGTTTAAGTTTTCCCTCCTGTGTGCACACTAAACACATTGTTAACCTTGATGAGCGGTTAAACACTTAACCAGCACTGCAAAATTTCAACTCCATTTCCAGTGTTGTAAGCCCTCATTTCTCCTGTCTGTTCTATAAATCTGAAATGGTAAGGCAAAAAAGGAAGCAATAAAAGGAATAAAATAGCTAGAGCCAGCAACTCAACTTGGTTTAATTTGGGTAGCTCACAAAGTCAATAGGGCTATAGAGACAGAAACACACTGAGAATCTGACTCTATGGAAAAAAAAATCTCAATACTCATTGGCTTTCATAGCTCGAATTGTATTTTATTTGTCTTTGGCTGTTTTGCAGAGTGTGTGTGTGTGTTTTGTTGTGAAGACACTAAGCTTATTTAAAAGAATATTGAGAGCTTATTATTCAATATTGATTTGGATGTGTTTCAGTTGGCATAGATGCCTTGAGCATCTCAGACTAATACTCATGACAGTGAGTTTTATGTCTTCACAATGGACTAAAAATCTAGAGTTTGATTCTGTATTGCACTATTATATTTTACAGTTAGTGTAACTCAAATTATTGGATTAGAGATGCAGAAGAATTACCTGAAAAAGTACTGAGCCAGGCCCCCCTTCACTGGGTGTGGTACCCAAAATGTAACACATATTTCACATGCTAGTCATAGGCAAATTCTGTAGCCTGAGGTTCTGGATCTGGAAAAAGAAAAGAGAAAATGTTCCTGTGGTGGTTACTGCATAAGTGAAACACCAAACAGACCATATGAGGATCAAAAATGAGCAGGAAGAACACAAACTTAAACACTCTGTGTACGAAGATTAATTACATAAAATAAAAGTTGGAAAGAATAAAAGAACCAAATGAGGCAGTACAGGAAATTTCTAAAAATGTTGCTGTTGACACTAAAGAAAGAATATTTTGCTTGCAGCTGCAACACAGCTGTCACATCCAAACAAATAAAAACACTCTGAGGACCAAACCCCCCAAAAAACTGTAGCATTATTTGAGTGAAGCACTATCTTTTATATGCATCCCAAGCCAAACATTTAGAGTGCAAAAGGGTAGCATGGGAGCACCCAGTGACACAAAATACCCTTCTAGGTCCAGGGAAGCTTAAGATCTGATTTTGTGGTTGTTACAATGCATCTGCTCACTGTCTTGCTGCCACTGTAAGAATGAGACTTCTGCCCTAGTTTTCCATCTCATTTTCAGGACTCCTGATGGCAGATTCTCAGACTGCTGATTTCGGTGACCTAAGCAATCAGAAGGTGCAGGCATACACTTTTAAACTGAGTGCTGCAATACTCCCTAGCAGCCTGGCTTGTTTGCTGCATGATGTTTCAGAAAGTACTGTACAAAAAGAGCAGCTGGGGCCCTGTGTGCTGCTAGAGGTTTGCTCCTAGGAATGCCCCAGCCTCCCAATCTCATTTTAGTTGCACTTGGTTACCGAGAAAGTTTTTGCATTTGTTATAAGGTGCTTATGCTGATTTACAAAGCCATTGAAAAGCACAGCCCAAGTTACCTTTCTGAGTTAGTGACTCTTAACTCCGCTGGTCACAGGCTGAGGTCAACCGATATAGGTCTCTGTGCATCTTCAATACTGAAATGCATCACTTTGGGTGGTCGCTCTTTCAGCCATTGTGCACGTGGCCCCTCCAGTTCCTGACAGTATCAGCACTGCTACCTTCCCTATGCTCAGAGTCCAAATGCAAGACACAGTTGGGCTCATCTGCAGTTAGCCGGATGATAATCATTGGGATTTCTGAAGAATCATTGCTAACACTGTTTTTTCAATCATTTCTCTTTAGTGTTTTGAGACGTGTCTGCAAGACAGGCACTAAAAGGAATGCTTGCTTTTCCCCCTCTGTCATTCCATTTTATTTTCTGTTTGCAAATGTAATTCTCCGCCAAGATACAGCAGGAAAGCATGCATAATGTAACTCTGTGAGTACAGCTGAACTTTTCCCTACCCTAAAGAAAACATTTATTATGGACCAGAGCACAGAACATCTTTACAATGCACTTCTTTAATTAAATGCATAAAATAAACCAGCTGCTGCTGTAAAGAAACATAATATTTATCAAATTAAATATGGATCATGGAATCTTATGCTGAATGTTTAATCTTGAATGCCTACTAAATCAATGCAACAGGTCAGAATTCACAGAAGAAGTCAACCTTCTAAAACCATCATTATTAACCTTTTTCTTAAGTTCTGTAAATCTGTTTGATGTTGAGCGTAATATATATGATTATGTGAGCTGGAATTTCAAGTGTATTGTTAACCAATAGATGGGGTTTTTTCTCTCTGGATGAGGAACAGGGAAAGAAAACACATTAGAAAAAAAATAAAAAGGTATCGGAATGTATCTACTGTAGAAATGGTAAAGTAGCTGGTTTTCACTGATGTAAGAAATTCCATAATATGTAAACTATTATACAAAGGTTACTCATTGTTAAAGGTATATCACAAAATGTCATGGCAGTAGAGTGATGTCATGGGATAAATATAGCTCACTTTTAAACACTCTCCATGAATTCCTCAGTCACCACAACTTCCATTTAACTTCAGTGGGCTGGCAGGAATATTTTGTTTTAAAATTAATTATCCACTGATCTTTCTTCCTGTCAGTAGGCTTAAGCACTGCAATATGAGGGAGAAAATCTTGAAAACACCTTTTACTTTCTTCAATGCCCAAGACCAGAGGCAGGAGGGGATACTCCCAAACTTGATTTTGGGAATATCACAATTTTCAGAATTTCAGTGACACCTCTCACTTAGCTGCAGTACCAAATAAGTAAAGTGCTCTAACTCAAGTAGAATTGACCAATAAGTATTTTAAGTGGTTAGTATTTGACCTGCAAAAATATGAGATATTACCACAAACAAAGATGCCTAGAGTTATTAATTACAAGTATTTTAATTTAGGAAGGATGTCAGCACACAATTAGTCAACAGAGAAGTTAGCAAATGATTCAGTTGAGTTTAAAATTGTATTTATGGAGCTGACTGCACATTCCTAAAGAAAACAGATGATGTACAGCCTTACTCTGGGATCAGCTTGAAAAGGAGGGGAGAGATGGGGAGGGTCAGCAGTCATTTATTCACTATTAGTTATTGTGTGTTCTTTCAGCTCCTTGGCTTTCTGTACTCACTCCCTTTTTTGCTGAGCCTGTGTGTTCAGGATTTGTCTGATGCCTCAGCTGGCTCCTGCTCTGACAAGCCCGCTCTAAGGGATTTGCTGGCTGTTTTTGTAGGACATGCAGCAGACTCAGACTCTGCTCTGCTTCTGCATCTGCAGGGATTCAAACTGCTCTCCAGTGCACACTGCCCACAGTAACCTCAAGGAGACTACATAACTGAATCATCAGGCAAGTCCATTATAAGTCAAAAAAACCTCCTGAAAAGTATGTCTGTGAGTGTTCATAAAGATTAACTTCTCACAAGGCGTAAGGTTGTGTGCTTAGCAGTTGAAGGCTGCCATGAAGTTCTGCTGGGAGACGAAAGTGATGACAAGTGGACTGAAGTGGTGTGAAAGCAAATTAGATTTATCTACATTGTTAATTGCTGCCCATAAGTAAAAATTACTCTTTCCTTCTTTAAGAGTATTAATGCCTCGCTGAAAATTTAAAAGAAATTGCTCCTGGTTTTTTATGGAAGCTCCAGCAGTTACCTTTTGGAAGCTGTTAGCTAGTATGATGTCACTGGGTCTGCAGGTGAGTAAAACACTCAAATAACTTTTCTTTTGAAATGTTCTTGCAGCAGCTGTTTCAACACATGAATCATATCTTCTCTGCCTTAAGAAATGTGGACATTTGAAGAGCTTCAGTGAACAAATGCATGGCACACACACAAGTCCAGAATGATGCACAAATGCTGCCATGAAAATATCTGTCCCCACAATCTCGTAAGAGCACTTATTTGGAATTTTTTACAGTATTTTATGTAGTTAATGCACTATATGCATCTGCCTCATTGGAGTCCTCAATACCCTTTAGGACTACAAATATATAGTATGACAGCAAAATGAGGCCCAAACTTTTCAAAGCTTTGCTGTTCAGTTTTGATTATAAAATCATAGAATCATTTAGGTTGGAAAAGACCTCTAAGGTCCTCAAGTCCAACCATTAACCCAGCACTGCCAAGTCCACTGTTAAACCATGTTACTAAGTGATACACCTACACATCTTTTAAATACCTCCTGGGATGGTGACACCAACACTTCTCTGGGCAGCCTGCTCCGATGCCTGACAATCCTTTTGGTGAAGAAATTTTTCCTAATATCCAATCTAAACCTTCTCTGGTGCAACTTGACGCCATTTCCTCTTGTCCTTTTACTTGTTACTTGTGAGAAGGGACCAACCCCCATCTCACTACAATCTCCTTTCAGGTAGTTGTAAAGAGTGATAAGATTATCAGTTCCCTCAGCTTCTCCTCATAAAACTTGAACTCCAGACCCTTCACCAGCTTCACTGCCCTTCTCTGGACACGCTTTAGCACCTCAATGTCCTTGTGTAGTGAGGCACCCAAAACTGAACACAGGATTCAAGGTGTGGCCTCACCAGTGCCAAGTACAGGGGGAAGATGTCTTCCCTAGTCTTGCTGACCATGCTGTTTCTGATAAAAAGCTGGGAAAATTATTAATGACATTTAAGAAACTGCAACAGAATAGGGAAATTACCTGGAAATTCTCCTTGTTTCTTAATGCATTCTCTGATGGTAGAGTATGTTCAGCACTTCATATTACTGTCAGAAAATGACTGCAAATAAGCTTTACAAAGCAAATTGTTGAGAGGGAAAAATAAGGGCAAAAAAAATCATGGACTGAGAGAAGACAAGAAAACCAAGAAAGCTGTGGAGACAGACACCAAGGAAGAAAGGATGAATCATCTAATGTTGAGTTTTAAAGACCAATATTTTGTCAAATAATGAGCATAAAAAGTGTGTCTGTGCACTTACATATACAAAATATATAAAGTTACATGTGTGGAATTTGTTTTATGTTAAAATAAACAGCAGCTTGTGCTGTGCAAACCTGGAACAACCCTCTTTAGAACATACACTTGCAAATAATGAGTCAGAAGAAAAAAATCAGATTTGTATTTTTAATTACTTGTAGAAGTGGAAACATTTGGATCTGGGCTTTGACTCATGTACAGTCAAACATAAAAGCCATTTTATTGCTGGGGATTGGAAGCAACTCTTTCCCCTGTAAACTCCCTCATGGTAACTTGTACAGCAAAAACTTCTCTGTCACTTACTGTGTGGCACATCCAAGCCACCATGGCATTGCCCATCTGAATGTTCTTCCATCAGTAGAGTTACTTTACTCAATATTTTAAGGGCTGCTCTAGTCAATAGTATGTAAATAAAAGGAAAATTCAGCCTAAGAGTGGTAAGAAACTACAATTTTAGAACTGACATTCTGTATTCATAACTTTTTACCTGCAGCATCAAGAACAAATCTTTCAGTTCTGAAAACAATCATGAGACATCTTTGCCTTAACATTTTCAGTTAGGAGCTACAAGTGCTTTTTAGCCTGATTTCACGAAGTGTAAGTCTTACAAAATCTTATTTTCTGACTGACATCTGAAAAAAAACCCTCAACCAAAGCTGATAGATGGTCAAAAGCCTCAAAACCAGTTACTATCACAGGTCTGTGAAACGTAATGACTTGAGTAAAACTCAACTTATTGGCTCACTAACAGAAAACATGTCCTTGACTTTGCAGCAGCCTGCTCACAAGTCAGTGTAAGTGATGGCCAGCCCATCAGTGAGTACCTAGCCAAAGCACTGCTGCCTTTTGATGACTTGGCATGTCATAAAGGAAGAAAATAAAGCCTAATGAAAATAATAAAGGGACCTTTTAAAAGTCTGCAACTTCGGCTGCCAATTTTATTCTAATAATTCAATATAATTTACCTAATACAGAATATTTATCAGAACATAATAACTACTTATGTCTACTTAAAACTGGAACTGAGATCTTACAGTCTAGGCCAAAAAATTACACGATAAAGTCAAATATCCAAAGAACACAATGTCTTTTGTCTCTGTGAAGGTCTGTTGAAAGTGGTGGTATTGGTCAACAGTACGGCTTCCCTCAGGGAAACTCTTGTCCTCCATTGTAGTTTTTCAACAACTGTTTAACAACTTTACTTTTGTCTTACTATTCGCCCGATTTTCCTAGCACCACCTGATAGTCTGGTTTGGGATCAGACTATCAAGGGGCTTTAGGCACCTAATTCCTGCTGAAGTAAGGGGTGGGTAGATGCCTAAACACTCCTCATATCTGGGTCAGGGTCATTGCCTCTGCCTGAGAACAGCCCTTTTCGAGGTCATTGGTGCTACTGGCTGCCCTCTGAGCTCCAGACGTAGTACCTACAGCCTGGAGCCTGAGCATCTTGCACAGGTATGTGATACAGGGAGGCCACACACTCCAGATACAGCAACTGAATCTGGGTCCAAGAGTATGCCTTGTCTTGAGCACATTTTGCCCCTTCATTGGAACCTTCTCCTGCCCCTCTATACATCCCATGAAAGCTGAGAGTGTGGAACTAAAACTGTTCAAGAAGGCAAAAGGCATTGCCGTGACGGTAGATACAGAGCTTGTACCCCAGACAGCTCTTAACAGAGCAATTGCTGTAGTTCCATGAGCCAAGTAATCACAGTGGGAAGCAAAAGTCCCATCCCCTCAGTGTTTCCCAAGAGCAGAGCTCCATGGAGCCCAAGGGAAGGAAAGCCCAGGCAGCTGGCGGCTGGGCAGCCCTGCTGATATCCACACGACTTTGGCTCTGCACAAGCTCGTCCCAAACCAGCTTAGAGACTAGGAACGACTTGTCCCTTGCTGCTTTGCTTTCAGTGAACTTGCAAAATAATTCCTCCACAGAGCAAATGAAAAACCCAATCCTGAATCCTCTCCTGTTGTGGGTGATCTCTGTTTCAAGAAGTCCCTTGTTCAAATGCAGAATAGAAAATGGAGGGGGTTAGAGAAAGTGTAAGCCTTGGATAGCCTGCCATGTACAAATTGAAACAAAGATAAAATAATATGGCTTAAAATTTAACTATATTTTTGCTAGCTTTTGAATTGCTGGAACTGTGCAAAATGTAATGTCATGTAACTATAGGTCCCGCCTGACTACGGGCAGTTAAAGATACAAAAGGAACTAAAGCAGCTTGAATGTGTGACATTAAGATAAGGGGACTTAAAATGGGAACCGCCTAAGGCAAAAGTACCTTCTAACAGGGTGGGGGCTAAGCCTGGGTCGAAGGTGGGGGGGGTGAAGAAGAAGGTTAAAGTGATAATGTCATTGTATAC
>JAOXXN010000065.1:39048355-39058470 GCA_026770055.1 Myrmophylax atrothorax | reverse complement strand
CACACCCTTCAGCCTTCCTCGCCGAGAGCTCAGCCGAGGTGTGAAAGGCGCCCCGTTGAGGGTAGGAAACCTGCCGATAAAAAGAGGGAGGTTTGGAGGTAGCACTGCAAACAGCCCGGGCAAATAAATTCCTTCCAGGTTTAAAGAAAGAGGGGAGAGGGGGGAAATAAAGAGGGAGAAGCAGCGAGGGAGCTCTCGGCAGGCTCTGCGGATGTCCTGAGAGGATTCACTTTGTCTGCGGATAGAAGGGACTCTGGTGGCTTTGGTGGCGGATGGAGGGGGGTGGTTGTTGGTCATCCACATGCCACCCAAGATGTTATTCACTGCTAACAATTACCATTATCTGTCCCCACTTTTGGCTAATCAGACAGAATATGTAATGATGAAGCCTGTTTCCTGCTGTCTTTGGGAGGTAACGGGTTATTCTCTCATGGGGGTGGCAGGAGGGGGGGGGGTTACACCTACTCCCATTAAGGCTTTAGCACTTGACTAATTCAGGTACTTAGCATCCTATAGACAGGGACGGTTTGAAAGCAGGCAGTGTTTGCAGTGGGGAGGACTGTTTATATAAACAGGACACCTCTGTAAACGACACTAATATTTGGGGTTAGGTAGTGATGGAAAGGAAGGTCCTTTTGAGCCGGAAGATTTCCCAGTAACGGGACGCAGTCCTTTCCTAGCAGCTTTTAAGGAAGGGGGTTCGGTTTGGGGGATTTTTTTTTTTTTTGAGGGTGTGCGAAACCTACCATGGCCACATCTGGCAGGATCAGTTTTACAGTGAGGAGCATTTTGGATTTACCAGAGCAGGATGCTAATAGCATAAAGCAAGCCTCTGATCATCGCCACTCAGCGGAGAACTACACCGGCTCGCCGTACCGAAGGTGGATAGAAACAGACAGAAATCATTATCCCTGTGAGTATAAACCGGATAGGAATTAGCCAGCTCCGCACAGTTATCCTTTATTTATTTTCCCTCTTCCTCTGGGGAAGATCCGAAGAAGAGAATTGTCAGCGTATGTAGCCTACAGGATCGGGGGTATCCAGACTGTGAATATTACTAAATTGCAACAATGAAACAGGAGAAACGTCCCGGCCCCGAGCTTAAGAGGGAAAAGATTTTTTTTTTTTTCTGTAAGTCTATGCATGATAGAAAGCAAAACCTCAGGCTGTGTTCACTCATTTCTCTGAGTTTATCGTTTTAGCCCACTTCACGGATTTTATTCCCCGCTCCCCCCTTTTCACTGTTGCGAGAAATCCTGTCTCTTCGTACTGGAGGGGTTTCAGGCCACCTCACGCTCCGCAGAGGAAAGCTGAGCACACCCCTCATCCCTTGCTTCCCCGCACTGCCGCGGAGTGCCCTGGGCGCCACTGCCTAGATCCACGCACCTGTCACCGCGGAGGGCAGACTGTGGTTCGCAAACCCAGCTGTGTAGCATACTGTTCGCACCTCGCCCACACAAATTGCGCCTCAGATATACGGCTTTTATTGTATACCTGTATGTGCTCGGGGGAAGATCGTCCTGTGAATGGGTGCGGGAACCTCATCGGGATAAGTTAAATATTAAGGTAAACGAGCGGCGGCAGAAAAGCAGGGAGAAAGGACCGGGCAGCCCCATATTCAGCTTCAACAAGGAGGGATCACGAGGGCTAGCAGCCCGCAAACCCCTGCGGGAACTGCCGGCGGGGCAGAGTTGCTCCCCCTCAGTGGGACAGCCCGGTCTGTCCCGAGGGCTAGGTTTAATGTATCAGGGGGGTTAGCTAACATCTCTTGTTGACTGTTGGGATTAATCTGGCCCGGTAAACAGCTGGGGGGATTTCCCTGCGGGAGACGTTTCAGCTCTTGGCGGCCCATCGCCTCCTCGATGTCTGCTCCTCTCCCTGGGCCCGGCTGCCTCCTCACTCTAACCCTCTCGCTGTCCCCAGCTTCTGACGAGAGCGGCCCGGAGATGAGCTTGCCCGATTCCACCCAAAGGTCGATTCCAGTCCGCAGCTCGGAGGCCGAGAAGAAGAAGAAGCGGCGAGTGCTCTTCTCCAAGGCCCAGACTCTGGAACTGGAGCGGCGATTCCGGCAGCAGCGGTACCTCTCGGCGCCGGAGCGGGAGCAACTGGCCCGACTGCTCAGCCTCACCCCCACGCAGGTGAAGATCTGGTTCCAGAACCACCGCTACAAGATGAAGCGGGCGCGTAGCGAGGGTCCTGGCAGCCCCTCGCCGCGCTCTCCTGCCCTGCTGCGTCGGGTGGTGGTGCCGGTGCTGGTGCGGGACGGGGAGCCCTGCCGCGGCTGCCCCGCTAGCCCATCGCCACCCACCGCACGACCCAAGATGGGCTGCGCCCTGGCGGGATGCAGCGCCCAGGCCGCCCTCGCCCTGCAGGGCTACGGAGCCTGCCCGCCCGCCGCCGCCCTCGGCGTCTTCCCTGCGTACCAGCACTTAGCGCACCCCGCCGTCGTCTCCTGGGGTTGGTGACGGAGGCGCTTCGCCCTCTGGGGCCGGACTCATCCCATGGACGCGGGGCGGCCCGCCCCAGTCCCGGGCTCTAGAGCGGGCAAGGCGACGAGACGTGCCGAGGAACCGCGGCGGCCGGGCTCGGGCGGGCCGGGCGGCGAAGCGTGGCTCTGGGGCGGTGGCCATCAGGCCGGGACGAAGCTGGCTCGGGCCACGCTCCCCTCCTCCGGCCTCACCCGAGGGCGCGGATGCCGCGCGAGGCGGGGATTTTGTAAAACCTCCGCTCCTCCTGCTCCTCTTCGAGAGATTCCTAGTTGAAAAATAACGATCGTCCTAGCGACCTAGTGTATTTTAAGTAGATGACTCTTCCAGTGACTAATAAAATTCTATTTTGGCAATTATTTTTTTCCCACGGACAAGTACAGTTTTGACCATTGGGACTGTTTCGTAGGATTGCCTCCTGTGCTATAAATGCTTAAACACTTGTCTCGATCGCCTCAGCCGAATTTAACTTTCAAGTTCGTTTATTTTATCTACATGCGCCCGTAAATGGTGAATAAAGTTTGCTGCAAGCATCCCACTGTAAACGTGGTGATAATTCCTACGGAAAGCGTTAGTCCGCAGTCTCCCGCTCTGGAGACTCCCACACTCCCCGACTTTGCGTTTTAAGCGACGTTGTCTTTTTTAGAGCCGCTAAGGGCAGGATCTAGAAATAACCCAATCTTTCAGTTAGTCAGTAACAGTTCCAAATATCGACTGGCGAACGGGAGCCAAGAGAGTTATGTTTTGAAACTCTTTGATGAATTATCAATTTTACTACTTTGGGGTAAAAATAATCACATAGTTGTCCTGGTAACCGTCAAAGGGAAAAAATACCTAAGAAACCCCCCACAACGACAAACCCAGGTCCCTCGGAAGGGACCCGCAGATCAGGAACGCAGAGGAAAAAAGTAGGGGAGAAGATCCCGCAGGGACTGATGCAGACAACCTGACCGCCGAGGAAAGGCTGTCGAGGGAAAGGGACCCGCAGAAGATAATTGGGAGGGTTTTATTTTTTATTTTATTCCCTGCAAGGAGGTTACTTTGGGCGAGATGTGCTCCTGGGATGTACCGGGCTGTCTACACATCCCAGGGAGCCCATAGGGAGCGAGACTGCGAGGCGCCGCCGTCGCGGAGCAGGAGACGACCAAAAGCACACACGGGCATAGAGGTTCCCGTGAGTGCTTTTGGTGGCCTTCCCCGTCGCGACGGCGGCAGCAGTTTGGTCCCTTTCACCTTCCAGCCCTGCCTTTCCCAGGGCTTCACCCCCTCCAGTGGGGTGGCTCCGTGCCTCCTCTGGCCCCGGTGCGGGAGGATCAGACCCAGCTGCAGTGCAAGACGGTCTGGGGAGAATGGAAGAACGCTGGTCCTCCCACCTGCATCTCCTTCCCTGCTTGGCCGGGGGGCCATGGGAGAAGAGGGAGGCGCAGAGCGGACTGGGCCTCTGGGATGTGCGCGAATTACTTGGGGAAATACAGCTTCTGTATCACCTGGATTTGGTTTTATTGTTTGATTGAGTTTTGATTTTTGTTGTTGTCTTTCCCTTTATTTTTCCTCCCTCCACCCGAAATCCTTTCCCCCCCTTTTTATTCGTCTCAGCTGCTGGCCACCTTGTCTCCCATATGGATGGGGTTATCTTAGAAGAATCTCCCAGAGAATCGCTCCTTAAATCTCCTTTTGTCTTGTGAGTTGAAAAGGACATTGTTGTGCATGAAAAGGACCTAGACAAAATCCGCACTGTTTCAATTCAGGACTGTTTAATCAGTCCCTAGTGACAATTTTATGGGTTTTAGGCGCTACAATAGCATCTTTTAAAACCTTGTGGCCTTCATGAAAACAAAGGGCTTGAATTTTATGGGCTTACAACTCCAATTAGAACAGTGCCAATGTGTATGGGAGATTATCAAATTTGTATCATAAAACCCCTTTATAATAAATGATTACTGGAAGCTGGGGAGGTGTGGGGAGAGAAGGGACCCGGATTTCAAGCAATGACCTTTGCTGCACGTAGTTTTAAAAATACAGATGCTGCCTTCCATTTTAACTCTTTGCAATCTAGATATGTAGCATGTAGCAGGATGACCTGGGAAAATAGTGTGATATTGTCATTAGAAAAGGAAACAAAGACAACAGAAGTCTGCTCCTCTTCAGCACAAATTACTCTCAGTCAGCTCGCTGAGTGTTTGAAGCATCTCACTCAGAATGGTCCCTCTCTAGCTCATCTGGGCTGCTCTCCTGTCTGGGAGCCCAAACATGGTCATAGGAAGGCTCTGTGAAATAGAGGGGCTTCACTGAAATTACTGTTTTTATCGGTTACTGTTTATCTGGACAATGACAGAGGATATCCCTTCCCAGTCCCAGGCTCCAGTCATTTCCTCTCATCACCAGCTGCAATGTCGCCTGATGCTGGTTTCTTCATGGAAAATATGCAGTTTGTGAATGTTGTCTTTTACCAAGTTCAGGGAATGTGAAAGGTGCAATTCCTGGGCACTGGCAAAGGCTAAAGCAGTGCCCTTGTAAGCTGAGCAGAAGTCATTGCAGCAGGGGTCCAAGTAACATGGTAGAGTGAGGTCCAAGCTTGGAGAAAAGCAGCCCCATTAATGTGATGCATCCAAGTAGAATGAAGAATGTATTAAATAATGAGACAGTTCAATAGAGTGTGGAGATTTACAGTAAAGAGAAAGTCTTGTGAAGAAGATTGGATGGGACGATAGGATGGGACTGAAAACATTATTTTTTCCTGACAGAAACAAATGAATCAGTCTAAATATCTAGCGCATTTAGCAAGGAGTATTGTTAATATTACCAATGGTTAAGGTGCATCTAGGTGATACTTCTTAAAAAGTGTTGTTGATAATGGCTTTAGGGCAAAAGAAACTTAGCATCTTTCAGTATATTTTCTGTTACTTTGGCTTGTTTTTTAATATGGCATGAAATCATCTCAGTTGTTGGTTTGGATTTTTTTTGTCTCCTCTTCAAAGGGGGGAACGCACAGTTTCTGCCTTTTCTCTCCCTTTTGCCCCAGTGGGTCTCACTGTTACTTTCACCCTGCAAACATGCCTGTGATGTCACTGGATCTAATGAATAAGCATGCCATGATCAAGATCTAAATGCCATCTTCACCTAAGGAAAAGCATTGCAAACATCTTCCCGGTTGCTTTATTCTTAGTCAGTAAATAAACTATTGACTTTACAAAGGCCCAGCCCTGCTTCAGTGGGATCCCCTGGACACGTATTTGTTAACTCAGAACAAAGACATTAAAACAAATCACTAGATCACCTCTAAAAAATGGACAGTAGTTCTGAAAAAGCATATGAACAAGCTTCTTTGCAATACTTTATGAACAAGTTGAGTATGTCCCTGCCAGTGCATGCCCATCATTATTCTTTGGATAGAGACACTGTGCATTTTAAAATTACAACAGATTAAAAACATCACCTCCCAACCAGAACTCTGCTGTGCACCAAGTTCTTCTATCACTGGCTTAGGGAAGGCTCCTGACAGCCTTGCAGTATGCCTGTCTTGGTTAATGACCAATCTGGACTGTGTTGTTAACTAAGGGCAAATCAAGTCTGTGAAAACCCTTTGGATTTTTCAGCCCCTTCTACCTCCTTTCATTTGATAGGAGTAAGAAACTTCCATCCTGGTTAGAGCCCCCAGATGCTGGAGTGGGACAGTGAGCTCACTTTGCTTTCAGAAAGAGTTGGTGCCCAACACAATCTGTGGAGAAGCACAGGCCTGGCTCTCCCTGTACTCAGTGACCTTCACATAGTGTCTTACTAGACTCATATGTCTCATAACTGCTGCTTCTTGAGAAGATGAGAGCACCTAGGATACAAGGAATAGCAGTTTCTGAGCCTCAGTAGTGGTACTCAGTCTTTCTATCAAAAGCCTAGATAGTGCATTTTCCTTTGCCTCAGCTGGTGCTTCCAACCCTTGAGCACTGCACCATCCCATACATATTGGCCAGCAGGCAATGAGTTCTTTCCAGAATTCCTGCCATGACCAAAGAATTGCAGAAAAAAGACTCCACTCCACCTACTTGATACTGAAAAAAAAATTAGACAAAAAATCAAGTGCTGCCAGTATCAGCAATGGCAGAAAGACACCAGGCAACCCCATGTAACTTCCAGGAGGCTTCTGACTCATTGTGCTGGTTTTGGCTGGGATAGAGTTAATTTCCTTCCAGTAGCTACTACAGGGCTGTGTTTTGAATTTGTGCTGAAAATGGTGTTGATAATATAGATCTTTTTTGTTACTGCTGAGCAGTGCTTGTACTGCATCAAAGCCTTTTGTGCTTTTCCTACTGCCCCACCAGCAGGAGGGCTGGGGGTTCACAAGAATTTGAGAGGAGAAACAGCTGGGACAGGTGACCCTAACTGACCAAAGGGAATGTCCTATGGCATCATGCTTAGCATATAATGCTGTATGAAGGAGGAAGAGGGAGCATTTGGGGTTCTGGAGTTTGTCTTCCCAAGTAACTGTTAACACATGCTGGAGCCTGGCTGAACACACATGGGCCTATGGGAAGTAGTGAATTAATTCCTTGTTTTGCTTTGGTTTTGTGTGTGGTTTTTTCTTTCCCTATTAAAGTGTCTTTTTCTCAACCCACGAGTTTTCTCACTTTTGTCCTTACAATTCATGTCCCCCACTGTGGAGTCACTGGTGGAAGTGGCTGCATAGTATTTAGTTACTGGCTAGAGGTAAACCATGGCATTCATCTTAGTTAAAAGGGAAGTTCCTGTGGGAAAGGAGGCAATGGATGCAGAGTAACCTGTATCAGAAAAGTTGCTTTAGCATAGAACTCTGCTCAAGAAACACTTAGTAGAGTAGCTCAGATCAGCTGTAAGTAATATTAATAATATGATTTTAAGATGTAACAGGCATGAAAGATCTCTGCCTGCCACTAAGTACAGATCACTGGGCTATGAGATCAGGCTACTTTTCATCATATTCAGGCTTACAGTTGCATTCTAAATGGTGAAAGAAATAATCTATCTAGACCAAGGATGCTGGCAGTTGCATCCATTTTCACCTGTTTTCTCCAGTCCTTTTCCATTTAAAAGAGCTCATAAAGTATTTTGGAAAAATCTGTCTAGAACACAGCTATATCTTTCTTTATATTCAGGACCAATATGGAGAACAAGCCCATTTTGGACAGTGACAGGTCTCAGACTGCCTTCCTGAACAAAACGAGAACAAATAATTTATTTCTTCATAGGCTATTGCTTTATCTAATTCAGAAAGTGAAGAGTTAGATATTCCCTTCAGAATCTGACAGGATTTGGTTCTGGTTGAGGAATATTTTAAAAGAGAAAAGAATCAGAGAAAAACAATAAAAAAGATGTAGACAAATGAGTAGCAACAACAAAAAGAATAAATCTCTTCATCAGTTCTGTTGCACAGAGGGTGCATTTCCATGGGACTCCATGCTGCTTTTGAGCAGTCAGCCAAATTCCTCAGTGGCATCTGCCATGCAGGACAGTCCTGCTCACCAGTTCATAGTGAGGACAAAAATGTTTTCTTCACATTCCCAACAGTCACAGTATTTTGATTTGCAATATTTGTTGACAGGAACATCTGACTTTGTACATTGGGAATGGCAGTTTTCCTTTTACTTCCTTATTTTCCTGTTTGGGTTGATGCAGGGGTTTGGTACTAAGTTGATGACTTTATGATATTCAACACTATTCATGATTTTGCTAAATCATATATATAGTCACTTAAAATATATAGAAAACATCAATCTGGAGAGAAAAAAAATCCTTCTGTTTTTTTGTTTGCATTCACATATACCTTGTAACTGGACACATCTGCTCTCCAGAAAGTGCAGTATCACCCATGATGATTGCTTTGCTATCACACTTAAAAAAATGCCTCTTCTCTCTTAGCTGGGCACCAGCTGGGAAGTCCTCCTGATCTCTTCCATTTCTCTGTTTCTTTCAGGGAACACCATGTTATCAGACATCCTTCTGCGGTATTTGTACACACAGTTTAAAAGTGTACATGACTGGTTTTACTCAGCTTTTCGCTTTACTTACCCCACACCTGCCTCAGGACGCTGATGTTAGTATCCTCAATTATGAGGTTCTTCCTGCATCACCACAACTATTTCCTCTCTGCCTGGTTTACCGGCCTTGTACTGGTGGCTGAGATTGTATTAATATTCTTCCCTTTCTCATATTTTCTTTTTAAACCAGTAATTTATCACTGTATTTTCTTCACTCATGTCTATAATATTGATCTTGAGGAACAAATTTTACCACTGAATAACCTTCAGACCAAGTTATCCAAGCAGTTTTCATAGTACCAATGTGTATGTTTGAGAATACTTCAACATTATTCTATTAAAATTTGGATACAGAAAATGAACTTTATCTACGCTTCAAAGAAATCTAGAGTTTACTATTGGTTTTGGCTTTGAACACTATAGTTTTAAATGTTCCTTTGGCAACAGAGAGTTGAATTTTGAGTGCACTGAAATTTCAAGCCACTACAGGAATACTGTTCTGATGTTTACATTTTAAGAAAGGTGTTGAAGCACTCAAGAGCTGTTGTGCAAGAACTGCAGGAAAGGTGAAGGCTTGGCAGTCATCCTGTGGCATGAAGGTTGGGGTAGGTGTCCTGTCTATTCTAGTTTACCAAAGAACTCAGTGAAGCAATCTAAGTTAAAACACTCATACAGCAAACATAATCTTGGGCATAAAAGGCCCTTCTGTTTATACAGCAGAGTTTAAAAAGGCCCAATACTTAGATAAAATCTAGTTTGAATTCTGTCCTGACTCCTAATCAGTGAGAAAAGTAAGTCTTTTTTACCACAACTTGGTGACAAAATCCCTGACTCTGAAAAACTTTAACAGGATATTTGAACAAAAATGTTCTCATTTAATCATAGATGTTGGCCCTATGTTGAGAATTAATTCCAGGGATCCTCATGGCTCATAAAGTATTAGAGATGACAGTGCTCGGTCAGAATAAGCCCTTTTGACCTTAAAACCTGAATATTTACATTTTCTATGTGGTAGATTGCAGGTGCCAGAATAACCTCTGTCATTCACCCATGTGAATTTTCCTCATCCTTGGGCTACTTTACTTTCAGGTAATCATGAAAGAACCCAGTCAATCAGTATCAAAAAGTTGGATTTGCACCAGATGTAGCTAGAAAGCTCTTCATGCTATAGCTATATGTGCCAGCTACCAGGACAATGGTTTGTCTAGAAGAATTGCTGAATTTCAGGTAGATGCATCTGTGAGAGTAGTGGTGAGGCTGAGCAGCAGTGCAGGATCTTCTTTGTTGCATGATGCAGCCCCACAGCACACAGTAGTAATGGCAGGTGGTGGGTCTCCTGGGCTTCTTGAAAAATCCGTGCCCAGATGCACATGACACTATGTCTCTATTTCTAGCAGTACGCCACTCTCAGTTTGCAGATGTCCTAAGGTAGCAATGCTACCAAAAGGCCATATTGCCACCATTCCTCCCAACATCCTTTCCCCTGTGGTGTGGCAGCATGAAAATCACCCAGCTGTCTTAGGTCACCTTTTGGTCACTGTCCTTTCTCCCTCTTGCACTGACTTCACAGAAAATGAGGGCTGCTAAGAACATCTTCAGACTAGGTTCCCAAGGACACAGC
>JAOXXN010000065.1:39007578-39040474 GCA_026770055.1 Myrmophylax atrothorax | reverse complement strand
TGCTCTGGCTCTGGTCTATGCTTCAGAAGAGGCAGGCTGTAGAGGAAAACACCGAGTGTGAAATACTAAATTATGTCAGTTTGTCCATTTATCCTACACATGTTCTTATGCCCACTTTTTAGATTTTTTCATTTTAGTTTTGTCTCTCAGGACATGTCTCTCTTATTCATTCTTATTCTTTAAATAATAGCCAAGTTGTTTCTTTCTTCTTATCCTGAAGACACGCAAATCAATGAGAAGAGTAGGAGTTTCTCTCTCGCTAGCTTTCTTTCTTTCTTTCTCGTCTTTCTCTCTTTATTTCTTTCCTTTTCTTCCTTCCTTCCTTCTTTTTTCTCTTTCTCTCCTTCTTTCTCCCTTTCTCTCTTTTTCTTTCCTTCTTTCCTTTTTTCTTTTTCTTTTTTCTACTGATAGAATTTATTATTACCTTTAATTATATTAGCCGACATAGTTGCTGCGCTATGACAGTCCAGATGAAAACATAATCTCACCATATTTAACTCCATCTGAGTTTTATACTGACTTTTCTATAGCCAGGATATCAGCTGTTCTCCAAACCTTTGAGTTTTATATGGAGCACTGAGTGTATGTGAGGGGAATTACTTTTCATCTATATGTAATCCAATATTATTCTGTGGACATCTAAGAGCAAACCTGACTAAAGTCAGGCGCATATTTGCAGCAAGTCAGTAATTTGTGAGGCCATCGGAAAAAAATTATCTCCTAACCAAGGTGATATTATTCAGCATAGCTCATATGGGGCTAATATATCTCTAAAACAATTTATTCATTTAGCTCGACTCTTCATCATATTCTTTTGTCACATTTCCTTCATAAAACATTACCATCATTAATATTTCTTATTTATTGCTGAAAAGTAAGAAAACACATGTAATGCATAATTTCCATCTCACCTTTAAATGTCTAAATGCCTTTAAAACTGTAGCCCTAACTGATTTATGTGCATTCAAAACAGAGAACGAGTACCTTAAAAGGTTGCTAAATATTCATGGTCATGTACTTCTCTATTATTTTTAATGAAAAAAAGTCACTTTTTGTGGGCAGAGTTTTCTAAATGTATGTGTTTACAGTTGAGCTACTTGTCTGGTTTTTCTTTAGCATCATTAAAGAGAGATTGGGGGTTGGGAGAGTGATTAACCCTTCCTAAAGCTGACACTGCCTCTCCACTGATTTTAAGAGAAACGTGCAGCAAATTCTGAAGTTGAAGATATCTATACTTCAATATTATAAGACTTGATTCACAAACAATGTCAATATGAGTGTATGAGTGAGCACTTCTGTAGAAAGATAGATAGGTGATTGATAGGTAGGTAGGTAGATGATAGATAGATAGATAGATAGATAGATAGATAGATAGATAGATAGATAGATAGATGATAGATAGATAGATGATAGATAGATAGATAGATACATACATACATACATACATACATACATGCAGCATACATACATACATACATACATAATCTGGCCCTTTAATAATTCTTAACTTTCAACCCATAGGTATAAACTGTAAAAAGAAAGTAGTCTTCAAATTTGAAATAAATTGTCTCCTTAGAAAATCTATTGCATGTTTGTTTTCCTTGGAATAACAAAATATAGAATATTTAGATCTAAGCTTTTTTCTGCCACTGTCATGGTCCATGTACTGCATATGTGATTTACCTTATGCACCACATGGATAGTACTAGTATAATTTCCTGTGTTTTCCATTCAAATTTCCAACAAATTTTTGTTAAACTTGCCTTTTCTAAAACAAGTGGTTATTTCTTATTTCCTGACCGTAAGTTTACAAAGGAAAGGCAAGTCAACAGTTTAAAGACTATCTTTGTTTCTGTTCAGCTCTGATTTGGAGGAAAACCTACCCAAAGTGGCGGGTAGTTCAGTAAAGGACAGAAAAAACTGGAGGTTTTGTTGATCAGGTACTGAATCTTTTTTACTTGACAGAGTGATTAACTCTCATAAAGTCCTTTCTAGTGTGGTAGAAATTGTTTTATACTTCAGCTGAATCATTTAACAGTGTTGGGAAAGATAAAGTAGAAAAACATTTCTGAATTTCACTGATCGTTATTTGGCCACTTTTTAAAAGTATGCATAAATATTTTTATTTCATATCCCAAGACTCAGACACATGTTTTAAATTATAAGTAACATTCAAATAGCCTCAGACTGCCTTTGCTAGCTGAAGTTTCATATTGGCAAAACATATGAGCTCTACAAACTCATTAATGAAAAGATGATGCTTAGTTATATTCACTTACACCACTTGGAAGTTTACAGATTCAATTTTTATTGGTTTACTTTCCCCTCTTCATGGTAGAAACATTGGTCATGGCAGTCATCTGATGCCAGGTTTCTTCCATATACTAATTTGAAAATGAGTGGAGAGGTTGAAGTGCCACTTACATCAAATCATGCAGCAGCAGGAGAAAAACTCTGCTTCAAGTAAAAAGAACTGGAATAGCACAACAAATTATCGTATGAAAAAGTTAATGCACTTCTCTGAAGAAAATACAGGAATAAGTTGTAAGTTGAAACTGCTCAAGTTGTCAAACAGTTGAGAGGAGATGAAATGATTTTATGTTGTCTTTTTGCAAAAATGGTGAATGAAGTGGATTTTTATTATGCTCCAGCTGAAAAATGATGAGTTATGATGTTTACACATTATCACTTCAGTCACAATATGAATGCAAAGAACACTCTCAAAACAACATTTTAACCCCAGAACGATATAAAGCACTTCCTGACATGTAAAATTCACTTAGAAGAACTTTATTTTTCTCACAATGTGATTGCCTTTGTTCAAAGACAAGAGGTTTTGAGTGTTTTCAAAATGTCTAGTCTGTGGAAATACTACTATAAATAAAAGCATTTTTGTCTTGGCGTGCTGAACAGCACTTGTACAGGAATGGCTATGGCATGCCAGTCAATGCATCTCAAGAATACAGCACAGAATTTCACAGAATCCCACAAAGACTCTATGGAATTGTTTATACTAGGAGTGAAAAATAATTTTCAACTACCCAAAATTTTCAAGTCTCTAATAAATTTCAGAGCAATGAATGCAATATTCCTTTTTTACATTTTATTATATCACTAATTAACACCCGGCTAAAGAACCTAGTTACAAGAAGCAAAGTAAGATTTAGTTTTTGGTTTTTTGGTAACCCTATTTATTCAGTATTATGTTTTATTTTCTGCTGAGATAGAGGTTTCTTAAAAGTAAAATTTCAATATGTGTCAAAAGGTTCACAAGTACACCAGATAAATCAGACATATCTCTTGAAGATATTAATTTGGGCATTTTAAAACAGCAACTCACACACATACTTGAACAACAGCTTTATCTTGCACTAGACTCAGTAAAACACTTGGGTATATCCACAGCCATGGACACAAAGAAAATGGTGGAAAATATAACAGTGCATAACTAATATGCATCACTTAGGAAGCAATATGAACAAAACAACCTGGCAATGTTAGCAAATATTCGGATGTTACAGTTTAATATCTCCACCATAAATGTATCAGCTCAAACTCAAAGTGCATTGTATACTGCTACATTGTAAGGACAATGAAAATGAATCCATCTTAATTTTCATTGTCCAAATGTGAAATTAAATCCTGCTGATGTGGTAAATATAAAGTTGCTTTGTTGCTTCAGTGTGAGTTGCTTATTACAAGGAAACATCCTAGTTTGAGTTTAAATGAGAAATCAAATTGATTAGCATATAATTAGAGATAAGCAGGCTCATATAAAAATCTAACCTCATGCAGGCATTGTCTGTTTAGTTAAGTAGAACTCAAACTGAGCTTTCCATTTATAAACATAAATTGGACTTAGCTGAAAATTGCTCTGCCTCCTGGCTCTCAGTGATATGATTCAACACATTTGATACTGTCATTGTGTGATGGCATTTAGAACTGAATACCAATATGTACTGCACCAAAGTCTGCTGAACTTTACATATGTGATTCAAGTTTAAGTTTCTCATCTGCTATTTAAGAAGACCATTGATGGCTTAATGGATAAGAGGCTGATCTTTCCCAGTCCACCTTCTAAGCAATGAGTACAAGTGAAGGGCTGATTGTGGTATATCCTACAGAAGCAGGACACTGAATCCTGAATAATCAGCAACCATTTTTCAAAGAAAACTTGAGTGATGTTTGCACAATGTCCCTCTAAAATTATTTTAATAGATCATAAGTATTATTTTAACCATAAAATAATATACAACCTTGGTCTTAAGTGTACTCTTAAGAGTGCCAAAAATAAACAGGAAAATTTTAAACTATTTGGTGACTTTTTTCTAACTGAACATCATCGAAGAGGTATAAATCAATTTAAGAGACATTTCCCATTTGGGAAAAGCTAGAAACAGAGAAATGGAATTTAAACTGTTGCGAAGACTTTTCTTATTTAGTGTTCTAACTGCATTCAGTTTTATAGATGTGACTTGCTTTGGAAAAGACTTGTTAAAATATCCTCACAGGTTTTATTATAATATGTGAACAGCATTAATTTTTTTTTAAAGTCAAAATATTTTAAAATACAATTACTACTGCTTACAAGGGTCCCACTAGAACTTGCGGTTTTGTATTTAGCATTTATAATGAGAGAAATATATCATTCAAAATTTTAACTGGACCATTTTAATTCCTTAGAATTAAGCAAATTTTTTATTACACTAATAATTAGGAAAGAGGTTTTCTTTTAGTTGTTAATTATTTTCCTTGAAGGTGCTTCAATGCTTGGTATGTTCCACAGTGTTACTAGCCTCATGCAGATCATCTGATCTTTGTTTTTTAAGGAGGTAACTGAAGGAAGTATAACTGCAGCTTGATATCTCAGGCAAGCAGCATTAGTACAGTGGTTAATATTCATGGTGGAGAGTCACTCACATCAATGACTCCTTAAAGAGATACTGAGTATTGTAGACCATTTCTAACCTGAAGGGAAGTTATAGCCTGGTGGGGGCTGGTCTCTTCTCCCAGGCACTCAGCAATAGGACAAGGGGGCACAGGCTCAAGCTCTGCTGGGGGAAATTTAAGTTGGATATCAGAAAAAAATTCTTTACAGAGAGAGTAATCAGGCATTGGAATGGGCTGCCCAGGGAGGTGGTGGATTCACCATCCCTGGAGATTTTTAAACTGAGATTGGATGAGGCATTGAGTGCCACGATCAGGTAAAGGGAGTGGAGTTGGACTAACGGTTGGACTTGATGATCTCGGAGGTCTTTTCCAATGCATTTGATTCTATGATTCTATGATCAGGAAGAGTGTGTCCAGCAAGTTGAGAGAGGTGATTCTCCCCCTCTACTCAGCCCTAGTTAGGCCACATCTGGAGTATTGCATTCAGTTCTGGTCTCCTCAGTTCAAGAAAGACAAGGAGCTCCTGGAGAGGGTCCAGCAGAGGGCCACAAAGAGGATTAGGGGTTTGAATCATCTCTCTTACGAGGAGACACTGAAAGAGCTGGGACTGTTTAGTCTACAGAAAAGAAGATTGAGAGGACATCTCACCAAAACATATAAGTACCTCAAAGGTGGGTGGCAAGAGGATGGTGCCAGACTCTTTGTTGGTGCCCAACAACAGGACCAGGAGTAGTGGCCATAAACCAAACCACAAGAAGTTCCATCTCAACATAAGGAAGGACTTTACACTGGGGGTGGTAGAGGACTGGAAGGTTGTGGAGTTTGACTCTCTGGAGGCATTTAAAACCCCCCTTGGACAGGTTCCTGTGTAACCTGCTGTAGGTGACCCTGCTTTGGCAGAGGGGCTGAACTAGATGGTCTCCATGGTTCTCTTCTAACCCTAAAAATTTTGTGATTCTGTGAAATTGCTTCTTGTGGGCATGAATAATAAGTAAGGACACTTCTATTTGCCTTAGTGGAGGCAGGTTAGCACAGAAAGGGCTTATCCTACCCCTGCTGGAACAGGTAAATGAAGCTCCTACACAAATCCAGAACAAACCAGAGACTCAACACAGCACTGAAACGAATTTCCAAGCCTAGCACAGGCGATACTACTCAAACTACCCAGACCAAACATTTCTCCATTTTGTGACCCTAAGACAAGGATCTGGCACATCAGCAGGTAGAGAAGCCATCAAGCCACTGTACCTCCTCAGGACAAGTAGCACTGAATGTTAGTGTCAGTGGTTACTAGTATTTGTAAGAGGAGAATCTACCAAGGAATCATGAGGTAATAAAGATAACCCTACTCACAAACAGAAAATTGAATACGATGCTATACATAGTTTTGATATTTTGATATGATGAGGGCAGGATCAGTGAGACTCAGAGAAGCCGGTTATTGTGGAGCCTCCGAGCAGAGCACAACTCAACTGGGACACTAGCAATGGAAGCATGGACCATCAGCATGTCACAACAGTCTACAATACAGGTTGTACAAGTCTGAATAAAGCAAATCATTGATAGGGCTGTCTTGATAAAATAAAAAAAAAAAAATTCTGAGATGAATCCCCACTGCTATGGCCATGAAAAGAAGCATGTAAGAGAGATTTTGCTGTTTATCCTTCCAGGTATAAGAACAAATTTTATAAAGTGGATATAGAATTACTAAAATTCTGTGGAGCAGAAACCTGCCTGAGTGAAGCTAGAGAATGGGTAGGTGAATATTTCACAAACCATTAGCATGGAACAGTATTAAGTCTGATAATATTGAAATGAGAAGCCTGATCATGCGAAGCTGACAGCTTTAAAATCTCATAAAAGCCCAGCGTAATGTTGGGAAGAGGCCAGAACAGACTGATTTTTTTGTAATTGTAGGTGGTCACAGCTGATGATAGTTCCAGTGCAGGGAGGATAAGAAAGAAACTGGAGAATTGTTGCAGTGTTAAGACTACTCACTTCACAGTACAAATTAAAATTAACCAGGACTAAATGAGAACTTGCCACAGTATCTGCCTTGAAATACTGGCAACAGGAGGATGACATCAGCCAAGTCTTACAGCCAAGTGAAAACCTAGATGAAGGACTCGTCCTCCAAACCAGTGATTTGTGAGCTCCCAGACCAAGATCCTTTTTCCAAAACAAGGACTGTGCTGCTACATGACCTGGCTGCTTCATGACAAAATTCCAAACAGCAAAGTAGATTTGGCTTCATTTATAAAAGCACAAAATACCATGATGACCTGGTGAAGTAGTCCCAGTTCTGAGCCTGGGTACATAACTCAAAATGTCTAGCCAAGATTATGCTGCTGTTTTAGAGTTAAAATGGGATAAAAAGAAGTCAGTGGCATGACTACATTATCAGTAAGCGAAAACGAAGGGGCCAAGATTTTGTGTTATGGAGATAATTAGGCAGCTTTATGTCTGGCCTTTTAAACCTTTTGCAGAAGGCTACTTTATGTCCTTAGCAAGTATTGACACCACTGAAAAAGCCTGTGGGTTTCTCAGCCCACCTAACAGACAATCTTAATAATTTTCTTTCTCTATTCCAAACTTTCATTTTTCTCTTTATTTTCATGCTTTTTATTTTTATTTTTATTTTCCATCCAAAAGCGGCAGCAATTGTTGATATGGTTAGTTTGCTGCTGTGTGTTCTATTTTAAATAGATGCAGCTTTTTTTTCCTAAAACATTGAATGAGAGTTTATGTTTGATGTACAAATGTGTATGTTCTCTACACAAGGTATTTAAGTATGAGTGTTTTCTCATAATTTGCATACAGTACTACCTGAAAGCACGGGGAAAACTTCCCCAGATTTAGCTGTATCAACTGGACCCTATATAAAATTCTTATGTAAAAAGATGAATATCCTCTTCATAGGAGGTCAACACCACATTCAGAAAGTAGAGATTCAGTGTTAATTATGAAAGATACTTTGCAAGAAAATGAACGAACATTACACCTAAAATGCTAAATTACGAGCTCTATACATGGATTATTACATTCTAGTGCAGTACAAAGGAAGAGATGTCTTTTCCATGAATTAAATAAATGATTCTATTATGCAAAAGTCACTCGCTATCTGCCTAATCCCCTAGAGGGCAGTATGACATAAAAATAAATTAAGCTGAGCCAGGCAATTAGGATTTTTCAAAGGCTGGTTATGTTAAATAAGATTACCATTTCTTCCGTCCTCTGGCAAATTGCCACAAAAGATGTAAGATATATGGAGATACTTGGAGTTTCCAAATTATATGATAAAACTAATATGATAAGATTTGCAATTTAATCCTAGATTAATTTCCTTAGCTCACATAATATATATTTAATCTTAAGAATTGTCAAAGCCAAGTACCCTGTAATTAAGCATCCTCTCAGGTGGTTTCCTAAGAAGGGCTTCAGAGTTTTAGTTTTACATGGTCTCAGTTCCCTGCTCTAGCCTTAAGATTTTGTCTATCTCTACCATTGATCCAGAGGAATTAAATTAAGTTGGGTATCCAAGCATGAAGGATGTAGGGAGCATTGACTTTTTAATCAAGCATGACCAGGATTTGGTTCTCTGAGGTAGCCCAAATGTTCATCAAACTACTACAAGCATCCAGTCCTCCAAGCACTTGCATTGTCTGAATAAGGGAGGAATGTATGTCTCCATCAAAATGACGAAGTAAATGTCCTGTAGACATAGATTTATATTGCATAGTATATGAGGATTGCAAAACACCTTTACTTTTGCAAGCATGCAGGTTCTGTTTGATGTTAATGGAAATAATGAGGAGCAGATTTAAACCATGTAGTGGGTGCTTGTCTAATATAAATATAGCACCCATTTCTTTCTAGGTCCCCACTCACTTCCCATCCAGAGATCCACTCTCTGGTTAATCAATGTTTTATTTCCTTAATTGCCTGAGCAGAAGGAATACATAAAGTCACTCACACACAGATAGAGCATGTTTAGTACACAGCTCAGCTATAATTTCATTTAGCAATCATAGAATGATAGAATATGCTGAGTTGGAAGGGAGTCATCAAGATCATTGAGTCCAACTCCTGTCCCTGTACAGGACACCCCCAGAATCACACCATGCACCTGAGAGCATTGTCCAAATGCTTTTTGAACCCAGATGGGCTTGGGGCTTTGACCCCTCCACTGGGGACCCTGTTCCAATGCCCAACCACCCTTCCAGTGAAAAACCTGTTCCTTATATCTAACCTAAACCTGCCCTGACTCAGCTTCACACTGTTTCCTCATGTCCTGTCACTGGTCATGACAATGAAGAGATCAGTGCCTGTCCCTCCACTTCCCCTCATGAGAGCGCTGAAGACCACAATGAGGTCTCCCCTCAGTCTCCTCTTCAGGCTGAACAAATCAAATTACCTCAGCTGCTCCTCATATGGATTACCCTCTGGATTCTTCATCATCCTCATGTCCTTCCTTTGCACACTGTCTAATAGCTTAATGTTTTTTTTATATTGCAGTGACCAAAACTGCACATAATACTCAAGGTAGGGCTGCACCAGTGCAGAGCAGAGCAGGACAATCCCCTCGCTCAACCAGCTGGTGATGCTTTGCCTGATGCCCCCAGAACAGTTGACTCTGTTGGCTGCCAGGGCACTGGTGACTCATATTCAACTTGCCCTCTACCAGGACCCCCATGTCCCTTTCTGCAGCACTGCACCTCAGCCTCTTGTTCCTTAGTCTATACACACAACCAGGGTTCCCCATCTCAGGTGTGGAATCTGGCACTTGCCCTCATTAAACTTCATACAGTCGGTGATTGCCCATCTCTTCAATTTTTTGAGGTCTCTCTGCAGGGCCTCCCTGCCTTTGATGGAGTAGACCACTCCTCCCAATTTAGAGTCTTCAGCAAACTTACTTATATTCTTTTGAGTTCTGCATCCAAGACATTAATGAAGGTGTTGAAGAGAACTGGGCCTAGGATGGCCCTGCAGAACCCCACTAATGGCAGGATGCCAGACTGTGGCTGTCACGTTCACCCTTAATCTTTGTGAAGTAAGATAACATGCAGATACACCTGAAATGCCAGACAGTGGGAGGATTGTAGGAAAATTTATTTCTGAAGTCAAGAACACTAGACTTAGAAGAAGATTCCTAATAGTGCTTCAAAACACCAGGCCAGAGAAAGACTGCTCCCTGTTCCCTGCAGGGTTTTATCATGGCTGGCCACCCCTGGCCCTTGCCACAGAAGCCCATAACAGGTCTGTGAGTTTTTATCTCTCTCCTCACATACCAGAGAGAGAGCCTGAGAGCCTCTCTGGAATGCAGGGGGAGAAAACAGCAAAACTGCCCTTGAGAAAGATGCTTCTTTTAGGCAGGAAAGCTTTCTTATACTAATAACTCTGTCTCCTTGTAGTGAAATCTTCCAGAATAATATTCTATCCTTACACTCTTTGTGCCCAACCTGTGAGGCCATTGTTAACCCATTGTGTAACATGGTTATTCAGCTGTGTGCTGGACATTTGGTCCAGAAGGATACTGTGGGAGACACTATCAAAGACTATGATGGGGTCCAAGAAGATTACATCTACTGAATTTCCTAGATCAGCTAGTTGGGTTACTCTGTCATTGGAGGAAATCAAGTTCAATTATCAGGACAATGGAAGGAAAAATGCTCCAAATGGACATGAGCATGTAAGCAGTCCTCAGAAACCATCATCGTCCTGCCAGCAGCTACAATCTCTTGGTCCACATGGACACCATGATGTCTTTCTGTCAGTGTTTTGGCTGACAATGGGTTTTCAAGTTTTGAAGGCTGTCTTCTGGAGACGATATCTCTGTTTGGTTGTTTCAAGAAGTTGCAAAATGTGAAGCCAGAGGACTTGTAACAGTTATGAATTTATAGAGCAGCAGATCCCGCTCAGTTAACAGGCCCTGTATGATCTTTTCCAGCTGGCTGAAAAAAAGCTGGAGAAGGAAGGATAATGGTCCAGGATGATTTGATTCAAAATTAAAATGATGGAAAAAGAGACAAAGAAGACTTCTAACATAAAAGTGCCATCTAGGTGTGAACATTTTTGTTGGTGTCATTCCAGAAAGTATTTTTTGTTTGTACTGGCCCCAGACATACTTAAAGACAATTATAGAGATGCTTTGAATGGGGAAGAACAAAATAAATATATATGTGGGTAAGTGAATTAAACTCCCCAGACTTTGGCTGTAATTACCAAGGACAGGATGAATTAACTCAGTACATTCAGAACTACTTCCCTTCCACCCCTAAATGCAATTGCAAAGTATGTTTTGAGACCTGTTACACTGCATACAGAAACACTGATATAATAGCTATTAGGTCCTGGAATACCCTTTTCATTAGAAAAAGCATTTCTGAAGAAGTGGCTGGTAGGTACATAAAAAATTACTTATATTGCTAAGTGTGAGTGTTGGATGTGATGACATGTTTAAGGTTAACTAGTTTACATTTCTTTTGAAGTGAATTTCCTAGCGACAATGTTTGCACTATTCACCTGCCTCATCAAGGCCTGTTTAGAATACAGTGCTTAATACAGTTTTTAACCCATTATAAAGCCATGCACAGATAATTTAAAATGATCATAACAACTAACAAACACGTAATCAAGGAGCTCTTAAAATGTATTAAAATTCAGGTCTCTCGCTATTAGCAAAACCGCTTCATTAACATACTAAGACAATGTTCATTTGATAATTAGCTTCTGGTTGCTCTGCGTCCTGGCAGTTAAATCCTTCTATGAAGCCAGAGGGGAAAAGTTTATGTTTCTACAAGGTGTCTTTGATGAATTCTAGGTTACCTCCTTTTAATTTTTAATCAACTTCCATGTTTTCTCCTTCTTGTACTCTGTTTTGGAAATGCTGCAGATTAAAGCCCACTTCATGGTGAATGTGGGAGTTTAGGCTCAGAACAAGGAAAATGATTGGCCCGTTTTCTCCCTAGTACTCATGTTTTTCTAGTAACACAGAGATCAGGGGAACTTGGAAAAGGTTCTCTGCTATACACTGGTGCCCCATGTAGAGTCCAGAGCCTGGTAGAAAAGAAAAACTAATGGGTCAATGTCCACAGACTGCGAGTAGGATCAGTCCTCTCCATCCTTTTCTAATTATCAATTAATCATTCCAAACAGCATTTTTCAAGGGAAAAAAATAAACAAAAAAAGACTGTTATTCAATCCCAAGAATAAGGCATTTGATTCCAGATTTTTTCTGACTTCAAATGTCAGCTACATCTGCTAAGACACTTCTGACCTGTACATGTGATGTCGCATGTGGGCAGTCCATTCCCACTGCAGCAATGACCAAATGGAGTAGACTTACAGTGAAGGAAGAGGGAAAACATGGATTAATTTTGTCAGACTGCTCCAGCTTGTGTCCGTATGCATCCCTCATGCACCATCATCAGATATTTCCAGGGAAAAGTTCTCATCCTCTCTCACAGATTTGCAATATACAGGTAGCCTGGCATTAGTGAGTATACAAACTAGACCAAGCAGTTATAACTCTGTTATGTATTTAATTTGAATATATTCTTAAACCCAAATACTAATTAAATACATGTGCTACTCTTCAAACTAACAGTTACTGAATGCTTCAAGTATAAGCAGTAGGGTGGCAGAACTGTTAAGTATCTTGCAAGGTGGAGTGGTTGGGCACTAAATAGAGATGAAATTTAGTAGAGATGAGCATTAAGTGATGCATTTAAAAAAATAATCCTATCAGAACTTCACATATAATATTATGATTTCAGAAATAACTACTTGGGAATGAAAATTTATAACAGATGGTCCCTATGAAAATGCCATCTCAATGCTTAGTAAAGGAAACAATGTTTAAAATGCCTAAGAACGGAATAGAGGACAAGCAGGAAAATGTGACACCATCGTATAAAATCATCTGTATCCTGAATACTTCCTCTTCTGTTTGCCCTTCTCAAAAAGAACCCAGCAGAATTGAAAAAGACTCAGAGAAGACTGTCATAGGCATGAGTTTTTTTCCCTACAGGGGGAGGTATCTTCAGCCTGAAAAGAAATAACAGAGGGATGATATTCTGGAGGTGAATAAAGTCCTGAGTGCCCAGAAGAGGGCAAATAGAAAGTGATGATTATCCCACTCCCAGTACAAGAGCAAGGGAGCATCCCTTGACATTGGCACATATCAGATTATAAACAAAGTAAAACGAGATCATTCTCAACACAACGTGGTTAAGCAAAAGAATTTGTTATCAGAAGCCACTGTGGGTACTAAAACTGTGCATGAATTCAGAAAAAGACTGCAAAAGTTCAAAGAACAGAAAGATACAAAAAATTAAATATCCTCTCTAGCTCAGGTGACTTCTGAGGCAGAAGTTGGTGGAGATTGGAAGGTTATTTTGTAGAAAAATCACTACACTTTTTATTCTGCCCCCTTGTTCTCTTTCATGTATCTACTGTTAACTACTATAGGATATTGGCTAGGTGGACCTTTGATCTGACTTAGCACTGAAGTTCTTATACTATCACAGTCTTATGTCAGATGAGATTCTGCTCTGGGAAAGCCCTTGCAGTAGGAATCTTGTTAGAGATGCCCTCAGACAAATGACTGTATCTGTCCAGCTTAACAGAAATGGAGCCACCAGAGAGAAGGAAATGCACCAACCACCATTCAATGATTTTCATCTTTCTTTGTTCAGACCACTGTGTGTTACTGGTTTGGATACATGCTGTAATAATGAAGAGACAAGGTGTTGCCATTGATGTCATCTCGCTATTACTAATTTTTTGATTATATTTCTGGTTCAATTTTTTGTTGTTAAATTACAGGCCCTGAATTTCAGAAAAACACACACAAAATTACTTTCACATGGCACAGGCACTGACTGAAAGGAACAGGGAAGAGGTTGTACCTTTTTGTATACATGGACACAGAAGCTAGATGTTGAGCAGAGATGTTAGATAATCAGTCTTTGTATCTTTTGTATCTTTTACCTAAGAAAGTACTCATCTCTGCCTTGATATCAAGGGCAGCTGGAGAAGAATATCCTTTTCACCCATCTGTTTGTTTCTGAGATGTGTTGGAACTGCACTCATAGATGACAACAACCAAGAAAACAGCACAAAAATAAATGAAAAAAGGAAAGACAGAAGCTTTAACCTCATGATGTGTTCCCTTCTGTTCTCCTGTTACATCACTAGAAGTCGTGAGAGGAGATTTTCTTCCCTCTTTCACAAGGTTTTCTCAAAGTGTTCCTCTGCGACAATTCCTGGGGCATGAGAACAACCTTCCCTGGTGTGCTATGAGTTCCACTTGTAAAGTCCTGAAGGGACCAGCCTGGTTGCCCACCATGGTCCAGCCAAGGCTGTTAAAGAAGGACTCAAATCATCAGGGAAAACCCTCTTACAACAGCGCCCATGAAAGCCCACTCTCTTCTTTCTCCACATCTTTAGCAGCTATTGTGGAATAATTTCTGTTTATGAAGGAATATGGACCTTGGATAGGAGGAATTGTATCAGGTGGAGTGAAGGTGGGGGGAGTGAAGGTGAATGTCTTTGGACCCACTGCTATTGCCTTTGGCAGACCAATTCAAATCCATTAGGTAGTACCCAGTAGCCCCACAGTGTGTTACTGACACAGCAAGTTTCAGGTAACTCTTGGTAATTTCAACTAGTATTCAGAATGCAGTAGGAGAACAAAGACTTTCCTCCATCTAAAAATGCAACACACTTGACCTTGGCACTAACAGAGCTTTGCCAGATGCTGTGATATATTTAATCTTCAGTTTCAGAGTTTCAAAAACTAAGTCTTGAGGTGTTGAAAGCCCTAGATGTTTTTTTTTTTAATGGAAAGTGAGAGAAAACAGCAAATCAGCCTCAGCCTCTGCTGAAAACTGCAGCTGCATGAGTGTGACTGGGTTAAAAAAAATGTTTTCAAAACAGAAACTGCTGATATGGATTTTGGTGAAGCCTCTGCAGCAGCTGTGATGGCTTTTAACTTTGAATTTCAGTGGGAAAAACATAGTATTTCTTGCATTGTCATTATTATGAATAACACAGGCGGGTTTCAAAATGTGAGACCAGGTTGTGGAGCAGATGTAAGGTTAGCTGTGCCTTGAACTTGTCCAAGTAGCTGAGGCTGAGCAGTTTACTGCATTTCGTAAGCACAGGGAACATAGAGATTGTCAGTCCTTCAGCTCCAGTTATCATCAACATAAGCTGGTATTAGTGTTGGGTAGCAGCGGTAACACTCAGGATAATGTCTCTGAGTAGCTGCCTCCAAGGATGCCAAGGTAACACATGGTGAGAACAAAGCACAGACGTACAAATCAAATCTGAGAAGACACCTGGTATCTCAGAGCATGTACATCTCTTCCTGGAATGTAAGAACATGTGCCCAGTGTCTCAGGTGCTTTTACTTTCATGGCAGAACTGCTCAGCTGCTCAACACTCCACACAGTAGAGGACGATGCTGGGGCAGAGTATCTCATGAAATCTCTGAAAGAAGGATATTATATCTTCCAAATTAGACTGCCTTTTGTGTGAAAAAGAGACAGCAAAGCAGCTGATTTCAAGCACCATGTCTCTGGAATAAAATCCGCTCCTGGGAGAACAGAGGGCTGAGAAATGTTTCTTCTAAAAACTGACTGAAGACAAAAATGTCTTTGTAAAGAGTGCTGGTTTTGAGGAATGAGCATTTTCAAAAAGAAATAAAACATTTCTGATTTTTTGACTAGTTTTTCTCCAATTTCTTCAAGGCAGAAGCGAAGGATCCTGAAACTCCTAGGTGGTTCATATTGGTCTCTCAAAAAGACCCTGAATTTTCACTCTGGGAACACAAGCCATTCCAAGAGGGGATACTCCTGTGCTTGAATAGAATTCTCTGTCTGAGAGAGGTGGCAGTAATCTTTTCTTTCTTTGAATACATAAGTTAGCAAGAATTGCAATACAGGTATACTACTGGAAAATACAATTCAGTTTTTCAGAGATGGTAACCTTGAACCTGTTCTGACTCCCTGCTAGGATTTATTGTAAGTATGGTTTTGGATTTGCTCATGCATGAGCCAGGGACCATTCCCCAAGTAACATTTAATTTTTCTCCCATCCCTTTCAAATAGCCTTCCTTGCTCGCCATGGAAGGTTCCTACCCCTGCAGGAAGCTGGTGGATGGAAGCAGGGATGTGGCCATGTCAACAGTGCTGCATGCTAATAGCAAAAGGGAAAGATTTGCCAGAGATTGGCAAGTGCCAAGGACACACAACACCTATTGAAAAGTAGCAAAGGCTGCAAGCCTTCTTTGTCAATTGTTGTGGGAATAAATGTTAATGCTCCCACTGCAGATCTGCTCTTTATTGGCAGCTTGTTGAAATAAGAGAATAGGTCTATTGGAGCTGGAGTTTATCCCTGACAGAAGAAAAATGAGATATGGGGACTGGGTCTCTTTCCTGTTTCAAAGACTCGAGGTAATTTCATACATTTCTGTACTTCCTAAGTGTTTATAGGAATGGGAAAAGCAATGCACCACTGAGGATCAATGGATATGAGACCACAAACTGATGAAAACCAAGACCCAGTGCTGAATCTTTGATGCCAAATTAAGTATTATGCTGTGTAAGATGCTTGAATTTATTGTCTTTAGTCAGTATCTTTGTTTAGACCATTTTTTTCAGAGTCATTGAAACCACATCATCAGCATCATAGTTTAACCATGATAGGCAATGAGGCACCAATAGAGGTTGCCAAATACTGCCCAGACTGCCTGGTCTAATGCTTGCCTCTGAACTTTCAACAAATGTATTGCTTGGAAACACAGGTGAAGGAAAAGGGGAAAGGTCAGGAGAAAAATCGTCTCCTTTTTTATCCTTTCTCACTGAACAGGGTAGGAATTGAGCTGTAAGGTTTTGGGAACTTTAGTTTCCAGTGCAGTGTGCTACATTTTTGGACATGAACCAATGGACATGAATAAAATTCCACTCATGACTGTTTTTCCCAGTACACTTGGGAAAAATGTGAGACCAGTATAATGGCATCCACCATGGCTTCATGAGCACTGCAGCCCCATGAACATATTGTGATCCTCTCCCATAAAGACAGCTTTAGTTCAGGCATAATGTAGCCCTAGATGAAAGAAATTATGCATAAATCTTTTAAAACTGGTAATCTTATATAAGGATTTCACATAAATCTGATTATTATGTGGTAGAACAAAAAAAATCATATAGGACTCTTTCTAGTATGGATCATCTTGAGTATGAAATCCTAAACTTAGCAGAAGACAAAGACATTAGAAGTCTCTGTGCACACGAATGTTCATTAGCATGTACCAGATTCTGAGTTTTACAGTCCAACTAGAGATGACAATGCATGCACACAGAATGACAAAAAATGGCAGCAGTAACCCTCAAATAGCCATTTTTATAAAAAGAGCCCTAAAGCAGCATCCAAGAGAGGTCAGGATTTGTTTACTGAAATGTAAGGATCATATAATTAAACACAAAAAATGGTGCTTCAGATTTCCTTCTGACAAGAAAGCAACGACCTCTGGATACTGATGTATATGAAGAAATAGTATTTAACACTGTAGGCACATTAGTGTGTTTTATTGTAAGCCTGTTTGAATCATTTTGTGAAGCTGATATCATAAACTACATATACAGAGAAATAAAGATTTTTTAAAGGAAGATAACATTTCTATTCCTTCATATTAATACAAAAGATTGGAAAAACAACATGTTCTGGCCTTAAGTATGAGACTTACATTTTGTCTTTTGTTATCACTCACAATAGCACCACTGCTTGAATACTCAGTCATATCAAATGCGGGTTATTTGTATATCTCTATCCTCTCAGGAAATCTTGACCTTGAAATAGAATAAATATGTAACATGCATATTGGCTTTGCGTGTTCATGGCTAACAGCACCAGTGCCAAAACCCATACACATTGAACAAAAATGTGTAGAAGATGAGCTTGTGCAATGCTATTTGACTCATTGTTGCAAAATGAGAAATTACAGTTTAAATGTTTTGCTGTCTTTCAATGACCCTCCATTTGTAATTGATTCAACTCAGCAGACTACAACTCTCAAACCACTAAGATATGGAACTTATTTGTCCCATGTTTAAAGTATGCTTCAGCCACTCTACCAAAGTCAAACTGCACAGGATGGAACTTCCTCTATTTGAGTGTTTTGATAATGTGCCATGTTAACTTAAAGTCTGATATGACTAGTTATTGATCCTGAGATTTTTAGAAGTCCACCAGGAATAAGAAAATCATATTTAGCATTTGTTGACCAGCTCCATTAAAGGAAGTGGATTACACTTAAAACAAAACCTATAAAGAAGTTCACAGTGTGTAAAATAAATGGAAATTCTTTGGATAACTGCCTAAGACAACTTAGAAAGTTCCCTGTGAGTAGCCATACTTACAGACCAATAGGAAAACAATCCTTGAGATATGAGCATTGATAACCAAGGACATGATCAGCTGCAGTCAAACTGGTAAATCTTGAGGAATGTGATTTTTGCATGAAGACTCCAATGCCTGTGCTCCATTAAGGCCACAGCACAGACCTCTGATGGCAGGAGAGTCAGGTAAAAAAACTGTGGTACATGACATGGGTCCTCCCTTTTGCCACTATCTCAATGTGAAGGAAGTTGAGCAGGAGCCTTAAAGATACCCAAAGAAAACAGATATCATTTTTAGATTTATGAAAGATGAAACAAGCAGGGTTTGGAGTCAAGGGATCACATCATATTAAGTTTGACTCCTAAAAGTTATAAAAAAATCTATAAAAAGTGTTACCTCTTGTCACCAATGAAGAGGAATCCAAGAGTGAGGACTCAATAGCTAGCATTTTTCTCTTCCCAATCACATACAATTGATTTTATTGAATTGATTTTATTTACTATCCATAGTGGGATTAGAAAAGAAAATATTAGAAACACACTGATGGCATTTGCAGAGGAGTCTTCCCTGGGAAATATTCCGATCTTTCACTGCGATATCATGCTATACAGAATGTATAATATGAAAGGATTAAAGGAATCTCAGGAGATAGAAATGAAACTATAAGACTGAGCTACGAAAAACAGAAAGTGCAGAATCCAGAGGAAGGGAGGAAAACCCATAACAAGGATATTCAATTGCCCTCTATTGATGAAACATACATTAAGAGTACTCACTGAAACTTGCCATCCAATGAATACTTCTTATCCTATGACAAATGAAATACTGTAACGGTCTTATTGATGTTATGAACAGCAGGTGAGCCATCTAATCTAGAAAAAATATGCTAATTAAGGAGTACAAACTCAGGAATGGAATCTTATTTGTTAGTTTTGTGGTTTTATTTCAAAGAATGGGCAAGACAAAGCCAGGGAGGATGGATGTGAATTTTCACAGCAATATAGCATAGAATCATAGAATCAGCTAGGTTGTAAAAGACCTCTGTGATCATCAAGTCCAATCTTTGACCTAACACTACCCTGCCCAATATATCATGGCATTAAGTGCCACACCCAGTCTCTTCTTAAATACCTCCAGGATTATGACTTGACGACCTTCCTGGGCAGCCCAATCCAATGCCCAATCCCTCTTTCTGTGAAGAACTTCCTGATGTCCAACCCAAACCTCCCCTGACAGAGCTTAAGGCTGTGCCCTCTTGTTCTACTGCTTGTTGCCTGTGACAAGAGGCCAACCCCCACCCGGCTACAACCTCCTTTCGCTAGTTGTAGAGAGCAATAAGGTGTCCCCTGAACCTCCCTTTCTCCAGGCTGAACAACCCCAGCTCCCTCAGCCACTCCTCACAGGGCTTGTGCTCCAGTCCCTTCACCAGCCTCGTTTCCCTTCTCTGTACCCACTCCAGCACCTCAATAACCTTCATAAACTGAGGAGCCCAGAACTCAATAGAGGACTCAAGGTGCAACCTTATCAGTGCTGAGTACAGGGGAAGAATTACTTCCCTGGTCCTCCTGGCCACACTGTTCCTCATAGAGGCCAGGATGTCATTGGTCTTCTTGGCCACCTGGGCATGCTTCTGGCTCATGTTCAGCTGGCAGTGAATCAGAACCCCCAGGTCCCTTTCCATCTGGCTGCTCTCCAGCCACTCCTGTCTCCAGCCTGTAGTGCTGTAGGGGTTTTGTGGCCAAAATGCAGGACCCAGCACCTGGTCTTGTTAAACCTCATCCTGTTGGATTTGGCCTATCTATTCAGCCTGTCCAGGTCCTTCTGCAGAGCCCACCTACCCTCCAGGAGATTGACACTCCTCCCCAGCTTGGTGTAATCTGCAAATTTGCTGATGATGGAGTCAATCCCCTCATCCAGACCATCAATAAAGATATTAAACAGGACTAGGCCCAACACTGTTCCCTGGGGAACACATTAATGCCCATGAATATAATTTCAAAGGCTATATTTCTACTAGATGGTAGAGGGAGTGGGGTGGGGAGAAAACAGAAAATTTATATCATTTAATAAAGGCATATGAAAAAAGGCAAGGAGACACAATCTTGGATAAAGAGGCAGAGATGAGCAAAGAGAAAGGACCAAGGAGCTAGCACTCAACTTCCTGGGCAGTTCCAATATGACAATGTCGAAACACTGCTGTGCACCCAGCAGTCATTGTGCGAGGATGCTCGTGTTGATCAAAAGAACTAGATTCAAAGTACATAACTGGATATATCAATGTGCAGATTTTTACTTAGAGACAACTAAATAAACTGTATTTCTTAGGCAATGCAGGGAAGCAAGTATTTCTACAGTGAGTCAACTCCTCACAGCGTAGGTGTGTACAACAGGGCAAACTAGGGCATCTATAACGCAAAAATGTGAAAGAGTATGCATGGCTAAAAGTCATGGAATAACAGATGTGTGAATAAAAGTAGGATCTCACAATAGAATTTAAAAAAAATAGTTTTAACATTGGAAAAAATTAGAGGAGGGAGAAGAACCCTTGGGGAAAGCAATGAAAAACCCATCCAGGACAAGATGGAGCATTAGAAAAGGAATATCAACCCTCTGTTTTTGAAGCTATGCTACTGTGTGTAAACCACATGACTAAGCCAGACATTTGGGTGACCATGACTGTGTTGTTCAATAGAGGGTCTGCTTTGCCAGGCTCTGGTTGCCCCTGCTCCAGCCAGCATATCATCTTCAGCAGAGCAACAGTCTCAAAAGCAGCCAAGGAAGAAAACTGCTGTCTAACAGGTACAGAAGAGCAAAGGCACTGACTTTTATGTCTAGTGATCTCAGTTCCTCAGGAATCTTGGTCCTCTAATTAAAGAGGACAATCCAGCCCTGTTGCCCATGTAGTTCTGCTATTTTGTACAATTTACACATGGATAACATAATGAAAACTGGTACTGTATTTTCCAGCTACTTCACTGCTCATTAAAACTACATATTTGAGCCAGTGGAAATGGCAGAGTTCAGGTTTGTTTTCTCTTATTCATGATTCATCTGTAAGTACACAAATAAATTAGGTGGTCACAGGAGACTATCAAAGCTACCAGAAGAAGTGATTCAGGAGAGTTTCTTAGTCTGGGCTAGTGGAGAAAAGAATTGCAAAACAGGGTTATGAGAAGGAGAAACCCTATAAAATATCGAAGTTCTCAGCTAGCAGAAGGTTGCAAACAGTAAAAGAGTACTCTCTAAAAATTAACATTGTCTGACATATCCTATGTTGTGTCACAAAGCTTTAAAAAATTGTGACAATAGACTTTGCTTTGTTAAAAATAGCTTGTCCCTGACATTTTTCTCAAGCATTCCTAGAGTAACTACTGGAGTCAATGCAGTTATATTCCAGGCACCTACCCTTCAGACTCCAGCCTTTTGATTCTTCTAAGCACATGGATGGAAAGTAGGGAAACCTGATGTTTTCTGAAGAGAAAAATGAAGAATGTAATACAGCAAATAAATGAGATGTGGCAAGAAGGAAATTTAAAGAAATGATTACTTGAAAGAAACTAACCTTGAAAGAAACATGTGAATACAGATTATTTAAAAGTAAGAATCTTCCATCTTCCTCTCTCATACAATCACTTTGAGAGGGATTTTATCATGTAGGTGGATACTGGAGGTGATTTTTTTTTCTGGTGTTGGATCCAAACACTTAGGGAAAGCTTCAGTCACACTGAGTCAAGTCCTAGACATTGGAAAAGGCACATTTTCTCCCAGTGCCCCATGAAACCCTTGTCTAGGCAAACAACAACTAAAAGGAGCATACTCCCCTAAGTCTCCATGGAAGTCTCTGCTACAAGTTGTACTTCATCAGGTTGCTGGCTGAGAGTCAGCCATAACATCTTTTCATCTGGTCCCATGCCTCTTGGGCAATGTGATGGGGAAAATGAGCTGAGGGCAGCTGCCTTTGAGTAAAGGTGAATGGGCACAGGTAGCAACTACCTCACCTGGGGTCAATCCAAAACCTATACATCAGATGTATACATTGGGGATACACAGAAAATACACTGAGGAAGAGCTGATGCCAGAGAAACAAATATTGCAACGCTCCCTCCCTTCTCCAGCATGTCTCAGCAGATGAAGCCTTCCTAGCATGACCCTTGCCCTGCACAAATGGCTGGAGAGAAATGTCCATGCTTCCTACTTTCAAGACCATTTAGAGGCCCATTTGAGCAACTCATACATCTGTTGAGGAGCCAAAATTAATCTGTCCCTCTAAAAAGGCTTTTACTCATATATGCCGTTTGCTCTTTTACTCATTTTCTGTCTAGTTCATCAGTTCTGTGCATTTCTTGAGAGTAGACATGGAACTGGGTTTGGAATAGAAGCATACTTTGCAATTATATGTCCTTCATGGTCACAAGACTGTTTTCTTGGTCTCCTTCAGCTCTCCAGGGAAAAAAACAAAACAAAACAAAAAGAACAAAACCAAACCAAACCCAAACCCAAGCTCCCCACCCCGCAAAAAAAAAAAAAAAAAGAGAGAGAGAACACTTGTGCATTCAGATGACAAAGGAAAGAGGCTTAGGGACAGAAAGTAACAGATAAAGGAAGAGGAAAACAGAAAAGAAATTTAACATTGATTCACTGAGTTGCATTTAAAGTTAAAGAAAGAAGCAAAAATAATGATCACATTGTCAATTGCAATCATGGGGACCACCAGATCTCTACCCTTTCTCTATGTTTACACAAACTTGTGAGATCAGTAGAAATTATGTATGCATATAAAGACAGGAAGGTTTGAAAGTGAGGAGGCTTACCCAGCATTCAGTTAGATAACTAATTGAAAGAGAGATACTATTATATATAACTAATAATGTTTATTGTAAAATTTCGTGGGAAACATTTCCTGGGCAGGGGGTGAGAAGAGAGGAGAAGGTGTTTACCTATGCATCTCTGGAGCTGTTGGCTTGAAAACAAAAAACAAAGGAACTTTATACTTGTAATGGCAGACATTTTATGACAGCTTATATTGTATCTATGGGCTGTCTTATCAATAGTATTCCACAATGCTCTGTTTAAAAGTGATGGTACAGAATTATCTAGTTCACCAAATAAAAGACAAATATGGAGACACTGGATTTTTGTTTTTCAATAAAAGACCAAAATGATAGGGGAATTCTGATTCCCTTCTGAAGACTAAGCATTTTCAACAAACATCTTTTAATGTAAAATTCAACAATACTATCAAAAAGACTGAAGGACACAAATACACATGGAGGGAACAATGGCTAAAAAGAAAATGCTACCTCTTTCTTATTCAATTATTTTTAAACCAGTGTGTAAGAATCTAAGCCATGTTGGGCTTTGGATACAAAAGCCCCTAATAGCTAAGAATGAAACCCTTCTCTGACAGGTAACAAATGTGGACATTGATTGGTAAAGGCAGATCAGACACCTTTCAGTGCCTGGAAAGCAGTCATAACATTCCTGATGCTAAATAAGACCCAGTAAGTCCTGCTATCTTGACAACATGATTGATTTCCCATTCTCACCCTAATAAACTACCTAAATGAGCATCAGTTATTCATATAAGAGGAAAATACTTGTGTCAACTAATTAGTTTGTAGACAGAGCAGACTTCCGTCAAATGTTTGATGTTCAGATATAGAGTCTGAGAGCATTTTTCCACAGCTTTCTGCTTCCCAGAAGGAGGCAGACCATTAAATTTTCACTTAGGCTTTTAGTTACTCAAAACAATTTTAATAATTCAGATCAATTGGGGTTTTTTATTAAATTTGAGATGATTGTAAACTGAAATTTCTCACTGAAGAATTTTACATTTCTCCTGAATTTAGATAATTTATCTAAACAACAGGAGTTCTAGTGAAATTTCTGTCTCTGAAAAAACCTGGACATCTGAGAGTTGCTTCTCTTCTATATTGAAAAGCAGAAAAGATTTGTAGGAGAAAAAATTCAATTTTTGATAATATCAGATTGTAATCATGAATACAGATAGGCAATGATATCCACCAAAGGAGCTGGAGAACAGAGAAAAATGTGGGCAAACAACACCCTTAAGGAGTTCAAATTAAATTTGCTCAAGAGAGAAACATTTTAATTCAGAAAAAAAATCAGCTAACAATTATGCTGTTTAATCCAGTTTAAGACTTGCTATGGTTAATTATAGTGTAATATCTACTGATGACTCTTTGGCTATTTAATTGTAGATAACTTTTACTGGGTTTGCATGGCAAGGTTTTGGTAGCAGGGGGTGGGGGTAGGCTACTCAGGGAGCTCCTGTGAGAAACTTCTAGCTGCTCTGCCTGTGTTTGACAGAGCCAATGCCAGCCAGCTCCAAGAGAGACCCACCACTGGCCAAGGTCAAGCTCAGTGACAGTTGTCTCACTGTGGAAAATTTTGTGAAGGACTGCCTTCCGTGGCAGGAATTCCACTCTGGAGCAGGGGAAGAGTGTGAGGGATCCTTCTCCTGAAGAGGAAGTAGCAGCAGAAACATGTGATGAACTGACTATAACCCACATTCCTGTCCCCCTGCACCATCGGAGGGGAGAAGGTAGAGAACTCAGAAATAAAGTTAAGCCAGTAAAGGAGAAGGGGTAAGGTGTTTTTAAGAGTTTGGGTTGCTTCTCATTATCCTACTCTGATTTGCTTGCTAATAAATTCAGTTAATTTCTCCAAGTTGAGTCTGTTTTGTCCATGACAATAATTGTTGAATAATCTCACTCTGTCCTTATCTCAACTCATGAACCTTTCATGGTATTTTTTTTCTCTCCCCTGTTCTCCTGAGGAGGGGAGTGATGGAGCAGCTTTGATAAGTACCTGGCTTCCAGCCAGGGCCAGCCCACCACATAACTGTAGGAAATGTAATTTACAATCAAAACAGAGAAAGATCAACAAAACTAGATAAAAGAAATCCATCTGGTCATTGAAATTCACCCCAGTTATGATGCTTATTTATAGGTTTGACTATATGAGCAATAATTCTGATTTTCCAGTAACAGTCACTGAATATCCAAACCTTCTCCAAACTTCTGGGCAACAGATTCCCCCAAAATGCTAGCCGTAATTTGTCTCCAAACCCACTTCCACAACAGTTTATTCAAGGTCCAGATGGTGAAGTAAAGGGCGATTTCTCTCCAGCTTCTCTCACAAAGCCCTACCATGGACCTCAAATGAAGCATCAGTGCAAAGCTACCAAATAACACCAGCTTTAGGGAATAGTCACTCTTGCAAGCTGAAGTGCAACAAGGCAGTATACATGACAGAATTTCACCATGACAAAAACAGGACCATTTCAGTGATGAATGACACTTCATTGAGGGAAGAATGGGAACCTGCTGTGTTCGGTTTGTCATCCCCTCTCTTGGCTCAAAGCACATTGGATGAGTCATGCTTGATTTAGTAAAGTTTACATCTACTGATCAGACTACATCATTTACTATGGAGCTTAGACACTTACTCATCTACAAAAAATACTTTGTGCTCCACAGGAGGAGGTATTTTTTGTTTTCCAACTGCATTTCATGTAGATGTGTCTGAGAGCATTTTCTGTGGTCTTCTTAATAGGGGTGCATGGATGTACATGGTATGTTCTGCCCTGTGATTTATAAAAGTAGTATTGCATGCTGATTAAAAAAAATAATGCAAGAAAACATACTTCTTGCTTTAAAATCAGAAGTAAGAGACCCTATCTTATTAGAAAAGGAAGAAATAGTGAAAATGAAGTATATCTGGTTAGAATCAGGATCAGAAGTGAACATTATCTTCTAAGGAGCCAAGAAAACAAACTGTATAAGAATTCAGAGCTCTGACCAACTCTGCAGGGGAAAGCTAATGGAAACAGCACCTCACTGGGGACATTACAGTGACCCTGAGAGAAATGAAACTGAAGAGAAATGAAGCTGAATGTGAGGGAGGTGGAACTGTTCTCATTCCTGAATCTGCAGCAGAATAATAGTCTCATTAGGTATACAGCACAGCAAACTGAATAAATACCAGAAGAAAAAGATGTTCAAACTTGGTAAAGGAATGACATGCAGATAGAGAGAAAGGCAAAGTCCTGTATTTCTAGCCATTTTTGATAAATGTAGGATGCATAATAACTTAGAAAAATAAAATTTAGAGAAGCCCAGCAATTCAAAGGGCTGAACATTCAGCAAAGTATTATGTCTTGCAATGAACAGACTATGGAGAGCTGAGCATCCAAAATTCATTGAAAAATTTCTACAGAACCCAAAATTTCACAGATATACAAACATTTCAGACACCATTTTCCTGTAATTCATAATTTTCCTAGGCACAAAGATTCTACAGCCTGTGTAATACTGCTTGTACTCAAACTACTCTGTGTTATGAAGAAAAGTGCTCAGGTGCTCACTGAGGCTGGTACGAGTCTGCAAGCTGTCCCACAGTCTCTGCCACCAAAGCCAGCTCTTTCCAATCTAATGCCAGTGCTAGTCAACTGCTGAAAGTGGTAGAAGGAAGGGGAGGAAATACAATATTGCTGGGGAAAGATTAGGAAGCTTATGATTAGCATCCTAGTGTTAAGAAGGGTTGATGAGAGGCTGAGGAGCTGGAGGTGGGATAAGCAGAGGCATAGGTCTGGTACAAAGTTAGTGCTGGCAGCCACCATTGCTGCTAGGAGCCCTGGTCACAGCTAATGTCAAGAGCTCCATCTGCCATCCCTGCCAGGCAGCAAGGACTGCTGCAGCAAGCAGTACCCAAGGCAAGATCTGTTTGGAAACTCCTGTTTCATGCAATATGTATTTCCATTTGATGTTTCCAGAATGCATACAGGACCAAGTCTCTTCATTGAAAAAGCTCCAAAATTTAATAATGAAAAGCAAGTGCTCTTTGACAGGTTTTTCAGTGCAATCTTTAAATGCTGTAAGTACCAGAAACTTTTCCCACTGAATTTAAATGCAATCCTTATTTCTCACTCTGGGGGAGTCCTTGACCACAGGTGGCCAAATGGCAGGGCAGACTCCTGCCTGCAGACGATAGCAATATACGTTTCTGAGGCACAGCCTGCAGCCCTGCTTGCAGTCACACAACGAGGGACTGTGGAGCTGCTGGGTCACAGTGGTGTTTTTCCTCTCGACCTTTTTTAGTCTGCCCTGTAGCTGGTGTGGACACAGGAACCACTGAGGGCTTCATTTGTCTGCAGCATCAAATTGCTCTGATGGTGCATGTACTTTTAACCAGAAATTCTTCCTCTCAGTCTCAACAGTGAACTGAACTATCTGTGCTGCCAGTGATATCAGTGTGGCCAAATATGCAGCAGGTGGGTTTGCATCCATTCATTAGTCAGAACACATTTCTAGAAGGGCACACTTACGATTTGCACCTATTTCCTATATGACCATGGGCTACACCTTTGCCTCTTATAACATGTCAAAATAGGCTCTTACCCTAAAACTGTTGATACTCATGGAGTGTTTTGAGCTCCCACAGATGAGATGGGATGGAAGCATCAATTTTGTTCACCTTTGAAGCTTGCATCTCACAACTGAAAAAACCTGTGATGTTCTCCCTGCCTTCAGGTCCCTTCCCAGAGCATGTAGAACCTGAAGGTGGCACTCCTGTGGGATGGCAGATATGGCACACTAGTTTTATATGTAGGTGGTAAAATAGCTTCCTCCTTAGTCCTGTGCTAACTGCTTGCTGACTGAGTTTGACTGCACAGACTCAAGGGCAGCCAGCTGAGGTTGCTTCCTCCAACACTAATACATAAACAAGTTATTCACTTGGGGTTTTTTTCAGTTAGTGTTATTCAGAGACAGTAAAATGCTTTAGAGTATTCATTCTGGTTCCAGTTGCGGAAATGGAGCATGTATAATTACCAGTGTGGGTAGTAGTCCATCTCATAGCCTTACTTATGCTCATGAAGGATATTATCTCATTATATCAGCTTAGCAGTCTTCTTTCCCTGGAATTCAAAATAAGCAAGGCACATAAAGGAATGATAAAGCAATAATTATAAGGGACATTATTTTAAAAACCGAAGAGTAGTAAAAGTCCATTAATGGACTGCTTTACATGATTAAACTACTTCCAAGAAAGTATCTAGGTTTTTTCAGCATAAATATTTCTGCATTGAAAATGTAACTTGAACCTAACTCTATGGCCAGCTATTTTTTGAATAAGCATAATATATGCTTTCATTTATGACAGGGCAAACATGAGTGAAATTTTTAACTACATTATGTCTATCATCCAAAGTAATTTAGAAGATAGTCCTGCTATATGGAGTGTCTTCTTTACTACAATGTTAATAATGACTAATGTCTGGGAAAACAGAAAATAGAGCTGCTAGCAAGGACTTGATTTAGCATATGTTTTAGAATTTTTATTTTAATAGAAAGTGCTGTTCTAATTCAAAGATAAAATACTTCCAGACCTTTAGAAACTTGTTAGATGCATTTTACAGATTGCAGTAAAATGAAGCTTTGGCTTTGCCTCTCAACTCTCAGTCCTTCAATGCAACTGAACCTCAAGCTGAACTTCACTCTTTTCCTTCTTCCTGACTGATCAGCTCCAGGAAGAAAGTGCTCAGCACTCAGTTGCAAGTGAACTGTGCTACCCATCCTCTAGGAATAAGGGAGCCAAAGAATTCTGCTCAACAGATCAATAACATGTTCCAAGCTGCTGCCAGAACACAACAGAAGATATGAACATCATCTGATTACAATAAGACCAGCTAATTTAGGAGTAGCTTTGTATTTCCCATAGCTGCAAGAGTGGGCAATAACTCCTTTCCAGCTGTGTCATTTCTTTGCCAGGTCACTGCTTCTTCTTGGGAGAATGAAATGGTGAAATATTTTGATGAACCCTTTGCTTTACCTTCCTTGGCAAGAAAAACATGCTGGGAGATCCTATATTTTACACCGTGCACTTCATATAAGCAAACGTATTTGGCAGAGTGAATGTCAGAGAGAGAAAATGGCAATGTTAGAGCACAGATATGGGGTACATGCAGTAACAGAAAAGCACAGACACTCATTCCTCCCAGTAGTAATTCAGTATTGCAAGCAGTTGCAACTCACTCTCCCCTATCTCCATTTCTAGTATAAAGTAGAGGAACTCTGCTTCCATAGCTATGGATGACAGCCACATATGCTGGGTTCAAAGCACTGTTTGAAAGACAGAGTATTGCAGGGTAGTCCAGTTGATGGAACCTGATCTGGCCTTCAGCATTCCTGACCCATAGACAAAGAGGTGATGGGAGTTGTTTGTCAGAGTTGTCAAATTCCTTCTGTGGCACACAGGTCTCATGGCTCAAGCAGGGCCTCCGTGACATTTAAGCCATGCATATATCCCACTGTACAATAAACTTTTGAGACCCTATTTACAGCAGGAAACTCTTGAAAGACTAGTATTTGAAATGGAACTAGCTGAAATTGGTAACTGAACTGAATGAACCCTTTCCTGGCAAGAGGAATGCACCTGTTATACCAGCACCCTCGGCCATATATATATATATGTCAGTAGCTGGTTAACAAAACCCAGCCCTGGAAACAATGCTGCAGAGTGTATAGCTTTGTTAATGGGTTTGGTAGCAGGACCAATAAACTTCATTGTTGAGTTTCCCTACAAATGGCTTCCTTTGTGCTGCAGCTTTTTACATCAGCTTTTAACTAGACCTACCAGTTGTACTAGCCAGACTGAGGGCATGATCTTCCCAGAGACTCTGGTTCCCATGAAGTGAAAAGGGGGCTTCTGAAACACCCCTAGAATTACCTTTGGGCTTCTGAAATGGACCTCTTTGCCTAGGAGACATCTGTGTCCTCTCTTCCAGGAAAGTAACAGAAAATCAAGGCAGAGTGAACATTGATTCCTTTTTTTGCTCTTTTTTTTTTTTTAAACAAGAATCAGGGTAAATGCTGATTTCTAAGGCTCATATGACGAATAAACAAATCCACATGCCACTCTCAGTGGGTGGTTGGGTCACTCTGGCTCTACCAGGCCAGCTCACTGATTCATCTTAGCTCTCCCTTTTTGGGCTTCAGCCCCAGATGGCATTTGCACATTCACTCCCATACTCAGAAAGTGTGGGGCAATCAGGCTGTCCCTGCAGAGCAGGGACTGAGAGCAGCCTTCATGGGGTGGGTTCATGGGCTACAGGCTCAGGATGTAGGAAGCAACTGAGGAAGAATCACTCCCAAAAGGCAGTTTTTGAGTGAGAATCTTTTGTGTATATGATCGTGAACTATCAAGAGCACAATTTGAAATTGTTTGACTGTGCTGCTTAAAAGCAAGCACTTGGAATTGGCACAAATTATTAAACAGTTCCTCTTGATCCAAGAACAGGTGAATTGCACTTTCCCCAGAGAAGGGGAGGAATCTTGCTCAGAGGTAGAGCTACTTCTGTGGGATGTTGCTGAGGAGGAGCTGCAGCAACACTAAAAGAAGCTAATTCTTGTCTCAAGATTTGGAGCAATGCACAGTGAAGAGGAACAAATATCCACGTAATGACACTGGTCTCCTACGAGGACGACTGAGCAAAATCCCGTTGTTTCCTCATTTATTTGTTTTTGCATTGGCTAGGGTGACATGTCAACAGCAACAGCAAGTCAGAAATGCCAAATGAGCGCCAACCCGCTCGGCCTGGGCCCGGTGCTGCCCTTTCACCGGCGGCCAGAGGAGGGAGGCTGCTTCGGGTTCCTCCGCCCCGGCGACAGGGGGGTCCGGCCCCAGTGCGACCCTCCCGGGGCATGGCTGACAACGAGTGCAGAGCCCCGCCTTGCAGTGATGGCCCCCGTCGAGGGGGACAGTGAGGTAGCTGGTTGTTTCCTTCTCAATTAAAACCTCTGGGGGAGCTCAGACCAAGCCGTAGACTGGGAAGAAGAAGTGGAGCAGAGAAGGATTTAGGCGCAATTATCGGAGTACTCGGTCACTCTGAAGTCAATGCCAGCAGGGCATCCGCGGACAGATCTGCCTGAACCACGCCGTTTGCGCCGGTTCCTGGGCTGCCATGGGCATGCACTGGATACGTCGGCACCCAGCTGAGTGGCCCTACACGGCCCGGCAGCCCTGGCTTGGGGCAACGAAGAAGGGCTGGGGCTCCTATCAGCCCTCCTGTAACTCGTTCTCGAGTTTTGCTATGAAAACAAAAGGAAAACAAACAATTCCATTCCTCCCGGCACGAAAACAAAGCTTGGGCGCTACCCGGGCTGGTCGAAAGGCCTCCATTGTGGTTTGTAAATGACTATCTTTGCAACCGCTCGCCCCTCCTCGAGCCAGCGGGGAGCCGCCCGTATCCCTGGAAGCGAGAGGTAGCGGGGAACAAAAGGCAAACTCCGAAGTGACACTGAAAATAAAAGGGAGCTTTGGTTACTCCCAGGGTAAGGTCGAGGGGGAAAGGTCGCCTTTCCCCGAGCGTACATCTTGCCGGCGGGCGCGGGAGAGTGCCCCTGGGCTCGGCCCAGTGCGCTGTCCGCGCAGCCCCGAGGGCGCGGGAGGGCTCGAGAAGCCGCGGAGCCCCCGCCCCCCAGCATGCACAGGGCAGGCTGCAGCTTCCCAAGCCCCTCGGTGGGGCGGCCCGGGTATACGGGGAGGGCTTCGAGATCAAACCAGGCGGCAGTAGCCAACGAGCCCCCACGCCACTCGCCAGCGCCAGCCACGCTGAAACAGAAAAGGACTGCGGTTAACCAAAGAGCGGGGCGGGGGTGGAGGCTACTCCCAGACCGCCCCTCCGCTCTGCACCCACAGGCACGTCCGTGTCCGTCGCCTCCGCGTTCAACCCCAGTCAGGAGCCAAGAGCCCTTTTCCCCGGCGCCGGAGGGGCCGCGGGCCTGGGCGAGGGAAGGGGAAGGGAGGGCGGCGAGGTGACCCACTTAAAAGCCGAGTTCCTTTTTGAAACACTTAAGAGACGACAGGGTGGAGGACTGTGAATGTATGCGTAAATACATACTCATGCATACCCACTGCCGGAGGTATGCACCCCCACGCTTGTATGTGTGTGTGTAGGCATGTCTGGGAACACACACAAAAGCACATAACTCCTAGGCTATTTATTGTACTATATTGATAGTTATATCTAAAAGCAGATAAATAGTTCCCAGCGGGATTGTGTTTGTAGGTAAATACCAATAAAAACTATTTTGCATGAATTTGTATCTATATAAACCGTACCTATATTTTTAACTATCTCTACAAACTAACTTTTTGTAAATTGTCTCAACATTTACATTCCAGAAATCGTCCACATAAATCGCTTCTTAATTGGGTGTATCAAAAATGCTTTGGGGCAACGCCAAGTCCTGTAAGTGTCTACACTGACAGTGTTGCGGCGGTTACAGACCACTGACACTAAGGAACCCAAATGTGGAGGGCGTGTATTAACTGCTGATAATATTGGTGCCAGGATGAAAGGGTCAGACAGCAGTTCACGCATCGGTGAGAGTGCTGCTGCTATCCACCCCAGACTACCCGGGCACCCATGCCTACAAACCATCCTTTCCCCCGGGTCCCCACGCTGGACAGCCACAGAGGGGCGCGGTGGGGCTGGCGGGCCGAGGCGTGCTCCGGGGTGCCACCGCCCCCGCCCTGGCACGGCGGCCCTCCGCCCGCCGCCGCGGCTCCGGGA
>JAOXXN010000065.1:38985662-39001656 GCA_026770055.1 Myrmophylax atrothorax | reverse complement strand
CGGCTGCTTTTGCGGGATAAGAGGGTTGGAAGCCCCGCGGTGGCGGGGAGCGGGAGCCTTGGACTCGCCGTCCAGCGGGGCGGGAGTGGCGCAGCCCGGGGGCCCAAGGGGAGCCGGCCGTGTCCGTCCGCCTGCGCCGCCCGGCAGCGGGTATGCGAGAGGGGAAACCCAAGCCGCCGGGGCCGCGTCCCGGGAAGCGGCAGGGGAGCGGGCGAGTCCGCCCCGGCCGGCTCCGGCGGAGCCTCTGTTCGCGGCCGCTGCGCTGTCACATCAGGTACTTGCTTGGCTATCTCCCACCGGACAGGACGAGGGGCGACTTGCCGCCCTTATTCACCGGGGCTGGGCTGGGAGAGAAGGGGGTCCCGCTGACTGCAGCTTGCCCCGGGAACGCATGGTCGTTGTTTAGAAGCGCGGGCGCCCCGAGGCCGGGGCTGCGGCTGCCTGGGGGCTGCGGAGCTCCGCTGAGGGCAGGTGGCGGCGGGGGCTGCCCGGAGCGCAGGGCCCAGCTCGGGCCCGGCCGGGCCGGGCCAAGCCAAGCCGGCTAAAACGTGCCGCCTTCTCCCTTGCAGTCTCCCGCTTCATGGCGCCGTCCTCGGGCATGAACATGGGCGGCATGGGCAGCCTCGGGTCCCTGGGAGACGTGAGCAAGAGCATGGCCCCGCTCCAGAGCACGCCGCGGAGGAAACGGAGGGTCCTTTTTTCCCAGGCCCAAGTCTACGAGCTGGAGAGACGTTTCAAGCAGCAAAAATACCTCTCCGCCCCGGAGAGGGAACATTTAGCCAGCATGATACATCTCACGCCGACTCAGGTCAAAATCTGGTTCCAGAACCACCGCTACAAGATGAAACGCCAGGCCAAAGACAAGGCTGCGCAGCAGCAGATGCAACAGGAGAACGGCTCCTGCCAGCAGCAGCAGTCTCCCAGAAGGGTGGCGGTGCCAGTGCTTGTGAAGGATGGCAAGCCCTGCCAAGCAGGCTCCAACACACCCACAGCAGCTATCCAGAGCCATCAGCAGCAGGCAGCTACAACGATCACAGTGGCTACCAATGGCAACAGCCTCGGACAGCATCAGAGCCACCAGACAAACAGTGCGGGGCAGTCTCCAGACATGGGACAGCACTCGGCCAGCCCTTCCTCTCTGCAGAGCCAAGTCTCCAGTTTGTCTCACCTGAACTCTTCTACTTCTGACTATGGCACTGCCATGTCTTGCTCCACCTTGCTATACGGTAGGACCTGGTGAAAGGACTAAACAAAGAAAAAAAAAGGCAAAAAGAAAAAAAAAAAGCAGATTACCCCAGTTACACAAATCTCTGTCCTCTCCAAATTATTGTGTGCTTTTCTTTTTTTCTCTCTTTTTATTTTTACCTTTTTTTTAAATTGCTTTTCTCCCTTCCCCTCGTTTTACTAAATGGTTCTCTGAGAACCTCTAGGAGAGAGAGAGACTTTTTTTGTTTGGTTTTGTTGTTACTCTTGATGGTTTGGGGTCTTAATTTTTCCCCCCCAAAGTTGTTGTGTGGGGTTGTTTAAAAAGATTCTGACTAATAACCGTGGAGCAGTCTGCAGAAAGGGGACCATCATTAGGCATGTTCCGAAGGCTTGGATTTCAGATGTACACTTTGCCAGCGTCTAGGACTTGCATGTAAATACAGAGATTTTGGGAGATGGGGTGGCTTTCCCCCCCAAAAAACGCATTCGCGTCACCCAGACACAAGAAGCAGCTTCCCCCTCCCCGGTCTCTCCCAGCCCACCACCAGGGCCAGCGGATGGAGACGTGGAGTCATCAAAGGCTTGGCTTTTATTTTCCTCCTTACGTTTGATGTGAACCTGTAGCTGTATAATGCTGTCAAAAGTTGGACTAAACCCATAGTTTTTAGTAGCCTGTATATTTTGTTGTAAAAAGAAAAGGAAAAAAGTACAATCAACCAAACCAATCCCATCTTTTTTATGGACACTGATCGCCCCGTCGTAAATCCTCTGGCAGTTTGTTATTTGCGCACGCCGCCTTTTCCTGTTGTAACTTATGTAGATATTTGGCTTAAATATAGATCCTAAGAAGCTTCTAATAAATTATACACATTACGAATATTCTTTTTTATTTCCCTTTGGTTTCTCCTCCAGACCCTCCTTTCCTTGCACCTTTTTTTTTTTTTTTTTATCGCTTGATGGAGAAACAACCCGGGATGTTGCCAGACCCCGGAATGTGACTGCCCCTCCCAGGCCCCGGACCCTGTTCCCAGAGGGGAGCTGCGCCAGTGAGTTAACGGGACACAGGATCAGTCCTGAGCGTGCAAACGCGACAAGCAAATGAGTGAGATTCACGAATTCGAATGGGAAGGGATAGAGTCCAAATTCATTACCCTGAATATTGAGGGGAGGGCCGTGTGAGGAGGGCGGGGGACACCTCAAAGACTTCTTGCTAGAGAAAGCAAAGTATTCCGGGACTAGAAACTCAAATGGCAAAGGCACGGAGGAGAAAGAAAGTAAAAGTCTAACGCCACTAGAAAAAAATAACAAAGAACCTGCTGTCAGTATAGAATATGGGGCCGATTTAAAGACCGTCCAGTTGTAATACCTTGTTAAAAATAATTTCTACCAGGTTTTCCTATGTACTTGTATTTTAAGGGAAGTACAGTCACCTTATTTATAATCAAAATAAAAAGATAGTTTATTGTGTACGACATGTAGTTTGAATTAACTTTCTTTATCAGGCTATGTTTAATTTTCTACACCAACCCAACCCCCGCAAGCACATGCACACACACGGCCACGCAGGTTCCCCTGCACAGCCCGCCCCATTACCCAGGCGGAGATTAGCTGCAGGCTGCGCCTTGGTGGAATACAGACGGGGTTTGGTTGTTAGGGTGCTATTTTTCTTGTGGGTTTTGAGGTGCGGGTTTTTTTTGTTTGTTTGTTTTCTTCTTTTGTTTTTGGTTTGTTTTGGTTTGGGGTTTTTTTTGTGTAGCTATTTGGGAAGTTTGTAAAGAAGGAGAAGAGGAGAAACCGCGTGTGCGCGCACGTGGGTGGGTGTGTGTGGGTGCGCGCCTGGCTGAGACACCGAGGTGCGGTTGGTAGGAAGGTAAATATTATTGGTAATGCAAGGCAGTCAGATATTAAGTTTTCTGTAAATATATAAAGCATATGAAGCTAAACAGTTCGTGCCTGACGAGTCTGAAATCCCTGTAATTCACAACCTTTCAGGTCTCAAATATCCCTTTTGTGAGTGTAACAAAATAAGAAGTCTCCTATCCTATAAGACCTCATAGAGTGTTTTCCTTCACATCTGCCGCTCAGTTTCGGGGTTTTTTTTTCCAAATCCTCTAGTTAAACCACGGAAGAGGATCGCAGTCATTAAAACATCTATTATTTTTGAAGTGAAAGGAAGCAACTTGCCTGGGATGGAAACAACCCAACCTCCAATTTAAGTAGCAGCTCTTGAAAGCTCCAGTCTTTAATTTATACAGGATAGCCGGTGTTAGTGGGACACCAAGTGTTATTCTGGATGTAGAAGAAGGGAAATACACGGACGAAAATAAAATTATGGGATACTTTCTGACCACCTCCCTCTTATTTCTAATGGGAAGACATCACGTGTGCCAACAGGAATTTCGAGACCTTTCATTCTTTATAGTATGTCCTGCTTTATACAGCGACATTCTCAACTAATCCAAAGAAAATTTCATTTTTTTTTGTATTTTTTCTACGGGGAATATTGTTTCCAGACCTATAGCATCAAGTTAAACATAGTGGGGGATGGGCGGTGGTGGGAAGGAGGGCGCGGTGGAGTGTCCGAAGCTTAGTGCTGTTATTTCTGCTAAAAGAAGAAAGTGTTGGAGACTCCTGGTCCGTGGTGCAGCGCTGCCAGCTCCCGCGGAGGAAAGGAGAGCAGTGTTAATTCTACGGATTTTTTAAAATTAGGATTAGTTTCTCCCGGAGTTCATATACAAGACTGAAGGGAAAGTGCTGTAGTTAAGTTGGCATTTCCCATTCAGATGTAATTAATGTTTGCCTTCTTTCAAACCCAGGAACCTTCAAAAGTGAGTAGCACTGGAAGGCATTAATACAGCCGATAAATATTATGCCCCCGCCCCCCAATATCTGAGTGAGCATGTTTGATAGAGATCCAGCCAGTAACTTTTCATTACAGACTTCGGGGAAAATAAATTATTTTATTGTGTCTCGGCAACCTCATAAACACATATTTGGTGGTGGGTGTAATTACTGTAATGGATTATTATGTACACTGACTTATCTTTCTTAAACTAGATTTAGTTTCGATTAAATAAACTCATTTCCACTTTGTCTGATGTCGGCTTAGTTTAAAGTCTGTTTACTTGTTCCACAGAAAGGTGAATTCATCTCTTTATTAAGCACTAGAGACGGAGCAAACACAGTTCAAACTGTATTTACATATCAATCAGGAGAAATGCAAACAAACTGCTCTTTAACATTTTTTATAGAGTTTTTTTAGTGTCATTTTGATATTGCCTTTTATATTTTTTTAAAATTAACCAGTTATACCTTGGTTAGGATGAAGATATTTGGAGGGGGCGGTGGGGTGGGGGAGTGTAAACCCATTTTAGTCTTCAGTCTCCCTTGAGAACACTGGAAAGAACTTAGTCACTGTATACTTTTTAAAAATAAAATACGTGTCTCCGTCTAAACTCTTGCTTTTCCCAATGCGTTGATTTTCAGTCTCCCAGTAATCAATGCAGAACTTGAATAATGAGATGGCGAAGGGGAGGGGCAGCATGATTCAAATCTGAAACGATGGAAGAGATGCATGTTTCTCAATATAACTGCCTGATCGACGCTAAACCATGGGCACTCTGTGTTTTGAGAGATAAAAGAATCTAGTGAAGAATGACTATTCCCTCCCACTCCCCCACTGCCTGGCACTGCCTGTAAGTGTAGGAGAATCGAGGAGGGCATTTTTTCCTGCTGTAAATAGGAGTTCATGCTTAAGTGCCACGAAGAGTGCATGCAGTGGCACAGCAGGCTGTGGAAAAAAAAAAAGTTAAAAAAACCCACGAAACCCCAAACCAAACACAAAACAAAACAAAACAAAAATCCCCAAACCTAACAACACTACATCACTACTACGGCTACACCAGCAACAATAGCAAAAACTTCTTGTTTTTTCCTTCATATCAAACCGGGCTGTGAGTTGATGGCTTTTTTGTTTGTTTCACAGCAGACTGTTACCAAAAGGGAAGCTAGGGAGAAAGAGCTCAGGGCAGCAGGCTGACGCTCCTGCGGCCCCAGTAGTAGCGGACGGGCGCGGCGCGGCGGTGTCACTGTGCCTACGGGAGAGGAAGGGGTGAGGAGCTGGTCTCTAAGTATACTGCCTGCCTCTCGTTCAAAAGGCAGTGCAGGGCCTTAAGACAGTGTTCAAAGTGCAGGTCCCAAGCAATGTAATCTGAGACAGCTCTGAGATGACACCAAGAGAAATTGCAACAGAAGGGAGGGGAGGAAAAAAAATAGTATTTTAGGGGGGTTGTAGCACAGCGCAGGTAGAGGGGCCTCTCCGGGAAGGCAGCCCCGATCCAACTTTTCGTGGCGGCTGCCTTTAGCGTTTACAAAGGGGGTCTAGAGGTAAAGACTGAGTGACTTCAGAAGAATTTAAGTCCTTTCATGGCCGTGTCGGGAGCAAAGCTGAGAAATACTTTTTTTCTGTCTGACCCGTTGTTCCTCTCATGATCCCCTTCAGAGAGAAAAAAACCCTCCAAACTCTGAGTTAATGGTAATACTGTTTATATGTATCAAACGAGCAAAGATCTGATCCAGTGCGGTTGTTCCTATGAGGTAGGGAGATGACTGTCCCTGGCAAATTGCTGAATAATATGAAATTACTTTTTTTCCCCCCTCCCTTTGCTGGCTGCAAGCACATTAGGGAGCAGGTAAGGTCAAAGTTTTCTATATCCTATGTCTTTCTCTCGAAGGCTTCTGGTCAGCTTTATAAATAAGATGGTGAATAAGATATAGTGATGTAAAAAGAAACTGAAACTCGTTTTGAAACTTTAAAAAAGTTACTACGCAGAAATTTTCTTGGTAAACCTATAGATGAAAATGTCTACTATGACACTTAATCTTCGATGTAAAGATGTTTGGTTGGGGGGAGGGGGGGGTGTGTAAGAGTGAACTTGTTGTTTTTATTTTAACATAAAACAGAGACTAAGAAAAAAACATTTACAAATAGCCGGTTGCCTTTCCTCCAAAAGACGGTCTATATGTCCTGAGCCGGCATATAGAAATGGGAAAAGGTTAAACATGCGTATTCTAAATTTATTTACCATGATACTTAGGTCTGGTTTTACTGTCTAGATCCATATCTCATCCTAGCAACTATATCTGAATGAGATGAGAACTTTTTTCTGATATACATATCTATTCGCTAAACACAGCAGGACACTTTCCGAGTAATTTTAAATTACTTTGCAACTTGTGCTTCTTTATCAAGTGAATTTACATGGCAGATTTTAGCGAACGTATACGACTTACTGGACTGGTTCAATGAGAACTCCCCATACTGTTCTGACTAGTGTTTTATCGATACAGGGGCACCTTATAGTGTACAGGAAAATAATAAAGCACATTTACACGAAGTGGGTTGTTGGGGTTTGTTGGGATTTTGGTAATTTAGTTTCTTTGGGATGGAGAGGAGGTTTTGTTTGCTTGTTGGGTTTTTTTGTTTTTGGTTTGGTTTGGTTTTTAAATAAAAGGATAGTTGCATTGCCTAGAAAACTAACCAGGGTATGAGATCTTCACTTCCATCTGTTCTGGTGGATTTCACGGGAGTTCCTCTTCTCGATCAAGCATATTTGGGCCAGTAACAAGGTGGTAGAAGGCGACAAACTTACAGACACCTGGGATATTGAGGGGAACAGACTTTTTTGCTTCATACCAAAGATGTTGCTGAAGTGGCTGAGTAATTTCAGCTTGTTACCCACCTAATAATGTGGCTTTAGGAAACTTTTTTCTCCGGAGTTTCTTTCTGTGCATTTGTTCCTTAAAATTTTTGTTTTCCGTGCTCCTGTTTCTCAGAGAAGCTCTTAAAAATAGTGTCTTTTACTTCAGCACCTTCTCGGTCTTGGCTTTTGCTTTTACACTGGATATTACTTAAGAAACGCGCCGCTGGTGCTCTGTGCTCGAAGCTCCCTTCCCTTGCACCTCTGTCTGCATTAGCTCACTGAAGAAGGAAAAAAGCAAATGGATGACAGATGTGGAGCGCTTAGTCTACATATGTGCGTCTACACAGGCATTATGTGTATAGCTGTGTGCATCTGACGGTGTATCTAGGAGCTGATGTGTTCGCCGACTACTGTGGAGGCTGGGGAGCAGAGGCTGGCAGGAACGGGAAAACTCTTACTTTGAAAGAATCACCGTCGGCCTGTGTCTCTGCTCTGCTCCTTATTTTACACCGGAGAAACGCTCCCGCGACTTTCCGCCTTGGCCCACAGAAGCTGCCCCGCCGGGGCCGGGCCCGTGGCGGCGGTGGCGCCGCAGCGCCTGAGCCGGGCCGGCTCCCCCCGAGCCCCGCCGCCTGCCGAAAATAGCCGGCACGGCCAGAGTTGCAGCCGGTACTCAGGTCTCAGTTTCCCGTCGACGGGAAGGACTCCAATCCTGCCCATTGCCAGCGGGCTCAGCACCGCGGCCGCGGGGTCCCTTGAGTGCCTTCGGAGGCTGCGCTGCCCACGGGAGCCAGCAGCAACCCAGCGGGATTCCTAGCCCGGGGACTACAGGCAGTCGAGAGCAGCGACTGCCTCCTCTGTGTTCTCTGAACGCCAGCTATGGTAGGCTTTGACTGCGCTGCCAGGCTACCAGACTGCAGGTGCTCCCGGGCAGATCCAGCTGTGCGCACCCACCGCCTCTCTCGTCCTTGGCACTGGGGGGATGCCGAGGCGGGAGGGCTAGAAACGTCGGGCCAGCAACCCTCTGACTTTCGTCCAAGCGCTGCTGCCAAACGCCCCGACAAGGTGTTGTCCGCCGATGGCGCCTTGCCATAGCTAGGGCGAGTGGCATGGGGCTTGGGGACCTGGTATTGTCCCGTCACTGCAACACACACCACATTTGCCTAGCGAAGTAATGGCAGGGAAGTGCAACGCACCTCCGCGGTAACCTTAAAATGATCGTGACGGGATGCAGTGGCCGAATTTGCGTCTTCGCAAAGGTACTGTCCGAGTGCGGAGAAGGACGATGGATAGGTTCCGACACTGGCATCTTCTGCGCTGCCAGGAATTTCCTGTGCAGCCACTTTCTGGGGACTCTGCTGGGTGGTACGAGGCCGCCGCTGCCTTCGCCGTTCCCGACGGATAGGCGGCCCTAACCCCTGCTTGCCCAGTCAGCGTGGCCCGCGGGGATTCCCCGCGCTCCTCCAAGCACGCAGGATTGGGCACCCCCACGCCATCCCAGCTCGGATTTCGTTTGGTTAGTTTAGGAAGGGGAAAGTAATTCCCGAGGAGGCACCCGAGACATTTGGGCGAGCAGAGGCGGTGGTGTGTGGGAGGGGGGTAGCCCGGGCGTGAGAGGCCAGGCTGCTCTCCTCCGCCGCGGGGGGCGCGGTGAGGAAACCCCTCTTCCTGCCACCGATTTCTCTCTTCCCTGGGCGCGGGAGGCTGTCCACTTTCTCCCGCTTTTCTCTCCTCGCTTTTTAATCACTTTTCTGAATTGGAATGGATTATTCTTTGGAAGATATGACACGGTTTAAAGCTCTCATTACATATCAATAAACGGAACCTTTGCATGGAGGTTGTCCTCATTCTTCAGTGTGTGAGCAGTAGCTATTGCTCCCCGTCTCTGGCTTTTCCATGGACACACATGTCTTTAAATAGAGACTCACGAAGCGTAACCCAGACGTGGGGACAGTGTGGTCCCGTGGAGCTAGGGAGGGTGCTCGTGGATCATATATTTTGTGCTCGGTGTCACGGGGAGGATGCGCGTGGCGGTCGCGGGACGCTGGGGCACGCCGTGCTTGTGTGGCAGTGGCGAGGAGCTGGAGCTGCGCCGCCGTGAGGAGGCTGGGCGTGTTCTTATCGTGAAAGTCTGGGTACAGCGTGGGCTGTGCACGAAACAGGCTCCGCGGTGGCGGCTCTGTGTGTGTGCGTGCGTAGTAGTGTGTGTGTGTATGTTTGTGTCAGTGCATCACCTTTCCACAATGGTAGCGCAATTATCTAGCTGAAACATTCACAAATGGCAAAAAGTTGCAAAATAGATCGACCTCCCTGAGATTAGAAGGAGCCAGTTTCAGAGCTGTGCAACCATCATGCTTTTTTCAATACATTTTATACAAGAGGATCTAGTGAGTGATTCCGATTCAATACACATAATCAGTTTGGAAGTCTTATTTCCATTTGAAAACAGGCCTATTTGCAATCATGAGGGCCGGACACGCTGGAAGATACAGGACGCATTCAGAGTAGGTAGTAGGTGAGAGAATCTACAGACAAGCACCAAATAATTTTTTCATGTTGCAGACCTTTTACGCGATGGTATTAATCACGACATATTTTTAATCTAATACTATTTTAAAAAAATATCACTTAATTGCTTTAGAAAGCAAGCTTTTGACCTATACCCTGAGTCCCTAATGGAAAACAAAACAAACCAAAAAAACCAAAACAACAAATCCACAAGAAAACTCCCAAACCCCACCAAGTAAAGAATGGTGATTGGAAAAGCCCGTTGATTTTCCTATCAATCGCTTAAGGCTAACAGTCATTTAATAAAAAATACACTGGGTAAACGGCGCCTAGAAAATAGTAACTTATTTTTCTAAAGTAAGGCTCAGAGAAGGGACTGATGTAGGGGGTCTTAAGAGGAGCTAGCACCAGCCGAGCCCGAAGCCCAACACTGAAGCCAGCTCTACTCTGAAGAAGCCCCATCCGCCGGAGCCGGGGCCCGTGGCAGCACACACGCTCCCCTCCCGCGGGTACCGAAGCAAACCGAGACTCTCCATGGTGCTGTCCCCCGAGTACCGCGTCTTGTGCTGGTGAGAGGGTGGGGGAAAGGATTCACAAAAGCCAGACGGCAAATCTTGGGGGGTGATGGGGCATCAGGGAGGGCAGACCCCCTCTCTTGCTTCGCCCCCCCAAAGCCATCCTCGCTCCGAGCAGCCACGGCACTTCCCCCTCTTTTGCTTGCTTTAGAGCATTTTTTCCTTGTTCCTCAAGTACCCGAAGCCAGAAGAAAGCATGGAGGCCTGCGCGTCCTCCACCATAATTATCCTGTCGGAGAGAAGCGGGAAGGGAAGCCAAGGATTGCCTGCGGGTACCCAAAGGCGGAATATAGGTTCTGCCAACCTCGCGCACAACAAATTAATTGGCATTTGCCATTTCTCTCATTTAGGTGTTTACGTGGCGGAGCGCACCGCTGACAGCGCGCCGGGGCTGCAGGCAGCGGCCCGGTCAGGCCCGGCCCTCCGCACTGTTCTCTGTTTGGATTTTGAAGACAGACACTTGCTTCTCATAGCTAAATAGCGTGCCTGTCCCAGTCACAGCAGTCCTACTTTTCCAGGCTCCCACCCTCCGCCACACTGTTTTATTCTCTTCCACTTTAAAAGACCAAATCAGCTGTCGGAAAGGGCGGGGGGCGGATAAGATAAATAAATAAATATTTGAATAAATAAGGCAATGTCGTAGAAATCGGAATTAGCCCTACAAGAACAAACTGTTATTACTGACTTGCAATCCACATGCACACCAAGGAGGATGACAGGTGGATTTGTGCAGAGCACTGGGGCCGGTCCCGGGTCACGGCGTGGCCCACGCTCTCCCAGTCTCTGGCTCCGCGGGAGGGGTAGCTCCGAGCAGAGCTCCGGGCCCTGCTGCTCCCCCAGTCTCTTCTCACTCGGTTCCCCGAGATTCACAGCCCCTCCTTCTCTCGTGCAAGAAAGAAGGAGTCGGGAAACTTCTCTCCGTTGGGATTTCTACTTTGCTCACGGCAGGCCGCCAAGAAAGGACGCGCCCTCACCACTCCGCGCCAGCTCATTAGGTCTGAGCCTTAATTAGGGCTCAGGCCAGACGGCCCGGCAAGGGGCCGGGTGCTGGAGGCACCGAAAGGCTGCACTCTATGCTTTGAAGGGTTTCCTCCCCGGCCCGAGGTACCACACTGGCAAACCTGTTCTGTCCTGTCCCCCCCTCCAAAAACAGACTGGGCACTGATCACTTGTGGGACCTCTCCCATAGCCAGCCGAAGGCCGGGGACAGGGAACTTCTCCGAGCTGGCTTCACGTTCATGAAAGAAATTTAGGGGTGGAGGGAATTGGCTGGACACTTTCTAGAGGGAAGGGGCGCTCGGAGCCAACGGAGGAGAGGCGCCGCGGGGTCAGGGCTCCGACTCGCCGGAGCCCCGCAGCAGTCCGCACCGCTCGGCGGGGGGTGACCATTTGCCGTGCCGAAATAGGGCTTCGCGGTGGCCGCTGTTGCCGGGGCAGAGCTGCTCTCCTCCGGCCCAGTGGCTGGAGCCGACTCACCCGCGAAGATCACGGTGCCGGGAAGTGGGCATGGGATGTGAAAAAGGAGATAGAAAGAGGACCAATTTCTCTTATGAAAAGTTATTTCCCAGCCCAAACACCGATGGTTTTATTCACATGAGTTGTCCCACTGAAATATATGTGATAATCACTGGGAACCAGAAGTAGGTATTGGCCCCAGGTATTTTCTCCTCGAGTCACCCCGCTGGATCGTGCCGAATTTCTCATCACTTGGAAGAAATATCCCAGCAGAACAGGAAAACGATTCCGATACAATTTCCTTTTTACATAATTCTTAAAGAACAAGCCATGGTTTGTTAGGTGTTTTTTGTTTTGCTTTGTTTTGCTTGTTTGTTTTGCGTGTGTAAATGTGTTTGTGTCACCAAGACACAGAGATACATCACGTGTTTTCGGGACTCAAATATTTATTCACATAGATAACACAATCCCATACTAGAAAGAGACATGTTACCCCCAGAAGCATTATGTGTTCTCAAAAACAGGCTCTGGTTACACTTGTCATTTAAGAATTACCCCCACCCCCATGCTTGCAGCACTCCGGCAAAAGGAACAGGCTAACGTTTTACGAACAGAAGTGACCTAAAAATTAGTGGCGATACAAATGCATGTGTGTGTCCCGTATTTATACAGATCTTCTGCAAAAGCATTATGTATGCATATATACTAAGGTGTGCGTACATGCGTGTTTGAAAGGACATGCTCATGTAGAAAAGCGTTTATTTTCGTGTTAATTTGAATTATTTAAAAGTACAATAGAGAGCCTCACTAAATCAGGGTGAGATTTTGCCGGGAGATAAAGTTAATTCAGTACGTTGCCGAAAACCTCGCAATAAGAACTAAACCATCGTTAACTCCTTCTGTGCCTTCTCTGCCATCAAGTATACATCGAGTTAGGGAGAAAAATATGTAATTAAACACAAAACTTAGGAAAGGATCCTAGAAAAGGCCGGCTGTTTCTGTTGTCATTTCCCAATCCGCAGTGGGACTTATTATTTCTCTTTATTTAGATATTCTTTTGATTTAAATATTCGTTCCTAAGCACTGGTCAACCTGTCCATGTATGGAGGTATTTCAAGTTATTTTGAAAAGATATCGACCGATGTTCTAATGTGCTTGCACGAGTTTTTCTTCTATTTTTAGTTTCTTTTTTTAAAAAAAAAAAATAAAAAAGAAAACGGCACCCGTCAAAATGACTTAACATTAAAAAAAATCTGTTGTTAATATTTCAAAGAACAATAAGATGGATAATTCTTTTGCTCCCTGAATACAAACTAAATACCAAGGTATCTTTAGGAATAAAAAAGAACAGATGATGGATTTCATAATGTATTTCACATTTAAAAAATTATACCTTTTATAAATCCTTGTCCTTAACCTTTTTAAAAGCAACTGCTGTAAATACAAGATCCGTACTTTCTCTAATAGATTTTACTAGGAGCTGGTGACAGAGAACTGATTTCTTTTCTATTAGGCTTTAGTACATCTTTGTTGAAGGCCTGCAGAATGACCAGGGATTAGATTTGCATCTCTTAGACTCCCTGTGTGGTCTTTGTAAGGAGCTTGTAACTGTTAAAAATGACTTGTTAGGAAGCGTGTGGGCTCTCATCTCTTTGCTTTTGACAGAACGATTGTGAAATTCAGATTGTTCTTATAGGCTTTAGCCTGCAGATTCCACCTGAACCTTAAGCAATTAGAGCCTAATCTCAATGCAATCATATTTGAGTTAGGATTTATTGCACTTTGTTTACTTCAATTAAACAGCTACAGAACATTTCGGAGCATTTTTAAGTGATATTCTCCAGGTAATAGCTAATTTTTTTAACCACTGAATGTTACCCTCACTGCCCCATCACTCGGCGATTTGGAGTGCAAAGCACTCTTCGGGTTTCCCGGGAGAAAATGAATAGGATACCGCAGGAAAGAAAAAAACAAGCTAAAATTCCTTGCGACGCGGAGGGGAGAAGATGTCTGCTGCATCCCTTTCTTCCCGGAGTCGGCGGGCGCAGTGACGTGCCCCTGGGCCGGAGTCCTCTGCCTACGAGCGGGCAAACCTCGGGGCTAAAAGGGGGCGAATCAGCCCCACGATCGGGCCCGGACTGGTTCAGGTTAAAGCGGTCGCTGTGGTGGTGGTTGTCGTTTGCAGCAACCTGGGATGGGTTTGTTCCCGAGGGGAGTCTCCCGCTGCCCACCTCCGCCCCGCCGTGGCGGCACGATGGCACGGACACCGCCGGGCAGCCTCAGCACATCCCCCCTCCTGCAACGCGGCTTCCCAAAACCATCCCAGCAAAGCGGCACCTAACCACGCCACCTGCCTGCTGCTGTCCGAGACTTTTACAGTCGGGGTATAAAATGGTGAAACGAGAAAAATATAGACTCGGAGGAGTTCTTCTCTTGTTCGGATGACAAGTTTCTATTTGTGCTCAGGTTTTATAATGACAGCACAAGAAGGATGCTTTTACTACTGACATTCACATAATTACGCTTTTGAAGTGCCATCCTCTCGCATCAGAACTATTTTCTTTAAACTGAAACGCTTCCTTTTTCTCTTTTTTCTTTTTCCTTTTTTTCCCCCCTCTCCAGTCATTAGAACTTATTGGAAGGTCTTTATCAAGTCCCCATGAATCAAACTCAAAACTTTTCAAAAGGCTTTAAAATGTGGGGTCATTTCATTTAAAATTTTGGGACAATTTTTTTCTTCCCATGTGAGAGATACATTTGCCATTGATAGCCTGTGTTAAGATGGTCTGGGCCTGATCCTTTCCCAGCCGCAGTTACGATGCAAAACCTCCTCCAGCTCTCAGTAGAATAGAATCAAGTCTTTCTATGCTAATAGAGGTTTAATAGCATCAGCACATGCCCAACAGCAACCATTATAACCTTGACCCGGTCAGGTGCAATGATATTACTCCTCCTAAATTTATCCTGCATTTCCTTGGTGACAGCAAACAGCTCTCTATCACCTCTCACAACCCACAATAACCCACAGGCAGTGATACCAATAACCCACTGCTCTTTTGTCATTCTTTTCCCTTGGAAGTCTAATAAGTACCAACAGTAAAAAACAACCACAATGCCTGCATCTTTTAGCTCCATCAGGCTGTATTGCTCAGAACATTTCAGCCCAACAGTGAAGTAAAACGTCATGTTTATAAAAATGAGTGAGGCTGCTCTGAGCAGCCTCTGCCTGACGCTGAGTGTGGAACTGAGCGCTGGAGCACAACATCAAGAGTTCCCATGTGTACCCTGCTCCACAACTGCACTGCTACGCTTGCTTCATTTGACCCGAAAATTTCTTTTCAGGGAGTGTTGGAGTAGTCTAGCATTACCACTTTAAAAACTTTGTTTCGGGGCTGTATGTAAGAGGGACAGCAGCTCGATCTTTTTTTTCCTTGCAGGATTATTTTTAAACCTCAGATTTTCACTCCTTCCTTAGACCTGTCCAGTTTTACAGTTTGTCTTTTCCATTCAATAACCACAGACATAATTTCCTCTTACAAAACTTAATATTTACTTGAAAAGGTATGTCTGTATTTCTGCAAAATAAAATGCTTTTCAGACCTTCTAGACAATGTGGAAATACAGTCACCAAATAATTGTTGCTCTAAGAAAATAAAACAGGAAAATTCAACAATACTCTCTACAGATCATAGGATGCTCTGAATCTACTGATTTTAGTGTTAAGAAAATTATCCTTATTAAAATGGTGACATGCAGGTAAAAATGTTCTCTTCTTGCAGTCTGAAGCAATGGACAATTCTTGCCTTAAGATTGTTACCCAGATGAAAGCACGCTAGCCCCAAACTTGAACTATTTTAAATTAGGATTGAACAGGGCTGAATGAGTTGAAATGACAAGATTTTTTTGGGCATCAGTCCAATGGTAAGCCAGTATCTCTGGTACCCCTCCTCTTGCCCCTGCTTGCAGTGCCTGTGACTGTGTGTGTGTGTGATATTCACAAATAGAGAAGGCAGAAAGATCTGGATTCATGGTAAATTAAGGCAGCAAAGATTCTACTTTGACAATGGAAACTGTCAGTTTCAATACTATTCTTGCTTGAGACAGAACCAAGAACCAGAGAAGCATTAAAGGAGAGACTAAAGCAGGAGGTAGAGCCGATATTTTACAACATATTGGTAAATCCCTGCATGTACTGAAAAATGCTTACAGAAAAGGGAAAAAAAAATGAGAGAAGCAAGCATTTTCTTCTAGCATTATCTCCCACAAGATTAGGATAATGAGAGAGGCTGCTCCAAGAATGGAGAGCAAGTATGAAGAAGCAAGCTAGAGCAATGCTAACGTTTGTGAAGCTCTGCAAAACCAGCATGGAATCCTGTTTCTCGAAAGACTCCAGTCTTTATTAGAAACAAGAGGCAGCTGATCAGACTATGCAAGTGAGCTCAGTTTGGTTTTTTTGGATGTTTTTGGCGGTCCACTGTCATTGAGGGTGAACAGATTTTTCTGACACAGTAACGCAGAGAAGCTATGTGCTGAAATTGAGGAGAGAGC
>JAOXXN010000065.1:38948971-38976201 GCA_026770055.1 Myrmophylax atrothorax | reverse complement strand
CTGTTTAAGACAGTGCCCATTTAACTTTTAAGGCCTTAAAAAGGTTTCTTATGCAACCTCATGAACAGATGCCTAAACAAGATGGGGAACCAAAGAAAAAGTGCTGACAAAACACAAAGCTTATTATCATATTTGTATTTATTAAAAAGAAGTATAAAGTATGGAAAGGTGCTCCAAATGCTTTTATTTGGCCAACCAGTTCAATGGAACTACCTGCACTAGGAGGGCTGAACTTCGGTTAAATACAGACCCAGCTGCACCTTTAAAAAAAAAAGTACAGAAGGGGAGAAAACTCTGGAGGAATATTTCCTCTTGGAAGACTGTTGTTTATTGCCAAAGCAGAAACATAAAAATTGAATCTGAACTACACAGTTCTTACAGAATCGGCTGAAATCAAAGAAGTTCAAGCATATTGTGTAAACTCACTTTTATGCTGTATTTGGTTAGGGAGGAGATGATATGTAGCTTTGTCTCAGACTTGACTGCAGACGGAAAACATTCTGAAGGACCCTTTGTTTGATCTCTGATGGCTGAGTATCCACCTTGGGCTTTCTCCTTACGCATGGATCTACTGAGACGTGCTGCTGCTAAATTCAATGGAATTGAGCCCTAACTGTGATTGGGATATGAGGACACATAATTAGCTGTGTTAGAAAACTGGCCTTCAGTCTTTCATTAGGATGGAATTTTACTCTGTAAAATATGAACTAGTAAAGACATTTTAATCAGGAAAATAAAATAACCAAATGATTCTCCTCTGTTGTTATTTTTACACTGGAGTGAGACAATGGTGGGGAAACTCACTTTAGGTGATATCACTTAATTAGGAAAAGCATCCTAATCAGATCTCCCTCCAATTGCAATAACTGTAGGGAGTCAAGTACATTTCTTTATCAAAGTAGGAAGCTGCAGTGAAGTATAGATATTGATAATTTATACTGAGATACAACAGCAATAGAAGAGAAGGCACAAACACTACTAAGAAAGCAAACACCTATTTTCTATATCCCAAATTTCAGGACTGCTTCTAAAAGATACATACTACAGCTCTTAAAAACATTTCTGCACCTCCACTTACTAAAATAATGTCAGGATAAATACTTTCATATCAAGGACTCACTAGGCAGTAAGTACCATGGCACACAGATTACTCCCATTGGTGACTCAGCGTAAGTAACTAAGACCATCTCAGTTCTTGCAAATTCCTGATATTTCTGTCCATCTTACTTGGTATTACACATTACATATGGGAAACCTGGAGCAGGATATAGCCACAGAGGATCTCTTGCTGGAAGGTTCATGTGATTAGCAGCTATATTGCTTGGTACTTTTGGAAGCACAGTAACCCCACATCCTCTGATTCAATGCAGTCCTTTTTTGGTAACTGTGGATTAATGGTATAGCTAAGCCTTCTATATTTATAAGTAAGCTTACAGTTTCCATCTCTACATTTATCTCCAATACTATGAGTGCCTATTAATGATTGCATTTCACACCATTCACTTTTTTGCGTAGGAAACACAGCTTTGGCTTACAGGGCCTGATACTCTGCCTTCTACACTGGACTAATGCACAGACCAGAAACTTCAGAAATCCCCTTCACTTTCAGAGTCAATCTTAAGGTTTATTTCAGTGAAATAGGTTTTCAGTAAGGCACTTCCTCCCTAAATACAAGTAGTCACACACAACGAAAGCCATACAGAAGGGGAAGGGAAAAAGATACTAAAGTACTACCAATTACATGCAATTAGTTGCATTGCCAACACCAATCATTGAAAAGTTACAGCATAGGTTTTAATATAACAATTTTTAATATATGTGTGTAGAATCCTGTTTATGTACTTACTAAATTTGAGTGTTTGGTTTTCTCTCAGAGTTTTCCTAAGCAAACAGCTATTAGTAACTTTAGCACTAATTTGGAAAAAAAATCAATGTTCTTATATTGACTAGACATAGCAGATTAAAACCCCCCATTTTTTATAAGGTTCTTCACTGAAGACTCTGAAATGAAACTGTTCTGGCATAAGAGGGTAGGGTTTCTCCTTAAAGGACAGGAATAAATGTCTAGCTTCTACCATGTTGATGAAAAATATGGAAGTAGGTTACCAGTACATTCTAGTTAAATTCTGTCCAGAATATTCATAAATTATAAGAGAAAGGGGTACTATGAGTAAAGAGAGACTGTTGCTGATATTCAAGCTCTTCAAAGCTGGAGCTGATTATGTACAGTTTTAGAAAGACCTCAAGACACTTGGTAAAATGGCTGATGAACCTAACATTGATGTCTGCAAAATAAGAAACCTGAGGAAACAGGAAGAAAAACAATCCCCTCACACAGAGGTCTACAAAGATGGATTCTAAATTAACCAGCTCTGTGAGAAGGAACTCTTGGCAGACTTTTTTTATAGTCCTCTAAAATATCAGCTCAGTGATCAGTAATGACATAGTTAGTATGTGACATATTACAAAGTACTGGGGGAGATAGAGAAGAAAACAGAAAGTATCTCCATGTCAGTGAATGAATCCATACTGCAGCCACGTAATAGATAATAGTCCTACCTACAGTGAACCTAACAAAAAGGCATATAAAAAGATTACATTGGATTAAAACAAAAACAAAACAAAAAAACCCCAACCCCCAAAATACCCAACCAAACCAACTCAATTCCCACCCACTCCCATGAACAAAAAAAAAAAAAGGAAAAATTTTTAAAAAGTCAGAATTATCAGAAGATTAACACAGTTTCTTACCAAGTCTTAGTTTACTACATTCATTAAGACTCTTCAGCTTGGAAACCAAGACCTGCAAAGAATTACATGAAGAAGGTGAATAAGGAAGAACTATAGGGCATCTAGTGAAAGGATGCAGTAGCAGGTTTAACAGTAACAAAAAGAAATGCTGTATAATCTTTTTGTGAAATTCATTGATGCAGGACTTTATGGGGCAGGAGTTCAAAGGGGTTAAAACAGCTTAGACAAATTTGTGGAGTGAAACTCTTCATGTGGTTACTAGCCACAACATGACCTCAGTGCAACTTTCTGCTCAGGAAATCATTAAACCATTGATTGCTTAGATGTCTAAGGGACAACATGGTGATACTACGCTGTATGTCTCCTATCTGTTAGATTCTGAGAGTTTGCTATTGAGCATTGTCAGACACTGTATCATGGATTATCTAGATGTGACTCAACACAGCCATTCTCTTGTTATGTTCACATGAGAATTTTGTGAAGAAATGAAAACTGATATGTTCATGTAGCCACATGGTTCCAGGAACAGAAATTTTAAATAAATACTACGAGTTTCTTCATAAAATCACAAGATGTGAAAATATCTGCATTATAACCTGGAGAATCCGTATATAATGGAAAAAATCTATTTTATTAAACCACTATGCTATTGTTTTATCTTACAACCTTCAGAATTGGTTACTCTTCATAATGGCTCTGCCATGTATCCACCTAATGAGAAACTATCAAAACTAATTTTCAAGCAATGGAATTGCTGAAACCACTTATTTCCAGCCTTTCAGAAGGATTTGGAACAACAACAGGACGTAACAGGACTGCTTTTAAACCACACAATTTGAGAGACTGCAGGGTCACTTGAAGGTAACTTGCAGGCAGACAAAGGATGCTGGGACAGAACAGATGAGCATACTTCCAAAGCAGAATGATTCTGTTTAAGTGCAAGATGAGCTGAAGGACAAAGGAAATGGATATACAGATGGAAAATTATACAATTTAGGGAAAAGCTTATGAGGGCAGGATAGGAAAGGCAAAGATTTCTGCAGAGGTACTGTCATCTGAATGTGAAGGACACACAAGACCAAGGAGGTGATACAACACCTGTAAAGGTTTGTTAATTTTGTCTACAGCTGTATTAGTCCGGGCAGAGAGTGACTGATTTTGAAATCTTCACAAACTTTGTATTGTCTTACTGCTACGCATGTCCCAGAAGTGATAAACTGGAGCCTGGAAAGTTGGAGCTTGAGGTACTCACTTTAATGAGAAGCCTGGCAAGCCAAAGCTTCTCTTGCAGGCTTATGGCAGGTGGCCAGCAAGAACCCATTTTTGTAAAGGGATTAAAGATGAAAAGCAGATGCCTAGGACACATGTCAGAGATGTCAAAGAAAGAAGCAGTGCTGCATATCATTCAGAGTGAGGCAAGCTTAAGAACAAACTGATCCAAAAAAGCTAGGACCAAATCATGGAGTGTGTAATGAGATGAGCTTTAGCAGAACTGAATGACAGAGTCAGTGAAACAAAGATTTGACCTGGGGAGAGCTTTCTGCTCGGAGGACGGGAATTTGACTGTCTGTTTGTATGCAGCCTGACACACTGCAGTGTTAATCTCCTCTAGCCTAGAAAAGGAAGGAGAAAATGCAAGTCTCTACTGACTGGTCCTGGATTCGGTGGTCAAGCTGCGTGTGCTTGGCCAGGGGATAGAGCATCCTTCCTTCTGGCTTCCACTAGGCGTGGAGTGACTGCTGTAAAGTGTTCACTTTGCTCATGCTTCCTGTACATCCGCACTTTCAAGTTAATGCAAGAAAACACTTCCTTTTCAGATCTGCTGCTCTACAATTAATTTTACCTTGGGGTGAACAAATGTGTTTTTATTGGTCAAACATTTAAAGTGATGTTCTGCAGCAGGTATACTACCTATGCATTTTACTCATAGCATGTACTGAATAACTGATGCTTTGAGAGAAAGATTTAAAACTCCATCCAAATCTGCTACTCAGAATGACCGAGGGTTCTTTTTGTCAGCTTTTCTAATCTGAAACATCTTCTGAATAAGTTGATACTCTAAAATATGTTTGAAGCTTCATTTCTAAACAGACCATCATTTCCACATGTTCATTTACAAGGGCAACTTAGTTTGGTCCTCTATATATTCTATATAAACACAAACAGGTAATGTTCATGTCATACCAGCGGTGGTCTAAGTGAGAGCTGACAGAGCTGGGAGAAGCAGACAGCTTATAAACACACAGCCTTGAATTGTCTGCTTTTTTTCTAAATAGTGGGTCTAATCAAAGATACTATCTCTGCACAGCTCCTTTCACAGATCACAGATCCAAAAATTGTTACACTGGAAATCATACTTTTAGAAAGTAAGATTGCTTAGCTAAAACACTTATGTATTTTCTTGCTCCTTTTGCAGTCAGAAAAAGATGAAATCATAAATAATACTTTAGATGTATGCTAATCTCAGTAAATATATTTACTTCATTTTATGAAGTTACTAGAAAGTCTTTATTTAATTTTATCTAATTATCACATAAATGCAGGAACATTAAGTGGGCTGATGTCAGCAATCAGGACTGCTTGTTACACAACATCAGTAACAGGGGCTCAGGTATGAAACAACTGTAATTATAGGTATTTAGCCAAAATGTATGTCAGTTCTAACTGATTAGCTGTGTAAGTCTTTATAAGTAATTGAAATACTTTATAAATAAAAATTGCAAACTTAGCAACCAACAATATAGACATAATACAGAAGTTTGATTGTACAATGATACCTAATCCTCTGTCTTTTTCTTTACTTTTGCTGACTGTTGCAAGCTTGATCCTTCTTAGAATTCCCGTATTGGATATTTTTGTTCTCCTGTTTTTTGTCTTTAGTTTGTTTGGTTTGGGATTAACATAGTGACTAAAGAAAGATAAGTCTACATAACATTCAGCATACATCTATCTTGCATGTCCATGAAAACTTGATTATAACACGGCTGACATAAAAATAGTGTCTCAAAAATATTTCATCATAGTTTCATCAACTCTGTGGTACATTAGACAGTACTTTTCAATGGACTCATCAACACACGGACTGTTCTGTCAAGTGTTGCATCCCTAGGGCATTTATCCATTTAACACTGTGCTATAGCTATTGCAACTGATGTAGCTATCTTGTCATGATACAAACCAACCTTTACTAATATTTAAATGATCCTTCTTTTTCTTAGGTCAACTGTTGCTTTTAAATCAGGGATAAAATAGTACAGACAAGGTGCAATGAAATATAGGTTGTACAAGAGTAATACAGGTATACTGATGTAGTAGCTGTTACTTATTTTCCATCAAAACCAGAGACATCTCATCAGCTATGAGTTTTCATTAACTGAGCGGCAGAAAAATGCTTTTCTCTGGGAGGCACATGAAAAACATGTTTTGTTTAGTGCCAGTTATGTCACATTTTATATACCCCAGTGAATAATTGCATGTCTTATAGGCGTCCCAATAGGAGTCCTGCAACAGGTCCCTGCAAGTTGCTATTTTGTACCATACATAAAAACCCTCAAATGTAAAGCCCATTTTGCTGCACATTGGGTTACTCCTGTATGTGCAGCAGAGCAGGTTTTCACTGCTTTGGCTGCTGAAACACTTAACTTTTGTGCACTAGCATAGTCTACCTAACATTACACTAAGAAGAATGACTTAAAACAACTGCAGTCTGTGGCCATAGTGAATATCACTAATTTGTACTTAATTTGTAGTTAAGCAGAGAATGAAAATCAGCATCACACACTGCTACCCCTTACCATCACCTACTGTCATTTGCCCACAGAGAAAGGATATCCATCCAGTCAGACTTGAAGGTTTGGTTCCTTACATTTGTTTACAGCTTGTTCAAAATATTTAATTTAGGGTTAAGACAGGTAGGGCTATGTGCAGGTGCTGAAAATTTGCTGTCATATGCCATTGGCACAACCAAAATTGAACCACAGACCATTCATGTGAAAATATTAAGTTGCCTGACCTGAAATGAGCTGTCACAAATTTAAGTATGACAAAAAGCATGACTCACTGCTATGTGCGGTTCCGAAAAGCCCTTACTAGAGGAAAACATGTGACTTTGTACTTGCTAAAGCAGGGCCACTAGAGTTTACAGCTGCTATCAGCCCTCAAAGCTCTTGCTCTTCAGAAACAACAGTGCTTTATGCATGAAGACTGTCTCGAGAGCAAGACAGAGAAGCTTTGATGGAACCATATTCCATTGAAATGTGCTATTTTATCAGTTCACTTCAGAGGAAAAATTCTGCTTTATCATTTACAGGACGTCTCTTAAGCACATGAAGTGCAGGTAACAGGACCTGGAATTGCAGGAGAATGAATAGTGCTCCCCAGACTGTGCATGCATCCAACAGCTCCCTGCTCCCAGCAGTCCCATTCCTCCCCATCATTTTAGCTTTAGTTTCCTGTTGTTACTAGTCCTTCTTCCTCATACCATGATCTTAGCACCACTTATGTTGCCAGGGCAGTGCTAAAGACCTGATGTCCAGCTTTGAGGAAAAGGGGAAAGGAAGAGAATATGTGATTTGAGAAAAGCTGACAGAAGAGGCATTAAATGTGTTGCAACTCTGCACTACCTTCCTTCATAGTAGGTTTTGTTGTTCTTGAGGCCATGTATTTCCACAGGGACACAGCCTGAGGTACCCATTCACCATCTTTTCAGGAAGTCTCAGTGAAAATCTCTCCATCAGTTGTGTTGACATTGGACTTCACCCTTTCATCACTGGCTGCAAAGGAGCCAGGAATAGGCTATTGTGACCATGGACTGAAGAGCAGGCAGGAGATAAGCTGCATACCCCAAAGAAAACCATGCTCCTGGTATATAAAAGGGAGTTTAATTATGTTACATTTCAGTTTTATCTTCCTTCCCCCCCCCTCCCCCCCCCGGCCCTTTTTTAAATTCCATAGAATAGGAAGAGATGAATGTGTTAGAAATATTCTGGTAAACAGTCTGCTTGGTAAACCACGCAGCTACAGTAACAATGTGCCCTTCTCACAGACCAGAGGCAGGCCCACTGCCACGCTGGCCCCAGGATGCCCTCCTGGCACCTCCAGGTGCAGAGGAGTGGTACGGTGATGAACGAAGGGAAATTCATATGACTGCACACACCCTCCCGGCAGCTCAGTCCAAAAGTGAGTGTGTCCTGGGGAACACAGAACTAGAACTGTCTTTAGTCTCCTCTAACACCCTCTCCTAGCCCTGGACAGTGGTTAAAGGCCCCACAAAGGGCCTGCCTGACAGGTATGTAGGTGATAAGGGAATGCTGGTAGGAGGCACTTCTGGACAGCGCTGGAAGTTTGGAGCTCAGTTACTCAGCTTTATCAACTCAAAGATGGTTGCAACCCTACGCGTGTACCTCACCATACTCGAGGCTAGCCAGGGTGCCCCACAGGCTGTAGCGCTTGCCAGAGGTAGTGAACTGGTCACTGTGAGGTGCTGCTCTGCCTGAGGCAGGGCAAATGGTGCCGTGGAGGTATGTGCCCTCCTCAGATAGCAAAACAACTGTTATGTGGCACTGGCAGGGCCACGGCAGCAGAGAGGCCCTGGACTTGCCCGAGGCAAGGGAACGGCCCCCATGCGGGGCAGTGAAATGGTGGCCCTGAGGCGTTGCCCTGACCCAGCCATCAGAATGGGGCCCGTCGGGCTCCGCCCGGCCGCGCTGCGGCGATAACGCTGTACCCGGGCGGGCCGGGGTGGCGGCGCTGGTACTGCGGCCGGGGCACTGCTCAGGGCTGCTTGGCTCCCGGTCCGCGCTTTCCGTTTCTTGACAGTTGAAAATAAATGAAATAAAAATGTATTTTCGTGAGGGCGGCCAGGGAATCACAGGCCACCCCGGCGGAGCGGCGCTGGCAGCGGGGCCGGAGGGCACGGCCGAGCGGCGCGGGGAGCCCACAGCGAGCGGCGGGCGCGGGCCCGCCTCGGCTTCCCCCAGGCACTCCAAAGATACTTTAAAGGCGGTGAAGAGACACTTCGCGGGGCTGATCCATTAACGTCGTTTTATTAGCAGCTTGACACGAGAAATACAAAATTTTCGGGGCGATAAGTTTATGTTTGTTTGTTTTCAGCTCACAATGAACCCAAAGAAATTGCCGCTCTCGGGATTGCCAGGCGGGGGGGTGGGAGCGGGAGGCGCGGGGACGCGCCGAGCCGCCGGCGGTAATGGAGGGTTCTGTTTGTTTCCATGATTACAGCTATAAATAATAATAGTTTAAAAAAAAATCCCTACTACTTCGGGTGCTTTCATTCTGTGTGCCCCGGGGGTTTCCCTGTCGGAGCGCGGCCCCGGCCGCGCTCCCCCGCCTGCCGCCGCGGTTGCGTTCCAGGAGGCCCTGGCGCCCGAGCTCGGCACCGCATCCCGGCACCGCATCCCGCCGCCACCCACCCGGGTCGCGGCCCGGCCGGGGCTCCGCAACCCCGGGGCGGCCGCACCTGCCGCGGCTCCCGCAGGCGCCGCCGCACTACTCCCTAAACATCCCGCTCTCCGGAGTTGCAGCTCCGTCCCTTTTTTAAGCCGTGTCCTACTTTGTATTGGCAGGTGAACAAGCCTGAAAATGGATATTACAGCTTTTTATGATATAATATCCCTCTAATTGGTGCTTCATAGGGCCGTGTCTGAATTCTTTTCAATTAAGCCCTAAACTACAGTGACTGTTTCTCTCGGTGCACGCTGGAAAAGCCATTCACGAGAGGCGACTGGTACTGCACAATTTCAAAGTACCTTTAATGTGTCAAAAATGTTTTGTGAAGAAAGCAACACTGTAAATGCAATCACCTACATTGGTGTCCCCATTGTAAAGCGTGAGCCAAAGTATTGCTAATTGTCCTGCGTTTTAGCTGGGTTTTTAGAGCATTATGTAGTAAGTACACCGAAGGGTCAATTTGTGAAGTGAAATACTTAGCATGCAAAGCGTAATACAAGATGCTGTGTAATACTTGACCTCTCAGCATAATAAATGTAGCAGTGAAACGCTGTGCATTCAGGATTCGCTGAATAGAGCCTCCGCAGAGGAACAAAACCAGAAAATGTTCTCTTCATTCCTTTTTTTTTTTTCACTAAGCGAAAATTATTCTTTATAATGGCCATTGCAGCAATTAGCCAGCATTTGGGGAGAATAAATGTGCAGAAATAGCAATTTCTTATTTTAAATGAGATTTTTGTATGGAGCCTGCAAATTACTTGGAGGTATATGAATAATTGTTGCCTTAGTTTTATGCTACAGAATAGGGTGTGGGTGGGTATAAAGATTTCCTATTTGCAGTTAAATGTTTAGACATTTTATTATTTTAATTTCACTTTCAGTCTGTCTCGATTGACCCTGCTTTCCCCACTGATCATTTCGTGTATGCCAGGAAGCAAGTACTCAGATGATGGAAGCTTTCCAATTAGAGCTTTATGGTTTGTGTGTGTGTGTGTGTGTGTGTGTATATGTGTGTGTTGGAGGGGTGGGGGTGTCGATCTTTTTTTGTTGTTGTTGCTTTTTTTTATGAATGTGACATACAAGTGCAATCAGGTTTTACTCTGGAAGCTACTATGGTGTTTTGAATTTTGCCTGCTAAATCAAAACATTTTAAGAATGTAGCATATTTGATGGGCACTTCTCATTATCCTCTAGAATGGTAAAACTAATTGGAGCTTTATTTACTCATTTTAAAGGTTTTGTGCTCTGAAAAGGGAGATGCAAAATTCTTTCTCTTGGGCCTTCCAGATTCCTGCATTGAGTTTTAAGTGGATTGAAATTTTTGTGCTTCACTTGCTAACGTGGGAGAAGTCTTGTGAATATGAAATTAAAACACTTTCAGAGAGAACATGGGAAGTTCTGACAGCTAGAACCTATTAGGAACAGTTTGTTTCAGAAGAATTCATAAGCTTCATTTCACATTTCACGTTTCACTAAAGCAGTGCTGGAAGTGTATAGCCTGAATATTGGAACTTCCAGTATAGCTCTCTAAACATTTGACCAAGAAAAAAGCTTGAATAATTAATTTAGAATATGTGACTTCTGCTTACATGGTCTAACACTTTTCACTACTGCGTGAGTTCTCTCCTTACAGACTCATTTCCACCTGTTCTTCCTTCTCTAAAGTGCACGTTAGCCAGACTGCCACTAGAAAGGATGAATTCTCAGGTAGTGAAATGACATAGTCTGAAGACAAGCACTGTCCTCTTACCCAGTCCATTAAACTTGCCTCAGAAAATAAGGATTCTTGCACAGAACTTTATCCTGTACTTAAATTAATAGCAAAGTTTTCTACAATTTTTATGTCTTAATAGAGTTTGGCCCTTTTTTTTTCTTTTGTGATAATAATTTCTTTTGAATAATATCCAATAATGTGTTAAAATTAAAAATGCAATCCTTTTATCTTGTTTAGGCCTGATCATTCAGTCAGTGTGTTTCAAAACTCCTTTCACTTCATTAAGGTGTTTTGTTTCTAGAGATTTTTGCTTGCATTCCTGAACTCAATGTATATTTCATGTATCTTTAGAAGGAATCATTGTAAAATAAAATTTGTCAATAACCATAGGAAACACTCACATCATATACTATATAAAAGTCATTCTCTTTCTAATAACTGTTCTCTTTCTTTTTAGCCTCTAGCATTTTTTTAATGGCTCTTTTTGATAGAAGATGAACAAATAGTCCACAAATTGAGTAGAACAAATGTAGAAACTACCAATGAACAAAACAATGGTTTTATATCTTCATCAACTTCTAGAAATAATATTTTGTAAGTCAAAAGCATTGCTATAAATGCTGTATGCACATTTTTTTCTCTTAACTTACCTAATGACACTATAAACAGATTCCATGAGTTTGTATGCTGGCAGAAGGGTAGGTTCCACATCAGTGTTGATAATAATGCACTACGCTGCACTATCAGATATGCCATGTAGTTTTGGCGGCCTGACATGCTCTCTACCATGATATTGTCTGTGAAAGTTCAGATCATCTTTGTACTTTTGAATGAACTCAAACTTTGTACTTGCTTAAATACCAGGATGTTCTCATTTCAGCTGGAGAGTGATCACTCCTTTAAGTTTGCAGTTCTCACATTGTAGGAAAGCTAGAAAAAAATCTTTGGCTACATTCTCTGCTGAACTACACTCTCTAGGCCAGTTACTTTGCACCAGCAAATTGTTTGTCTTGCAGAGGTATATTACTGAAAAATAAAAATTCTGTCTCAGTGGAATCTGTGGGACTAGCTTCTAGCTTTCAACCATCTCAAAGTATTAGATGAAATCAAGAGGGTTTTTGTTATGTGAGCAATATGCCATTTAATTTTTCCAAGGTATGCATCAGATTCACAGTATAAAGAAAGCTTGTCTTAATAGAAGATAGAGAAGACAGCAGAGTCAGTAAATTATTCAGAATTCCCCAGCATACTTCAGACTTCCACAATTCAAAATGTAAATTCAAAAGATCAAACAATAATCATCTCACACATCACAAACTCATGCAGCATACCTTCTGTATTTTACTTTTGTCTTTGCCAGTTGCTGGGTGATGTGATGATGTCTGGTTGTACTAGAGTTCTAATGGGTTGTCTGTTACATTTAAATTAAAAGGGTCAACTCATTTTCCATTACCCAGGTATGACCAGTGTCTTCACAATAATAGTTGTAAACAAAAAAGAAAAAAAATCCGTATTTTGTGCTAGTTCAACACAAAATGTTCCCAGGTAATGTGTTTTCAATATATATTGTAAAAGCCTCAGTATGAAGAGCTGATTCATAATGGATTTTTGTTTCTGCCAAATTTGAAAAAGCACAGTCACTGGAGCAACAGAAAACACACGACTTCAATAACTTTGCTCTCTTGTGCTTCTTAGTATTTAATTTGGTATATAAGGAAAAGTAGTAAAGCACTGCTAAATGCACAGATTTTCAAATCAGTCTGTGTATCTAGGAAAGCTAAGGGATCACCCAAAGGGAAGATAAGTCCTTAGCTAAAGCACTGACAGTCATCAGTAATATTGTTCAGCCAAAAAACCTAAGCAAAGGAACAGTATTTTTTTCTACCTTGGTTTGTCCTGTCTTAGCTACCACTATGACAATATTACTTATACATTTCAGTGCTTCAGTGGTTAATTCTCTTATTTGAATAGTTAGACAACCCAACTAATCTAAACACTGGTTAGCCAAAGTCCTTAAATTTGGCAGATACTTTCAGACATTACTTAGAATGTCTCAATCTAAAGCAAACAAAAATAGCATTGTGTGTCTTTGCTTCTTCATAGGTAACACTGATAATCTTCAGAGATACAGGAACATTAGAACTGATGAGGAGGCAGCCAATAGCCTGACATGATATTTAGCAATGCATATACAACCAATAGATGAGCATCTAACATATTATGTAGACCTGATTTTCAAAGTAAACACATATTTCTCACCACTTGAGAAAAATTTAATTTATTACCACATATATGTTTAGGTGCCTCATTGTAGGCAACTAGCCATCTATTTGTATATGTTTAGCCATTTTTAGAAAGAGGGAATCAAGTCCTCTCTGAGGTCAATTTATTTGCAGGGGAAAAAAGTCCAAACCTCTTCAGCCATGATAGGATCTATCTATCTATCTATCTATCTATCTATCTATCTATCTATCTATCTATCTATCTATCTATCTATCTATCAAATTAAATTCAGCTTCTTTCTGAAGATGGTCAAGGATGAATGTGGCCAATCATTGCCTGATAACTGACTTAGCAACAGAAACAGTTTTCCTTATTTTCCGTCTAGTAATTTTTTTGCACATAATAAAATTATTTGTCTCCATGTATTCTATTCATTAGTGGCTCCTGCTTCTGTAAAACAGAGTTATGGCTTGTAGGCAAGATGGTGTTCTTTGGTTCATTAACTTACTTCTAGATATTAATGAGGAATTTTAAATTTAGAAAGAGAGGAAAGGACAGGTTTGTAATTGCTGTCCATAAGTGCCTCCCTTCGGTATTTTTGCATATTCACCCTCAGGTATAACTCTTCCCCACAGGTAAACATGATGTACATGACCAGTTAAAAGGCTGAAACAAGACTTCATTCACAAAAATAACTGATATGCTGTGACCTCCTAACTCTTTCACGTAAGCAGATCCATAGTGTAAAGAAGTATAATTGATGGTGTACTTGACAGATTCGATTCAAGTTTGTCAGAAAAAAACCTACCTAAACAGGTGTTGGAAAATAGCTTATGCAGAGCATTAACCTGGCCTTCAGAGGTAACCAAAGGATGTGTATTTTACAAGACAGGATGGAGGGCTGGGAAGATATCAGGATGAAACAAGTTAAGGAAGATCCATATGGCTTGTCTTGTGTCTTCTACTTGTTTTCCTTCCTGCAGATTCTTCTAAACTTTTTTTTTCACTGTTGAATTGTTAGATTGATCAATTTATCACAAATGATAGAATACTTAATCAATGTAGATCATTTTACCTCTTTGTCTTACTTTCTAATATATATTTTCTTCAAGATTTCTATTAACTCCAAACAAAGGCCAGATAATTCTATGAGAAATATAATTACTTATACAAGAGGTCAAATTTTACTCCAATTTTATGTTCTCATCTCTTATAAAACCAGCAGGAAATGATGGCAGAGAATGGAATTAGCTCCAGGACTGGGTATATCTGGTCAAAGGACAAAAATCCTCTAGATGCCAATGTATATAAGAAAAAAGAAGATAGCATATACATATATATATAAAGAAGCAGTCACATCAGCTTTAAAATAAGATTGTTTGTAGAATGAAGAAATAAGCAACAATTACAGAGCAGTAGATGAGACAATACATGAAATCCAATACATGCAGTAAACTAAATGAGAAAAAAGTCAAAGGCACTCAAAGATGATGTTATAAAATGGCACAAGACAAACAGTAGACAACTGAAAATCAGTGTGGTTTTATTTGTTGTGTCACAATAAGCATAAGATGTTATCCCTTTTGAATTTCTCATTTTATTTTTGGGGAGCATCATGAAGACGTTTATACAGGGTTTTTCTGTGAATTTTGCTGATGAATCCTAAAATTGCAAATGAATGAGGTCTGTCTTCAGGTTGAGATCAAGTGAAACCATTGATTTACTGTTAATTCACTATAAACATAAAGAACAGGTTCATCCACTACAATCTGTTCGTCTATGAATCTTGACAAACTATCCAGGACCACTGAGTTTTTCATGAGATCAAATCTGATCAAGTTTCCTTGGGCTGCAGTATTTACTCTGAATATTTCATATAGCTGCAAAATACTATTATGTTTCCCCACACGTAAGTACATGTATATAGATAGATAGATAGATGTATGTATATATGCGTCTATACAAAACTTCTCAAATATATTTCTTCATGCAGTGATAGCTTTGAATCTCTTAAAAGGGCTATATGTTACGTAACATCCATTATATAAGTAGAAAAAAATTCAAAATAAGTAATAGTTATAGATGTAACACTGCCTTCCACACAATGGAATTCATCAATAGTAGATATGAAGAAAAGCTGAAAACATGAAATTTTGGTTGTAATTTTTTAACATTTAAAAATAATGAATATAATAATCTGTTAGATTGAAGTGGAACTTTAACCTAGTGAATTAGAATTCAGAGTTGTTTTACAGCTACTAAACCCCCAGAACTTTAATAGAAGTGTTTTTACTATGAAGCAGTAAGCATTGCATGGGTTAACTAGTTGTAGACTTTATTTTCCTCACATGCTGTATTTGGAAAGCAAAAATTAAGGATCAAGAATTAATTAGCTATGTACAAACTATGAAAAATTGTTGAGGCAAGTGCTGTCTTGGTAATTCATTACTATATTTAGACATTGTAATGATTAGATTTTAAAAGAAACAAGATAATTAGAACATTTTCCAAAGTCACACAGAGGTCAGAGATGACAGCGACCTTATGTAAAATGGAAACTAAATATCTGCTATTCTGCACATTGTATGGAACTGGTACAGTAAGGCTAAAGCCTTTTCCTGTTCAATGAGTTGGAATTAAACATGCTAATTTGAGATCTCCTTCAAATATTTTATTTAACTGCTTTGGCCTTTAAATCCTTTATGCTGCATCATTTAATGTAATGTTATTTATATATACGAAGCACGTTATACTTATTAACCAATGTGCAAAAATCTAAAGTACAGATTTTATGTAATGGGCTAATTACAGGACTTTAAAGCCACCTACTGAGTTTTGCTAAGCTTAACAACAGGTTCACTGAACTGGATAAATTTATTCAAACTTGTGGAAATGAACCCCATTCTATGTGCAACCGTACTGGGAAAACACACAAATTATACCTCAATACCAGTTTAATGGGTCAAACAGTGAACCTGAATACCAAACTTATCTACATCTTGCAACAGCAGAGAAGCTATAGGCCCTGGGTGAGAAGAGGAAGTGCTCATTCATAGTTTCTTCCTCAAGTTTGTAAAGAACTCACACTCAGTATATAGGACAACCCAGATTTTCAGCACATGTAGAGTTGGCCTAATTTTTCTTATGGCGGTCTTTGAAGTCATATTTTTAAAATGCAGTAGGTTTGTCATATGCAATCATAGAAGAAATATAAAAGATATGATCCTTTACTATATCTTCCTATTACACCTACTATATGCATATGCTTTTAAAATGGAGTTTACTTCAATCAGTCATTTTATATGCATCTATTAGGTCTGAATTTCACCCAACTTGTGTGTTTGTAAATTGGGTCAAATTTAATCAAAATCCATTGACTGGATCTTTGTAAAAATGGAATATCAGAGTCATGGTAAAAAAATCTGTTATTCCTATACTCTAAGATAGCATTAAACTTTTGGCTTCATTATCTGAAGAGTTTAGAAGAGGCTTAGGTTTCCTACTTAATGTTTAAAGTTTCACAGATATTTACAGGCTTCTACCTTCCTTGGATATCCCACATTACTTCATTGTTTTCCATCAAGTTAGTCTAGATTTACTTCAGTGGAATTCAGCAAACTGTGTCCCCTAGTACCCCCTTTTTTTCCAGCTTTGAACAGTATTCAAATAAAAGCAAAATGAAAAGGCCAGCTTTCTTATTCTAGCTATAGTCTGTCCTTCAGAAATTAAAAAGCCATTTGCTATTTTAAACACTGTAGTCTAAAGTTCACATGTGATTTTTTCATTTTCATTGTTTTTCAAAGTCTCATGTAGATTATCTAATAAAAATCTTTTCTCAGAAATTGAGTATTCTGTTGCTGAGATTTTATGTATCTATATTCTGTTTTGGATAACTATGCATAATCTATTCAGTAGCTGACATTTGGGTCTTGATAGATACATTCAAGCATGTACTTTCAGGAATAATAATGCCAGTGCACTGTGTTCTACAATGTGTGCAATGAAAATGTGCCTCATAAAGCCCATAATTGTTGCTTAAGTTACAAAGATGATTTTTTTTCCCAGTAAATGAGGAACAAGCCACATAATCTTGCTAACACTGTATGCCCAGGAAAGAAGACTTTAAATAAGAAATGCATAAATTTAGCAGACTGCTGTAACAAATGAAATGGTGTAGCATTGAAAACATTTGAGGCAATTAATCAATGCTGTGTTTGCACATATCATTAAATATATTATACTAAGTTTAGATTTGATTTCTATGCTTCTTTTATAAAGAGTTAAAAGAAAATACATTTGAATTCATGCTGATACTGAAAACATGCTTCTAGCTCCTAGTTTCTTGGATTTCGAATCATTTCCATTAACAAACAGCTATTTGCCCTCTAATAAAATATGTCATTATGCGTCATTCACATCAGACAAAAGAATCACTGAAAAATCGCCCCAATGATGGCCAATAATTACACATTTTGCTCCTGCACGAGCAATGAAGAAATCTGTTCATTGGAGAAAGCAGGTGCTGGGGCATCATGCTAATAGTCAATGTGTGCCACAGTAATTAGCCATTGCAATTGCTAAAATTAACAATTAGCTAACATGCAATTCTCTTTTTGCAGGCTGCAGTTTACTTTGTATAATCCTTGTATGTTCTTAGTAATTATTCTGACAGCTTATTATTTTTATTTTTTCTCGTTTGAACACAGCTTTAACATTTGAATCAGTCTACCCAAATGTTCAACAGGCAGTATGAAACAACTGCTTCACTAGGCAATTTCTAAGTAACAAATTTGTTTTTATTCTCAACTTTGCATTGTTCAAGAAATACACAATTCTTTTGTAGAGTAAGAACTTATCATCTTACTTGAGAGCTTAGGATCACAGTGAAGGTCTTAAGTCTTTTTTACACTGGTAGAACATAGTATCCTTCCAACTTTTTGGAAAAACTACCATGAATTATTTTCTGCAGGTGAGTTTCCAATTATTGGTTCATGACCAAGGTTGTCTGTGGAGCTGCTGGTGGCAGTCCATGGAAACTTGACAGGTCATAAAGTTCTAATTCACTTTGTTGCTACTGTCAGCTAAGTAATACAAAAAGAATCATGGGGTATACCAGCCTCTCACTAATTTTTGTGTGAATATGTGGTGGTGTAATCCCTGTTTGATTTCCAAAGGCCTTCACAATCCTACTAGGAATTTTTCAGAATAATCGCTAGCATGTGGTTCATATTGTAGAAATAAATAATTAAAAACCTCCACACCAAAACCCCTAATCCAGCCTTTCCATGATAATAAGAACTACCATGCACAAATTAATGGTATACCCTAATCTTGAATACTATATGATGGTCTTGCAAGACACCTCAAAAGAGAATAACTGTAAACATAGAAAATAAATTCAAGAAGCAAGAGCAATGGTGTGGAATGGCACTTGAACTGGAAAAAACTAAACAGACTGACCAGTATGGATAAGATTACTGACAGATATAGTAGAGGCTTATACTTTTATAGGTGGTGTGGAGAAAGTGAGCGAAGAACTGTCATTTCATCTTAAAACATAGTTGAGGCACCAACCAAATTGAGGGGCAGCCAATAAAATCACACACTTTAAAAGGCTAAAAGCAATGACTTTTTCCTATGATGCACAATTAAGTTGTGGAACTCCTTGCAGCTGGAGGGCATGGGGGCAAATGGCTAAACAAAGAGGAAATGTCTGAAATCATAGTAGGTAAGTTCCCAGCAGTACCCATTATTTACTCAAAAGTCTCTGAAACTGTCAGGATATGCAACTGTATTGCGGTGAAAGCTCCTTACATATACATGTGGCTTTCCCTTGAACATCTTACACCTCATTCTAAGCCATTGTTACAGAGAGGCTTCTAGAGATAGTTGAAACTTTGTTTTGACCTCCTCTAGTAATTTTTTGTTTAGCAATACAAGCTGCATGAAAATCTTAGTAATGTGCTACAGCAAAGATGCCAGAGTTGGACTTTTCCCCTACATATTAAGGTCAAAATTTAGCTCACATATAAATCTGTGCAACTCAGTCAAAATCAATGAATGTTGAAGTATTTGTATAGACAGATCATACCCTGCATATTTTGCTTTGGGATTTTTTTGTTATTATTAGCAGATGGGTAGAGATAACTAAACCCACTGAAAACACTGGTAGCCTGCTAACCAGAAGGGACATATTATTCTTCAGAACCTCTGTAGTTCCAGGAACTCCAGTGGAATTCTTCCCAATTTTATAGGTGTAAGTGAGAGGATAATAAGGCTTGGAGAATTCATGTAATCTTCTGTAATCAGTGTGGCATCTGTAGCTGGCACCAAACCAAGAGCAGTTTTTTAAACGGTTCTTTAAAGCTTCTCCATGTTTTAAAAATATTTTAAAATGTGATTTGCTCCTCAGCACATTAACCAACAAAGCCGTGTTAGAGAGAAGTAATCTGTCTCATCAACTATAGTTTTTGACCTTATTTTTAATAAAAAACCTGAACACAGATGGAGTCAGAAAGCAGCAACAAAAAACATTCTCTGACATCACTGTGATTTTCCCAAAGAAGAGAGTGAGGTGGGCAAGAGAGACTAAACTGTGGAGTCCAAGCTTTTTTAATTAAGGCAATAAATGTAGAAGGATAAGTTACAAGAGTAAGGATCTCAGTCAGACATATTTTGGCTGTACCCAGCACACTAGGCTCAGTAGTTCTGCGACTTCCATGCAATATTAGAATCAGCGATGGAGAACTACTAATGAAAATGAGAATGGAAAATGCATACAATTTCTGAGGAGCTATCTGTTGTTTAGGGTAATATTCTTGATGATCATAACCTCTGTGGACTTCAATGAAAATATTTTCATATACAAGAGCTGAAAAATTAAACTCTATAGTCTCAGAAAGAATTAGCCACTCATGAGTGGTTTAAGTATCTACATCAAAGAGGGCAATCCTCCAAGTTTCTGTCTTGATGCCATAGGCACTCAATGCCTACAGTGACTTAAATTTCAGCTGGAAAAAAATCTGTGCATGTTTAGATTGGTGCTTGTATCATGCTAAGAATGATACATGTCAATGATAAGCAGTAGTGGTGAACTGAGCCTCACAGTGGCCCATGAGGTAGGTATATCCTGCCTGCATCCTCTGTGGGGCAGAGTGCAGGACATAGGAGAGTGTGATTTTAATTCTGCTGGTCAGGGGTGACTAAAGTTCATAAACTTACATTTCAGCTTCAAAAAAAGAGAAGGACTTATATTAATGTACTGAGCAATATGTTGGGTAGCTGAGACATTGATATGGACTTATTTTTGCTGCTTCTGATACCAAAGTTGAAGCCTGTGTCACAACTGTTTTTCTCCCTGGTACAATTTTTTTCCAGTCTGGTTCACCAGGAGATGTGTGTCAGAGACAAAAAATTTCAAATAGGTTCTGACCTTTGAATTTGGTTCCATAGATAAAAGTCAATTGTTTGTTCATTTTCACAGGTGCTTCTAAAGATTTGGAAAGTTAAATGAAAAGAGAAGACTTTTACTTGAATGAGTTGTACCTGTTCGATAAACTACAGAAGTAGTTCCAGGGAGAGGGAACTCAGGACTTTTTCAACCTGTATGATTATCCTAAGTGGTAGGCTCAGCTGTCATCTCAACTTCCTTCTCTCTATCCTAGCACGTTTTCAATTCTTTTCTAAAAAGCAGAACACTTTCTGTGGGGACATTGGCACTACTTCTTTTGTTTGGCTCGATCCCTGGGTGCATGGAAATCTGAGCACATGCAGCTGTCTTTTGTACAGAGCCCTTCATATGGTGAGAAGGGAGGTATGGCCTTTGGCAGGTTCTTTACTGGGTGCTGAGAGGCGAGTGGGAGACCCTGCAACATAAACAGCTTCATGGACCTAAGCATAAAACTTGACTATTTGAACCCAAGAGAATAAGATTTAGAAGATTTAGGAAACAGGATTTCCTCTGTAAGTCCCCCAACTAAGCAGAAAAAAATTATTTCACTGGAATGCACTAATGACATAATTGCCTTACTGACAACAGCATGTTGGGTCTTGAACTCATTAGTGAGATATCTGTTAGTTGTGATGGCTCCCATGATATGAGCAACTAAAGGGGAAAACTGATTGTCATTTTGTTGTCACGTTCTCATAATTTTTGTTGAGAATTAAATGCCATATCTCGGTCTTGGTGGGAACAAAGGAGAGGAAATGAAAAGCTTGAGCTTGCATAGCAATAATACACATACATAGCCCTTAGAAGATTTCCCTGAATTAGAGAAAGTTCATCATTTTAGCACAGCAATCTAACTCCATGTGTACACTTTGCTGAAAGAGATCAGCTGAGATCATCCTCATTAAAGCCATTTTGAGTTTCTTCAATAGCACACAGTGGTCTAAATGATGGGCCATAACATGCTATTTTGGAAGGTTCAAGTCATATCATGTTAGGATACTGCTTCTGTGCTGCTCACATTGAGCCTAATCTGTAATTTGATATAAAGGTTGTAATTGGAGTATGCTTGGTCTCTGATCTTAGTTCTCAGTAGTTACTCATTTATTTTCCTGTGACCATTCCTGCCTGAAAAAAAAGTTCCTTTTGAGTTTTAATTTCCTAGATCCAAGGCTGGGGGTGGGAAGCAAAGCATGTTAGTGTCTCAACTCTCTTGAATTATGTCTGCAAGTTTCTCAAATCACTAGCCTCAAACCTGTGGCCCACCGTAGCTGTTGAATGATTTCACCATCTTGCTCAAAACCCAGACTTCCCCCAACATATATAATGCTTAAAATCCAAACATGGGGCAATGAAAATGTGACAGTTTCTCTTACTTTATAATTACATTAGATCATTCATATAGTGTAAACCATATTTAATAACCAATTTAATAGATACTGAAGTATGACTTGGGCATGATGGTGTCTGAAGATGATACAATATAGAAGGAAACAGATTATTATCTTCTAAGTTATAAGAATTATTTTTATATACATCTGGTATTTGGTATATACATTCAGTATACAATGGTTCATAATTTTTGAATGGAGTAGCAAAAATGAATTCCATAGGGCAGCCCAAAGTTGCAGTGACAGTTTTAGAGCAGTATATTCTCCACCTGGTGTATACCAAAATGTTTTCAAACATGATACCAAAATATTTTTGTGGATGCATTATTTTGTTTCCATTATGGAGATGATTTCTTATGTTTCTGTCTGTAAAATCAAGGACTTCATTGAATTCAGTCTAACAGTGATTTGAAAGTGTGGAGCTGATTTAATTGAGACATTTAGGGTGGCCTGGCTTAATTCAAGATGAATTCCTGTTCTATATTCCACTGCAAAAACTTTGAAATCAGCAACTTGTAGATCATGAAAGATCATGAACTAGTGAGTTTTAAATTGATCTTTGGGCTACACTGAACATGACTAAAGTTCTATCACAGTCTTTTTTAGGAAAAAAAATTATAGTGTACAGACAATTTATTGATAATTTATTGATAATACTGATAATAATCTTTGTAATAAGTCAGCAAAAACATACCAGTACAGCATTAGAAATGTCAAATCCTGGCACATGGGACAAAGTATAGATTTTTTAGATTGCTCACTTGGTGCCGCTGGTGCTACAAGAAGGTTTAGGGCACTTTGACCACTGCACGGTGGCTCACCTGGCGATGAAACTTTTGTTTCTTGCTGAAATGATGTATAGGTTCTCAAGAGATGAATCAAGAAGGCTGATGGATTCACAGGCAAAAGCTTCTGAAAATCAATACGAGGTTTACTGTTGACTTCAGCAGGCTTTGGATCAGGTTTAAGTCAAGATCTTCAGTTACAGGAATGGTACATGGCTGATCCCTTTGAGAAAGACACATAATCAAAATGAGGATTCCTTAGACCCTTCTAGTAATCTAAATGCCTGTATTTTATTTCATTTGTACTGTGTCTTGACACAGGAGTACAAAATACAAAGCTAAATAATCTCCAGAACAAAGATCAATTATAGAACAACTAAGCCTATTTTACTTTACTATCATATGTGTTAAAGATGTGCTAAAGCTAACATGTTTTTCATGTTTTAGCTAAGAGTATTAAGAAATTTAAAAGTAATTACACTTTAATATTCATCTACTATGTTATAAAAAGTTGCTCTATGAAAGGAATGAAGCTGTTAATTAAATGGACTCACTTTTCTGCAAACAAGATAGGTTTAAAATGTACAATGGCATGCTCTATGGAATATGTATGCTGTGGAGTAAATCTCTTGCAGCAAATGGATAAATACATTGCAAGCTTCCTTATTTTAAGATGCTGCTGTATATAAACCAAGATGTATATAGAGATGTATAATCAAGAACAAATCTACTGCCAACCACTTCATACTGTGTTGTGCTTTGATAGTGAAGGAAAGCCAAGTTTTTAGCCTGGATCTAGCCTGACTCAGGCCATAACTTGTGAGTCCTGCTATTCTAACCCTTTCTCTTGATCTGCTTTTCAGCATGTCTTAGAGTACACAGCTCAAAGCAGCAGGGGAGTTTCTTAGTAAAGGGCCACCCACTTGCATATTATTCCTTCCTTGCCTGTGACATGACACAAGAACAAAGTAGACATTAACCGCTACATTAAACCCAGAAGGAAAGTAATCAGTAACCTGTTATTCCCTTAATAAAGGGAAACACATGCAGTGTGAAATCCAGAAGACTAATCAATAGCCCCAGACAATGCAACGTGCCAAACAAATTGCAAATCAATTAGAATCCTTGTTTTCTTTGAAATGGTTCACTATACCTAAAGCAATTACTCGTTCATTAGACCTAATTTAACAGCATGACTGCCCTAGCAACAACTGGCAGCGTCTGGCTATCAAATGGAAGAATGGCAGCTTATTTCTGTCTGTCTGTGAGTCTAAAGCCAATAAAAAAAAATTGAATTCCTTTATATAAGACAACTTTTCATTAATAGGTAAAATATTTTCTGTGAAGGAAGAATTAAGTATCCTTCTTGGTTTGGTTGAGTTTGGTTACATTAACTGAGTAAGGGAATCGATGTAGACTTTTGTAGGATGAAATTCTGAAATTCTTCATATGTTTCAGTAAGTTGCAATACTGAGTTATGCAAGAAAGAGCAGAACTTTTAGATCTCCTTCAATAAATCATTTGGGATTTGGAAAAAAATAATTCCTATATATGTTTGCATCAACTGTATGTTTACCACAATTGCAATGGCACAATGAGATTAACATGGTCCAGCACAGGATGACACAGATTCATCAAATGGTCCATAATCCCTTTGATGGGCTCAGAGGGCATTCAGCATTTGATACAAACCCTCTCCATTGTCTTCCCTTGGCATTGGATCAGGCCCCTAATTCCTTAACTACAGGTTTAAAGTGATGTTTTTTGTATTTTGTTTCCTGCTCTATTCAGGGATATGGTAACAGCATAGACTTAGGGGCTGTAAGAGATTTTTGAAAAACCTTTACATTTTTAATATCTGTTCCTTTTGTTCCCAGTAAATCTGAAACTCGTGAAACCAATTTCTTCCTCTTCTGCTGTTGTGGTGCACAAAAATCTTGGAATGGAGTCAGCTGTCAGGAAACAACCTCCAGGAGAGGGAACTAGATGCTTTGCCATGCTTGTAGCATAGATATTTCTAGACCTTACAATGAATAAAGGCGAATAGGAATGTTATGTACCTTTAGCAGTTGGTATCAGGGCTGTATTCAGGACCTAAAGAAATGTCTAAAGTCAGCTGGGACGTTCTCCTTTTTACTATCATTGGAGCAAAGTATTGCACTGTCAGGTACTCCAGAGTGAAGATAATGCACTGACAACCTGTCTGGGATTAAACCCACTATGACTTTGGCCTGTAAACTTTAACCACTGCAGAAGAAAGAAATGCTCACCTAGAATGTTCACTATTTGAAACCCTTATATTGTTTATTGACCTTTAAAGATATGACATTCTTCTATAAAAATCCTTGTAAATTGTTCAGTGTATATACATGTGCATATATATAAATATATATAGCCTAAATATTTATAGCCTATACACATATAGCCTAAATATATATGTATATATTTATAGCCTCAGTTGGAGTATATTTTTGTATTAATTGAAGTAATTTCTAATTTCCTGTGGATAAAAAAACCCTTCAAAATTATTTTAGAAAGCCTTTAAACATTTTGGGGCTATATTTAGAGTCAAGTTGATTTAACTACTTTTAGAACAGCTGCTGTTACAGTGAGCTGGAGCTGCTGAAACTGACCGTAAGTAGTTATCTAAAGATATTAAACTTCAATGTTCAGTCTTGTCAGGCCTGCTAGACTTTGTCCTTCTGGGTCTTGCCATCTTTTCTGGTACTGTAATACTCTCCCCTACTGCAGAGAGGGTTAGTGAGATGGTATTTTAATTTTGAGAGGATAATATTTTTCTGGAAGTTTGTTTCTTATTTTTGAGGCAATCAAGGGCTGCTCAGGAGATGGAACTGTAAGAGGTAAGTGAAATAATCATAGAATAATAAATAATCACATTTTCATATTTTACCAGATATACTTTGTCTGCATCTGCATGTAATGCATATTGGACATTTTGCTGTAAATTTGGAGATGGCTCACCATTCCACACATCTTACACAGACCAAAAATAGTTGAGCTTTGTCTACTGGAGTTTAATCTGATAATTAGAGATTCAAGCAATGTTCAGGATTGGAACCTGATTAACAAGCACAGATATTGAGATCCTGTCTGAAAGATTTGGGACTATTGAATCCAAGTATTCCCAAATCTTCTGGGCTTTCTGCAGGCCAGTCTTTTCCTTCAAGCACAGCCTAAGGAGCCATGAAAGACACCATAAAATCAACAAAACATCATTAAATTTTTCCTGATGTTTTAATATAGACCTTGCAGTTCACATATGCTACCCAGTCTTGAGCAGATGGGTGGGTAGCTTTTTAGTAAGGTAAGAAATCTGAAATCACTTTATAACTCAAATGATTTCAAACTGAAGTTCACAATGCTCTCTTGCAGTGGTTCTGCCACCACTTAGAGTTCACTAAGAATGTTATTTTTAACACATATATCAGTAGTTGAAATATATTAATAAGTGTGACTGAACCATTGTTTAGAATTAGTTGGAAACATTTAGCGAGAAATTTTACTTTTAGAGTGTTAGAGCAAATGCCATGAAGCGTCTTGAACTTAAGGAACATACAATTAACTACAAATTATCTATTACATTTTTTCTGTAACATTTTCAAGAAAGTAGGATAGTTGTTCATGCCCTCAGTTTGATGGAAACCTTGAAAATATGTTCATGTCAATTTTTTTGCACAAAAAAAAAGTAGCCCCTAAGCAATGGACCTATTGTTCATACGGTTGTATCTCTTTGGAGTCTATGTGACTTAAGACTATGTACCAGTATGCTACTGTGCAGGTACAGCAACCTGAAACATATCTTAAACTGGTATAGTTTCTTCTTGTTCTGCCAATATTTGGAACTCAACAGAATCTGAAACTAGCCAAAGGACATCTGAATACTTGTAACTGAGGTTTATCATTATGTGGCTGTTGCAAAATAACTAACCTTGACATACAGTAAATGATGCCTTTTCATTTTGTGGGATCCCTTGCAGGTGAACTCCATATTATTCTGTACTTATCAAATCTCATTTATTACATTTTAGCACTGATCTGATTTGTCATTGTACTAATCTGTAGGTAGCTCTGTTGCTTTTTAATTTTACACAGATCTTAAGGTAAAGCATGAGAATATCTGCTGTCTGTCTCCCTGCCATGGCATCAGAGTGAAGAACTTGTTTGTTGGCAGGTCTAGTCCTGAGTTCCTTTTCAGCCAGGCCATGACCTGGCTGGTGAGAAACTCCACATGAATGAAGAGTAGATCGGTGAAGTCCACAGTGTATTTGATCTTGTGAGGATGTTTCTGTGTGCAGTGCCCTGACACCTAGCGGATTACATTTAGACCTTTCAAAAACTGCTGAGCACATGACATTTTGGAGTGTCTGTACATCACATAAAAGGGCAGAGGCACATACTGGTAAAGGTGATAAGCATCCAGAATGTGAAAAGCA
>JAOXXN010000065.1:38911383-38948425 GCA_026770055.1 Myrmophylax atrothorax | reverse complement strand
TTTAATAACATGTTATACCAGTTTTACAAGCCTGAGTAGGAACCAATATTTTTTGTTCTGCAATTACATGTGTATTATTTAGGGCTGTGACAAACAAGATGAAATAACTTCAGTATTCTTACAGTTGCTTTGGGCTCTCTGGACTACACATACAGCAGGGTTTACTACAGCAGTTCCCACGTCAAAGGTAGCCTCTCCTTTATCAGATGTCTCACAACAGAACAGGTGTTTGTGCCTCAGTTCAGCTTACCTTACTGCTCAGCATCTCAGCTTGGAACTACACATTATTTCTAAAGACAAGATTCATTCCACTACACTTTAGCTGCCTAGAAGTGCAGCACCCGACCTGCCAGTCATTTAGGGTCCATTTGCAGCTATGGAAGAGAGGCAGGGAATTCCAGAGACCGTAAGACAATTGAGCCCCACAATGTGCAAACTGTGTACTTAATATTTAGATTAGTAGCAGATAATGCTCATGATATTCACAGATTATCCATACATTTCCCATATATAATGTCTAGTTAGACTGAAACATTTGATATTACACCACAGCTTCCCTTGAAAAATAATACATCCCTGCTTGTGTTTAAAACTTTTTTTTTTTTTTATAAGAACATGGCTGAAGTATCTTTTCATTTTTCAAAATAAACATTTTCTGTAGAGGACTTAAGAGTAACTGAGGACATTACTTTCAAATAACAAAGCATTTGTCATCTTTGTCTGACTCTTACTTGTGTAGTTAAAGACAATTCCTCAGTAGTCACAGCTAAGTATCACTTTTCTCATTCATGGTTGGCAATGCACACATAGGTGGCAATTGAAATCCTTTGTTGTTTGTTTGTTGCAAGAGTAATAGTGCTAGAAGGGATCTCAAGATGTCCTCACACTGATCTTCCAGCCCTAAGGCAGAATCGACTGCATCTTGAAGTTGATTAGGGAAGGAAATGTAATCTGTGTTTTGTGTTCTGGTAATTAAGCATTTTACAAAGGTTTAGCTGTGGCTAATCTGAAGAATGTTTATGCATATACATATGTATACCGTGATGAGGCATCTCTCAATGCAAGAAAGAACTGGTCCTAATAGAGGTGCACATGTCCCAGTCAATGCATACCTAACAGTTATATTGATAATGTATGAGTCAAAAGGGGATGAGATTCATCTTCTCATAGTGGCACTGGTTCAATAGTGAAAAAAACTTACTTCAGTGTCTCAATGAACATATGTAAAGTAGAATCCAGAGGGACAGAATAAAGAGCATTCAGAAAGAGACTTTACTCTTTAACACTTTCCATATAATTCCACTCTTTATAAAAGGCTGTTTTCAGGCTATTGAAAAGGCTTCTTCCAGGCTATTGACAAGGCAATGACAATCACCCAAATTGTCCTGTTGAATTAATTCCCTACACTGAAACTATGTATTATTTCCTAGTATGTAACTGGGGCTTGAATAGCAAAAAAGTTCATAATTTTCCAAAGCTTCTAGGGCATGATTCCTCTTATCTCTCTTGGAGTCTGAGGCCACTCTATCATCTTTGAAAGGTCATAGAGATCAGGGGGATGTCCATGATGACTGGTGAAGGGCAAATACTGCATCCATCTTCAAAACAGGCTGAAGGGGGCATCTGGGAAAGTATGGGCCTTATTTTGGTCTCCAGGACAATCACAGAATGAATCCTCCTTGAATGCATATATGTGTGTAGAAAGATGGTGGTCATTGGAGAGTCAGTAGTTAAAGGCATGCTTTTCCAAATTGCTTTCTATGTTGGAATGACTGGATCTGTAGATGAGGGAAGTGCAGTGGATGTCATTTATCTGGTCTTTAGCAAGGCTTTAGACAATCCCTCCAGTATTCTATCCACAGTGGAATGTTAGGGTCTAGATTGTTGGACAAATGAACAAATAACTGGCAGGGTGATCAGGCTCAGCAGGTAGTGATTAATTAGTCATGGTCTGTCAGGAGGCTGGTAACAAATAGACTTCTACAGGGCTGTCTCATGGGACCTGTCCTGTTAACCACTTTTATCAATGATGTGATGCAGATGGCAGAGTGCTCTCTCATCAGGTGTGAGAAGACACCAAGTCAACAGGAACACTTGATGCGCTTGAGGGCAGGGCTGCCACCTGAAGGGACTCAAGGTGGGCTGGGAGAAGCAGCCAGTGGAAATATTACCAAATTTGATGAGGACAAATGCAAAATCCTGCCTCAGAAAGAAAGAGCCCCTTGAAGCAGTTCAGGCTGGGGGCTGCCAGGCTGGGGAGCAGCTCTGTTCTCCAGGAGAGCTGGTGGTCTTGGTGAGCAGTGAGCTGAACATGAGCCCTGAATGTGTGCCCCTATGCAAAAGCATCCAGGGCAATAGTCAGAGTAACACAGCCAGTAGACTGAAGAGGGTGATTATCCTCCTCTACTCAGCCTTAGAGATCACATCTAGACACTTTGTCCAGTTTTGGGAGCACCAGTAACAAGAAAGGTGATGATCAGCCCAAGGAAGTAAAGCAAAGTGTCACAGAGATGGCCAAGAGTTGGACCATTTGTCCTGTAAGGAGAGGCTGGGGGACTGGGGCTTGTTTAGTCTGGAAAAGGACAGCTTTGGAGGGATCTAACAGCAGCCCCTCCGTATCTGTAAGGTGGGCATTGCTTCTGCGGACTGACCTACCAGCCTTACCTCAATAGTCTCTCATATCAGCTTTGGGAAGGACAGCTGCCAGTCATGATGGTGGCACTGGAAGGGTGATTTAGCTCTGTATAGAGGAGGTGGAATTTGGGTAGTGCTGCCTCACGTCCAAAATAACATCTTGTAACAAAAGCAATCGTTTAAGCAGATCTGATTTTTAAAATAAAAGATAGAAAAGGATGAAAAGAATGTATTGTTCAGTGATTAGAATAAAACAGCCTTTCAGAATAAAAAAAATATGTATTTTAAACTAACAAGCACTAAAGAAAATTTTGAACTAGTACACAGAGAGTAAGTACTTTCAGAAACATCAAGGTAACTTAACTTGTGACAAATCCAGAGTAGTCACCAATTTAGGAAATTGCAAAGTCTCACTTTGAAAGACTTTCCATGCATTCTTAAGTCTTCAGTTTCATTTGGTTTTAATTTTCCCCTGTTCACTGCAATCAATAGGAATTAGGCATCCTTACTAAATCACAGAACTTCCTCAGCACTTTGAAGGTCTGACACAATCACAAACTCTCTGAGAGAATTTGGGAATCTGAGCAAAGATTCTTAATTGGTCATCTCTCAAAGGTGTTGTCTCTCACCCAGGGCAGGAGTAATTTGAAAGCTCTGGAAATGTATAATTCATATTCCAAAGATACATGGTATGACCATCCACCATTAAATATTACACTATTAAAAAAGGTAAAATACTTACCTCAGACAAAAGCAAGATCATATTTTGTTCTGTGTTTATGATGTTTCCAGAGTGTCTGGGCACTAAATACCTACTTGGTATCTTCATTGTTATTGCAATAAAAATAATAGCAATATAAGGCGATTAACTCCAGACACTTGAATAAGAAGTGAACAATACTTTCAAACTAATTAAAACAATTCAAACTAATGCAGATTGCATCTGAGAACCACAGGTAAAAATATTTGACAATAGTCTACTCACATAAATAAAAATCACTTTGGAACAGCCATGACATTCAGTAAAGAATTTCACTGTTTGTATCAACAAATTATTCATTTTCTTTACCAAATAGTTTTTTAAAAATATATGTCCAAGCTTTTGAATGTACCTAACATTTTTGCAAAGCATTGCATAGAGAAATTCAGACAAGCAACTTTTCTGTTTTTAAAAATGTTGTTGTATCATTAGTTATTAATGAGTAAGTTTATTATTATTCTTTTATCTTGGTTTTGTGAATTTTCCCATACCAGTAAAATTACATGAAAAACCTAAAATCACTGAAAAATTTGGAGTGATTTAAGGCAGCTGTCTTGTAGCAGACTCTTGACTTTTGAGGATCACTCTATGCATTAAAAGGCAGGAAAAATTCAGCTGGAGCATTTATAGTGAAAACTACAAAGTAGGGATGTTGTAACATTTCAGTGAAGGTGGAAGCAATAAGGTTTTATGTATATAAAGCACTATTTGTTTCCCTCTTAAGGGAATTATTCAAATTGTCTCCTAGCTTTCCAATAAAAAGAAATAAAATTATTATATAACACACTTAAAAATCCTTTCTCATTGTAATTTTTCACATACCCGTCAATATTTATGACTGCTAGCATTTATGACAGCCATCAGAATGCTTTAAATGACTTTTTCGAGCATTTCTTGCCAAAAATTATGAAGGAGATTTTCTACATGTGATGTATTTCCCTTTACTGCAGCACATACTTCAGAGACCTGATTACTGGTAAAGCACAGATAAAAGCTGTAACAGCATCGTGGTCAAACAAGGGAAGCCTATAAAGTATGCACTCCTCTTTTGTTTGCTGCTATACAAAAAGTGAATAGACAAGCCCTTTTGCAAACTTGCAGAGGACCAACTTTTTCCCTACCCCCCACTCCTGGGAATAAGCCATTTTAATTATTGAAGTTTTTTTTTGTTTAATCTTCCACCAACAAGTAATATGAATATTTTATACAATGCTGATGAATGCTTAACTAATACAGTTCTTCATACAAATGCAAACTTCCTTTTTACTGGCCTCTGGTGACTATGCATCTAGTGCCAGAGTGGCATCATTCAGCTCCAGTTGCTATAGCATTTTCAAGAACCTCTCTGTTCTTGTCATAAATTATCTTTAAGTGAAAAAAGCTCCAAGGAGGTCTGCAGCAAACTGTATCATATAATGGATTTCTAAGCTGTGGTAGGAAACACTCATCTTACTTATATTCTTCTACCATCGATTGTTTACTGACCCTTCTTTGGGATACAGATGAGCATAACCCTGAAAAATGTTTGTGTTGTCTTTCTCTTGTTGGCAGCCTGCAGCCAGCATGATCTAATAAATATTGGCAGGACCAAATGAAATAATATAGAAGAGCTTCTCTTCTTTAAAGTCCATAGACCAAGAGACTCTTGTCACTTGTTAATATCTCCATCAAACAGTGAAGTGTTAACATATGTGATACGACCACGCAATCAAGTAAGGACCGATTTGTTGACTAATTAAACCAACACAACAAGCTCTTTAGCACCTACAAGTGACAAGTTTAGAGCAGGCAAGTGGAAACTCTCAATTGAGCCCCCTTTTATGAGACTATCATGCCAAATTCAATTCTGACTGAGTAGTATTTGAATGTACTTGACTTCCACTATGTGCTGACATGCTTACAATAATTCATCATGTGTGACAATAGCCCAATATTAGAGATTTATGATATATACAAAACAGTTACAAATGAAATATAGCCCTAACATGTGTCTGCTTTACTTATCCACAGTCTATTGATATTATAATTAATGGTCAATTACTTAGGGATAGAGAATAGAAAATAGTCATTACCAGTTTCAGTCATCATCTGTTTTTGGCAAATTCTGGAAGTAAATGAAACCATTTTCATAGTGTTTGGCGGTTGCTGGAAAGTACACTGTTGCTCACTGTTGCAAGAAGGAATGGGTTTGCTATCTGTTCTACAGTTGAAGAGTTATTTTAGGATCATAGTATTTATTTTATTATTACCATAATATAGGTAAGTTTAAAAAAGTGTATCTAGGAAGAAGAAAATATAGTGAACACTGCCTGTGAATATTTTACAAAGATTGCTAGCACCAGACAATTTTACACACAGACACAAACTCAATGCCAACCCCCAAAGCAATTTAAAAATGTAAATTCAAATTCCTTTCACTGGAAAAGAAAGGCATACAAGCGAGCACTTTCTGTGGATCTTTCACAGCTTTAGGTCCTGCCTTAATACTGACAAGATTACTGTGAGTCTAATAGTCCAGTTTATGGGGAAGTTCAAGCTACTGGAAAAAAAGGGATCTTATTCACTTTTGGGTCAGTGATTGTGAAAGTGATTATGAATACTTTCCTTTTAAACTTTAATACTTCCCTGAAATAAAAGAGGCTATTAATATACTGGAAATTATGAATATATGCGCATGCTGCAGTATGTGCACCCTGCCTTTAACAAGCAGCAGCCAAAAGCCCAGATCCCTCCAGGTTCTTGGAGTGCTCATTCCAAGGTTCAACCTACGTCTCACTAAACTTTCAGCCCTGAGGGAAAACCGGGACTTTCCATGGTCAGTATAGATTCAGATACCAAGAAAAGTATTTTCAGGGAACGATCAGCTGGTAATCACCTTCCTAAGCTCCCAAGGAGACAAATGTAAAGAAGAGACACTGGCTCTCTGTTGAATCCACTTGGTGGGCCAGATTAAAAATCACCCTTAGCTCAGGATCCTCCTCTATAAGTCTTCCCTGGAGTACACTCAAAAATGAAGTACACTTAAGGGTCTGGTCTAGAGGAAACCACATCTTCTCCAATACAAACTTTTTATAATCACTCAAACATGGAAATGAAAGCAGGAAGAAAAAAACAACTCATAACAAGCAGAAGTAACCTGACTAATGTTTCCATTTTAAAGACGTATTTAACCACTGACCTGGTGTGGAATGCACCTTTTAAACAGATGGTTGTAGCAACACAAGAATGATACAGAGAATCTGTTGGTTTGGGTGTTGGCACACCTTTGCTTGAAAGAAATGGGGAAGAATGAGAAATATTCCTGGATTTATATCCAGCAAATTGTTCTAACAATTAATTTCACCACTAGTATTTGCACAGTGCTTTGACATTGTCAATTAGAAGAACTGCAGAATAATCTTTTTCTGCCTCAGAAGCTGGCAGTGACAAAAGGACTTCTTTCCAACCCCAAGTGCTAATAATTTTAGTGATTCCATTTATACATTACTGCTAAGCATCTATTACCAACTAAACTTCTAATATGAGTTTTTTAATATCTTTAAGACTGTAAGGTTTGCCCCTAGATTTAAGTGTACTATTTCTCAGTATTCCCAATTTACTTTAAAATTATATCCAAATAAATAAATAACCCTAATTCATCAAACATATAAAAGTAAGTTGTGAGAATTTTAAATAATAATGATCTGGAATCTAGATAAGTATACTTTATTTCAGAAATACAGTCATTCGGAGTTCACAAAGAAAAGCTTTGATTCATTTCTTGTTGATACTAGTGCAAACAGAGTGATAATATAACAGTGAATTAATACAATTTAACTGTGAGTTTAACATATAAATTAATTTATATATTTTATTACCTAAAATCCTGAAAGTATTAAATGAAAATGCAATTATTTTAATAACCTTAAAGGAGACAAGATCTTGTGTTCATATCTGCATCTCCAGAGAAATCAATGCAATTTCAACAAGAGAATTGTATCACATTGAGTTGTTTCATATAATACCATTGAAATGAAAGAGGTTCACAAAGTGTTGATTAAATTTAAGCGGAAGAAACACAATGACCAAAATTCATCACTGGTGTAATTCTGTTGTGTCCTGCAGTTTCACCATGAATGGATAGGCCCATGGCAGTCTAAGCTTTCTTTGCAGTCTGGCAAATGAATTAGCTGAATTAAAATCCTTTAAATCATAAAAATCCCAATGACCAAAAATCCAGTCCCTGCACTCATATTATAAACCCAAACTGAATTAAAGAAAAATACACTGAAATAATGTTAAGAATTTGATTTGCTAAGACAAGAATATATTGAAAGAGAGCTTCATCACTAACGTACACTGAAGTAAATATTGATCTTATAGGTCACATCAAAAGTGTTTCAAATCAGTCTAAAGATACCCTTTGTATGACAAAGCTATAGATATTATTGAAACAATCCTACCTTCTCTTTTTTTCTTTTTCTTTCTTTTTCTTGATAGGTTTTTAACAGAATTCTTAAAACTGTCCTTAAATATTATCTATTAAAGAAAAGTCACCAGGACATAGAGATGATCATTATATCACAGGGCTAGGCATTTAATTTTTTCACAATTTATTATGCTTAAGATCCATCAGTTGCAGTAGCAATTGAACAGATGGATCAGTAAAGAGTATCTAACTGCACTCTGTAGGATTAAGGTTTACAGTTGCACACACATGTTTAATAAGTGAAGCTATTTTGAAATGCAAGTAACACTAGAGCTTCTTGCACCCAGCCGATATTTATTATGAAAATGTAGGTAGATTTCCCCTCCCAGGTTCAAAGTTGTATTTCTAAAGGAACTTACCCACTACTGAAAATAATCTAACTATACCTTCCTTTGTCATACAAAAGGCGTAACCTACTTTTATTGCAGTAGAATTTGCAGACTGGGTCCATGAGCTGGTTTGGGGAATCATACAAATAGCTGCGTTCAGTTACTTATTCATTTAGACACTATTGATTGGGAAACCAGAAAAGCTTCCAAAAGGAAAAATAAGATACTAGGAAAAGCCTCTTGAATTTAGTTTTAAAACTAAGTCAGCAGACCTCTTAGTTTGTAGGTAAATTATTGGATTTGAATGTAAAAGCCTCAGAGAAAAGTAGTTCTGTGAATATAACGAGGAAACCTAGTTCTGTGGTCTCTCTCCTGTGTTAACCTTGATTTCTGTGGCTTGATGGCTGATGTTGTCCCACAATGTTACTTGCATCCCCACCCAGCTGCCTGCTTTTGTGTATCTCCTGCTCAGCTTGAATCTGTAATCGCTCTTTTAATAATTCCAACCTTTCTGTATAATTTCATTGAAATTAGACTACATATTGAGGAATTACTAAGAGGAGCGGGGAGCAGAAGGAGGAGAGGCAGAGCAGTTACACAAACCTTTTTCACCTATAGAAAAAAAGCTCAAAATCGCCAATATTGTTTGGGCTTCCATGACCTCAAAAAGTCCATTTCTTTAACTGTTGATCAATACAGTTGAATCAATATTGGTGTATTTTAGGATTATTTTCAATCCACTGTTTAAAATTAACTAAACATTGGAGAAATTATTTAACATATTTTTAGTATGCTGCACAGAGTTGTCCTGTGGAGTGGAGAAGTTGTGAGACTAGAGCACATAAAGGATGTCTTCTAGTTTTTTGTCTTGGATTTTTCTGTTAACAGTTTTGCATTCTCAGGATAATCTTGGTATGTATCTCATGAATGAAAAACTCTAACAATGGGATCATGGCTGAAAGGGTATACAGGACTATAGTTTTGCTAGTACAGTGATCTTTACTTTTAAGAGTAAAAATTGTTGAGTGTGACAAAAATTGAGCAAGCTCACGTTAAATCAGGACCAGATTTTTTATTTCTGCTCCCAACTTGACTCAAAAATATTGCATAGCCTGTTTTGTCTAATGTCTGTATAAAAACAAAGAATATGTCAAATACTGGATTTTTTCACACTATTTTAGATACATAGTGACTTGTAGAATTTCCTTATTCCATTTATACCAGTTTTATAGTTGGATAATGTATCAATTTCAGTGAAGCTATACCAGGTTTCTGATGATAAAGATTAATTTCTGACTGACTACAATGGCAAATGTCACCAGGAGAACCCACAAATCAATTGGTAAAACCAAAGGCATCAGATCAACCTAGTCATAGTTTCTGTTACCTATAAAATGCCAGTCTGAGGATGTAAACTTTTCCCTGGAAGATTTATGAGCATATTGGACAGCGCTGCCTTGGAGAGTGGCAAGACCCACTAGAGTGTTAGCTGTCTAATTTTAATGTGTCACCAACATCTCTGTCACAGCCCCAAATATCTTGGATATCTGCCTGCATTCCCACCTTGCTCTTTCTCTTCCCTTCCCCACATTCTTATTTTCCTTTATTACACTCCTACATAGCAGTGCTGTACTTCTATCAATATGGACCAGCTTTAAAACTCAGGCTTGCATTTGTGACAAGGAAAGGAAGGAGTAAGAGATATGGTAATTCAGAATGACACAGTTCAATGGCCCCAGTAAATTAACTATCTCTCAACAAAGGCTGAATCATGTTGCTATGAACTGATTGAAATAGGTCTATACACACATGGGTAGTTCCAGCAGTACAGTGAATCTTGGGCATTCAAACCACATATTTGCTGTGCCCTTGGGTATTCTTGTGAACCATGGTGTATATCCATTAATGCCACTGGCACTACATGGGAATGCTGCAGTGTGAAGTCTTGTCTGCCTTGAAATCAAAAGGAAAAACATGATTGACCTAAATGGTGGCTATAGTTTCTCATAGGCTTAGCTTTACTCATGGAGATCATAAACCCACTGCAAGCCATGAGAGCCCTGTGATTGGAATGGAGTTCACATAAGCTGTGTGTGTGACCTAATCACAGAATCACAGAATATGCCAAGTTGGAAGGGATCCATCAGGATCATCAAGTGCAACTCTTAGACCTGCACAGGACCATTCCCAAGAGTCACACCATGTGCCTGAGGGTATCATCCAAACACTTCTTGGACTTTGCTGGGCTTAGTGCTGTGACTACTTCCCTGGGGAGCCTGTTCCAGCACCCAATCACCCTCTTGTGAAGATATCTCTTTCTGATATCTAACCCAAACCTCCCCTGACACAACTTCAGGCCATTCCCTTGGGTCATGTCACTGGTCATCACAGAGAAGAGATCAGTGCCTGCCCCTCCTCTTCCCCTCATGAGAAAACTGTAGACTGCTATGAGTTCTCCCTTCAGTCTCCTTTTCTTCAGCCTGAACAGACCAAGTGCCCTCAGCCGCGCCTCACCATCTTCACTGCATTCCTTTGGATGCTCTCTAAGAGCTTCATATATTTCTTAAATTGCGGTGACCAAAACCACACACAATATTCAAGCTGAGGCCATGCCAACCAAGACTCTCATTCTCCAGTCTGTATGTACACCTGGGGTTGCCCCATCCCAGGTGTACAATCCAGCATTTTCCCTTATTGAACTTCATACGGTTGCTGATTGTGCATCTCTCTAATTTGTCGAGGTCACTTTGCAGGCCTCCCTGCCTTCAAGGGAGTTAACAGCTCCTCCCAGTTCTGTGTCATCTGTGAACTTGCATACTATCCTTTCAAGTCCTGCATGCAAGTCGTTTATGAAGATGTTGAAGAGTTCTGGGCCCACGATGGAGCCCTGTGGAACCCCACCAGTGACAGGTCATCAGTCTGATGTCACCTCATTCCCTATTACCCTCTGTGCTCAACCCGTGAGCCAACTGCTCACCCACCACATGATGTGTTTATCCAGCTGTGTGCTGGACATTTTGTCTAGAAGGATCCTGTGAGAAACAGGATTGAAAGCTTTACTGAAATCCAAAAAGATTACATCAACTGGCTTCCCTTGATCAGCTGGGTGGGTTACTTGGTCATAGAAGGAAATCAGGTTTGATAAGCAGGAGTTTCCTCTCAAGAAGCCATGCTGGCTATGACCAGTGATTGTGTTGTCTTTCAGGTGTTTTTCAACATTTCCCAGAATAATCTTTCCCATAACTTTACCAAGCACTGAAGTGAGTCTAATAGTCTTGTAGTTTCCAGATAATCCTTCTTGCTCTTCTTGAAAACTGGGACAATTGTAGCCATGTCAGTGGGCTACTGGCAATGCTTTAAGCTCTATGCAAAAGCTTTGAAGGAGTAGCACCTGGGAAGAAAAGTTGTGCAGATATTAGAATTGGTCTTGATCTGCTTTAGTTCTTATCAAAACAACTGTGGTTTCACTTAAGTAAAAAAAATGATCACAGTAACTGTGGCTCCTAAACCCTGTGTGTGTGACAATCTCAGCTATTGAGGAGTCATCTCCATTGCCCTGTTTCAGCTTATCACCTCCACAGAAAAAGAGGACAAAGATAGCATTTCAGACAATGAACTTGAGATGTAGGCACATGATATCTCTGCTTCATTATTACAGCAGCAGTAAACTTTGTCAGCAAGGCTCAGGAACATCTGTGTGTGGTTACACCTAAAAACAGATCAGTAAGATTTGCCAGTGACGTCTCCCAGTACCTGTAGAGATGTTTCCTTAGCTGAGCTTCTGCTCAGTCTTGAATCTGGAAAATAAATAGTGCTTATGTAAATAACAACCAGAATGACATTTTATGGGCTGTGGTTTTGTGCTTGTTTGTTTTGATTAATTGGACCTTCCCACAACCAGGTATTTTTTTCAGTAGGGCTGAGCTCAAGTTTAAAACTCTTCACCTCTGGAATCTTGAGATGAAATATTGTTTACGTCACAAGTGAAAATGAGTACAGTAACATGAACCTACTAGTATGAGCCTTCCATCTCTTCAGTAGGATTGTTGGTTTCTTTTTAAGTGAAGGCCAGGGACTTCAACAGTAGGCATGTTTAAGCCCAGGACTCAGGTGCATTAGAATAACCAGAGGATACTCAACATTTCCATTTCTAAAAAATTATATTAGATTTTGTGAGACAAAGAAATCAATGCAGGACTTTAATCTACAAAACAATTAACATTCATACAGCAAAACACTTAAATATATGCTGCTACTGAGAGATGAAATCTAAGATATTGATGTGGACTTAATTGTTCCTATCCTCTTTAATGTGTCCAGCACTATCTCCCCATTTTGTAAGTGGAAAGTGAGACAGAGGATGAGGGATCCACTTCTGTACACAACAGTAAGCAACTATGGTAGTTTAAGACATTGTTTGCCCCATCTGTTCTCCCTTTTCCTTTGCCAGAGGTTGCTGCCACCTTTGCAGGAAGAGAGAGGTTGGAATCAAATGTGTGCTCATTCTCCAGCTGCTGCACTTCATATTCTAGTCTCAGTGAAAACTTCAACAGCCATGAAGTTAATAGGCAAAGTTGGAAATTAGAGTAGCTGAGCTACAGTCACATATTCTTTTTGACATATCTGTGACAGGGTTAGTTACCTGGAGGAGAGGGGTGAGGCAGGGAGCTACAGTGCTGAAGTGCAAAACTACCCCAGCAGTATTAACCGAAACTTACTCTTGGAGCTTGACAATCTAACTCTATAAAGGGACAACTATGACTGCCTCAAAGCCCAAGATTAAAATCCTCAAAATCCCGATTTTTTTATGAAGGCTCCTAAAAAAACCACCTAATTTTCTATTTTTCTGGGTTTATAAGTACTGGGATGCCCAGTATATCCATCTTGATAGTAGCAAACTACTCCATTATCCTAAGACTTATTGGAATCTATGAAGTGTTTCCCTATTTACCATGCCTGGGTCTCGTTCATATAGCTCTCACAGAGAACACTTATTAGACTAAAGTCTGCAAACAGGCAGGAAAGAATACAGCGCATTTCATAACACAGAGGAGTAGGTAGAGGATTATGATACATTATGTGAGATTTTTATTCATGTTCTTTCCAAGATGAAGACTTCAAAAGTCCATCTCAAAGTACGAGAGAGCTTGTTCCACGCTTGGTGATCTCTCTGTTCTACAGAGCTGTGATGGACAACCACCAGATGAAGCAGCACAAAAAAAGATGGATGCAATTCTTCAACTTAGTTGACAAGGCAACACAAATGGGGGAGGGAAGCAAGTAGTTGTGGTTTAATGCCTCCTGTTTTGGCTAGTTGTGTATTCTATACTAGGAATTTACTGAAAATAAGTGCATTTTGTGAATAGTGTTCTGATGAAGTCACAAGGGAAATCTATGGTGGACCTCAATAGGAAGTTACCCAGCTCAGCTAATGCCCCAGCCACTGGGTTGTGTTTTCTTTCTAAGTAAGATGTTTACATCAACACTACTTAGTAACCTCAATATTTCCCCAGATCATGGCCAGCATCTTCCATGATAAAGCTCTTAATTCCTAAAGTGTAGCTAGAAACGAAAAAGAAACTAGCATGTTTGTCTTTTTCAAATTAATATCCCAGCTAGCAGAAGACACAAACTGTATTCTCAATCCTGCAAATTTATTTGTCCCTCTGAAATATTAGGGATTAAACTCCTAGTTGTTGAGAATCCACCTGTCCTAAGATAAAAAAAAATATGATAGAGCAAGCTGAAATGAAGGGATGCAATGTTGAGAGAGATTAGGGGAACCAACCAACACAGTTTGTTTCATTCAAGGAATTAATATCAGACTATTTTTGGTATTTTGAGACTCTGCCTAAACTCGTGTGGGAAGACTGCTGTATGCCTATGCATATGCATATTCTATTTGGCAATACACTCAATACGGCACTCAGCCACCTACTAAATAATAGAACTTAAAAATGGAAAATCAAATGACAGAAAAAGCTATTTCCAGGTATTTAATCAAAGGGAGGATCAGAGTACAAAGCTCAAGAAAGGGCCAGCACACAACTCTGGCTGAACTGTCACTCTACAGCAGGATTCAAACATCTGCATTACTTTGACTGAAATACCATGAATAATTTATAATAGAATACAGAATTTAAGAAAAATAGATTTTTAAAAAAATTAGTACCCCATGGTAATCACCTGGCTTCACGTTTACTAGTGAGGTTCTCTGGGGTAGAAAGCATGATTGATTTTACAAACCTTTGGGGATGTTTCTTTTTAAAAATTAACATTTCAGCTTGATATTATTTTAGTATTTACCACTCGGTATTGTCTTAGATGTCATCTTGGCAAAGGGCTCCTAAACAACTGCCACTTTTAGCACTGCTGCCAAAAGGCCCCCTTTCACAATAAAGCATGCTGTGCTTTGGCAGGAAATCAATAAAGTGAAAATCTGTTCTCATCATCCATACATTTACCATCACAATCAACAATCAAAGGCAAGACCTGGGTTCTTTATCCACAGGCTCCAGCCTCCCAATTTTCTGCTATGAAAGGCAGCATAAATTAGAACCCTTGGTTCCTGTTAGCTGGGCTTAATGGGTATGATTTATGAACCATTAAATGAGGTTATGTAAATTGATCCTTAGCAGAATGCTAGCACACAGGTGACAGGTGCAGTACATTTGAATGATGAGTCCACAAGGGTTCTGTACAAATCAGATTTCAGTGACATTCAGTTTTAGGAAGGAGAAATATGTTGTCAACAAGGAAGTGATTTAAATAGTGCCCTGGGTTTGTCAGCAATTATGCTTTTCTTCTTAATTGCTGCAAACTATATAAATTCTAATAGGAAATAAATTACTGATTTACCAGTTAATGACAAGGGGGTATAGACAAGAATGGTTTAAACATTTTAAAAAAATAAATTTCCTTGTGAGGCCATATTCAGTTATGATTTCATTTATGGTATTAATGTTAACAGATGCTTTAAAGTCAGACAGTAAACTTTGACATGAGCTAAGTTATATTGTTTTTATTGCTAAATGAAAGGAAATAGGGGGTTTGCCACAGCAATGGATGTTCTTAAAAGGATGCAATCATATATTTACATAGAAATAAGGATACATTTTTCATGTTATTTTTGCTTGGGGTTTATTTACCTTAATTACCTTGTCAAAAATCAGATCACATCAACTACATTTAAAGTATTCTGCCTTACCCTGACAGGATTTTTATATTAGTGATGAAAACAATCAAAACTAATGATCTGATGTTTGAGTCATTTCCTTCTCATTGCTATCCAAAGTGACCATGAGGATTGACTGATTGCCTTATAATAATGTTTTGATAGGAAAAATTGGGCTTGCTGTTGTACTACATTTAAATCAGTGTCATCACTGTTCAGGCTGCTTTGGTCTGGGTAGCTGGGCTCTTGGAGAACTAGATGTATTTGTGTGATTTTTAAGTTCTGCTTTTCCCTAGTCTGGTTAATAGCATGTTCCAATTAGTGGCCTGGAATACCTCTGCTTAATGAATGTTTGCATCTTTGGAATAAAATGAAATAATGATAAGAATGAAATAGCATGGATAAGTCTGTATGGAACTCAAGGCTTTGAGGGCAGGAGGTTTGGAGGAAAGATTGTACAGGCAGCTGCTCAAAACTCATAAGATAGTAGGAAAATACTCTCAGAGGCTTAGCCATGTTAGATCATTTTCATCTGTGGAAGAAAATATAAAAGATGAGAGAGAAACAGTTAAAAACCAAAATACCAGTTACCCGGGAAGCCTACTAAGATCACAGACAAACTGAACAAACTCAAGATACCAACTTGTGCCTGTCTATTTTTGTCAACATGTTCATTGGCTGTGTATTTCCTGCTTTTTTTTTTAAAAAAAAATTCACTGAAGTTTGTTCAAGCAACAAGCATCAGTTGCTAATTGAATTAGCCTCTCCTATTGTGTTTTAGTTCAGTGGAGATTCCCTTCAAGGTTCAGCTGCTTACTCATTGCATTGTTCTGCTCAGTGCTCATATATTGCTCGATGCAGTACTTCCCCTTTCAGAGAAGCTGCCACTTTTGTTTCTGTGAAGAGGATCATCAGGAGTGAGTCCAGAGTGCGTAATGCTTTTGGGGGTGTGGAATGCAAATTAAAAGGATCACAGGGTTGCAGTGTGGGTAATGCAGAAAAAGCATTACACTGTTTCAGCAGTGAGGAGATGACGTATTGGGTTTTATCCTAGGTATTAAGGAAGAATTTCATAACCTTCCTATCAATAATATAAAACAAAGCTATGTTGAAAGAATGCAAAAAACAAGCCCCCAAAAGCTAAGGAAAATCACTTCACTTGTCTATATTAACCTCATTCAGTATCTTCTGTGACTACATTGCAAAACTGCCTTCATCATACAGGATCTGCTGGTGCTTTAGAAGGTCCTGCTTCTGTTTCACCCCTACAGAAGGGACTGTGTACACAAAAACAATCCAGTTATTTTTAAGGATATTAGCCTGATCTAATCAAAGATATCCTCTCCCACCACACAGCTTGCCTTAGATTACCATCTTTAAATCACCATCACAACCACAACCTTGTAACTCCAGTCACAAATAAAATTTTCAGATTCTTTTTCCTCATGTGGCCATGCCTCATTCAGTGTATGAAGGTTGATCCTCATGGAATGAACTACTGCTGAATTTTTCTCTCTGTCCACCCTGCCTTCTGCATATCCCATTTTTTCTGTCAGTTCCTTTGTTCTCTGATAGGGACAAAGAGCAGATGCAGCAGAAAGAGTACAAGAGGGGAAAAGATGTAAAGGACTGCTGAGACTTTCTCCAGCTATTGTCTACTTAGATCATTCCAGAGTTGCATGTGTTTTTTTCTGTTTATTAACTTCTGATGTATTTATTTTCCATATAGTTGGCCCAACTTCACTTGAATCTACATAAACTTTAGCAAGACATTCCAGATGTCAGCTCTTCTCCTTTTGCTTATTTTGAACATGAACCTGTGTGCAGAAAATCAAGTCTTAGGAAGGAGCATGATTAGTGGTAAAACACTGGACTTAGAATGTGGATTTGGGGTTCTAGAACCTTGAATTTTACATTTTAGTACAAAACAGTTTCTTCATATGGTACAGAAACAGTCCCAACTATATGCTGAATATATCTGTCAAGACACGAGTAAGTGACTTAAACCCTGGTATTTCCTTCTATAACATGCCCCTATGGGGTTTGCAACTGTATTCATCCTGAGTTTCACTGCCTGAAGTAGCATAGCTCCAATAACTGGCAGTTGTAAGAAAGGGGGCAGCATCTCATAATGTTCCTGCTGAAAATGAAAAGAAAATGGAGCCCTGAACTGCATTTTGTAGAGATCTCTAGTCAGCTTTGGAAAGAATGGAGCTCTTGATATTTCCTGGAGGCACATTTTACACTGGAGTGAATCTCAATGCAAAGATCCCTGAGCTAGCCAATATTGGCCTGAACTAGTACATCCACACAAAGCAGAAAAGCTTTCTGTAGAGTTTGCAGCTCAGGTTTGAAAGTAGTCTGGTTGTGCTAGTGCAACAGAGTGCTGCAGAGAAGCCAAACCCCATAATTTAACATTACTGTAACTACAGAAGTCAAATCCTGCAAACATAGCCCAGAGGTCTTTGTATCATGATACTGGAAGAAGTGTATGATTTAAGTCCATTTTAGACCTAGTTTCCAGTTCTTCATAAACCCTAGGACCTGTGCTGCTCTTTCCCTGGGGCGTGTCATTATCCTTCTGTGTTCCAGATGGGCAACAAAAAGCCAGGGAAAGTGTATCCCAAGGGTACAGGCTGATTGCCCAGGAAAGAAGGCATGGCAATGACTCTGCTTACTGAAGCTTTTGCACCAGAGTTATGGATTTATTTTGAATGAAACAATGCTAGGGGAAAGGGATTAATGCACACCCCTTCCTCATGCCCTTCTGCAGAGTTCACCAGTATAAAAGCACTTTGAAATTCCATAACACGTATTTAGTCACTTCCATTAAAGCCCAAATTGACAGTGACAAGTAAGTATGTGTATCTGATTTGAAGGAACAAGGACCTATTTCATTGTGTATTAACTTTTCAAGGCACTTCATTTTCACAGTAGAGTTTCAAAAGGCTCTAAGATGCAGAGGTCAGAGCTTGGTACAACAGTGAAGCACAAATGTGATATTTGAAAAAGTGACAAAATAAAAATAGTATCCTAATGATGGCTCGTGATGTCTCAGCATCACACAGGAACTCCATGGCAGAATTTGGGATGAGAAGCAATTCATTAGGACAGCATTTCACTGCCTTAGTTATCAGGGTTCTAAGTCTCTTCCTACAACTCCCTTTCTCATCGAGTGCATGCGCTCTCATGTTTCAGCAATAATGAGAGTTACTGAGGAGGCAATATCCTGAAGGGTACAATATGAATGTCCTAGTTCCTGGGCATTTCTGCTTGAACCAAGACTCCAAGATCTCACCAGGCAAGCCCCTTTAGAAAGACTCTGCAGAAGGGTCCCTTCTCCAGAAGAGAGCCTGGAAAATGACAGTTTGTCAAAATTGCTAAAGAATGTATAAAACAAAGAAAAAAATTTCTCATCCTAACAAATTTAATTGCCTAAAATGCCTTCAGCTTTGTCTTCTGGATTATTTGATTTCCATGTACTCTGCCCTGCTCACAACATCATCTCCCATGGTGAGACCCACAGACCTCATCCCCACAAAGGATGAAAGGCTGAGGCACAAACCAGGCTGCTATGAAACCATTCCAGTGGGAGCATTTCAGTGTGGTTATGGAAGAGCAGGAGATCAGGCCTATTGTCTCAAGTATCATTAACTGGCTTTTCTTGAGGAGTGATTGTGGTCTGGAGTGAGTATCCATTTAGCCTGTCACTGACTGTTGTCTCCCCGTATCTGTTTCTTTTCTTATTCCAAATGATTCATGGAAGAATCTGTTTCGAGAGAAGAGGTTCAGATAGGAAGGGAAAAAACCCTTCAAAGATCACTATCTCAACTGGTTGCCCCCTTCTTGGCTTTTTCAATATATTTTTCTCTCTTCTGCTTAATGAAATATTAGAGGATAAGGAGTTATATGCATATTGGTTATTAGCACGTGTTTAACAACTGCTAGCATTCACTGAAAGGATTTCAGGCCCAGTTCCATGACTTATAATTACATTATCTAGACATATTCCTGTTACAAATCTTGCAGCAGGTGGTTCATGCAGGATAAATCCTTAAATGAGAAAATGATAGTAGACTTTGGAGTGATTTGCTGAACTTTCATTTTTCATCCCACTAAAAATCATTATAAGGTCATAAGAATTTCCTTTAGATATTTATTTTTTATTTATATTGTCAAGTTTTATCAGTTTCCTGATTTTCATACCTAATGTCAAGTATTACATAAAGCAACATAATTATGTTGCTTCTTTTCCTTATGAATAAAAGGGCTAAAAAGGCAAAGTTTCATTTTTTTTTCTCAAATGCTGAGAGTGTGGGGTAAATTCCTTGCTTTGAGCTTACTCAATTATTAAAAATAAAAGCCCACAAAACTCCCACAAAACAAAAAACAACAGAAACAACAACAACAAAACTTTGCCATGAAAAGTAATGTTTTTCAGATATTTTAGGCAGCCTATTGGCACCATATATTTGCACAATATACACATGGTATTCCCAGCAGTGTGCACTGCACCAAAGTTGTGCTTTCTATACTTGCATGATTCACAATCAGTTGTTTCCTTTTCCTTCTCTTTTGGAGACCACATGAAGCGAATTATATGCTCTGCTCTGGTTCTTTTTACTCTTCAAAACCTTCAGAACTGTGTAAATTTCCTTTTGACATGAAACACAAGTTGTGCCACTTATTAGTGCTGTGCATTCCACCCTCTTCTTCAGTAAAGGTTACAGCAGAAGAAGAAAGCAGTAGCTGCAATGGAGCCTGCAAACATGGTCTTCTGCTATTCATATTCTCCTTGGCACAGGACCAAATAACAACCCTTCATTACTAGAAGGCAAAAGGCAAATTCAGGGCAAAGACCAGTCTTCATCTTCAGCGTAGTGAGGAAGTCTTTGTTTCTTACAAGACGTTCAGTACCTGATTTGAAAGTCACAATCCTTTCAACTTTTCTGCAAATGCAGTTGAAGAGTTCAAGCTGAAACGCAAATTTCACTATTTGGGGTTTGTATTGACAAAGTCAGAAAAGACAAGAAAGTCAAATTTAGAATAATTTGTTGCAAAGCCTGTGTTATGAGTTTAATTTTATAAAATAAAAATAGTGACCTCAAAAATCTGAAAGCATTTTTGATGAGAGTTGTGTCCTGCACTGTTAGCCAGATTCTTTTTCTGATTTCTGGTCAGATTTAATACTATATGTGCCTAATTTCTTTCTCAATTTATGATTAGTTTTAGAGTGACTTCCCATCTGTGTCTGACTTGATTCTTTCTACTTTGGCAAATTTTGTATCAATTTAATTGCACTAATATTAGTAGAATAACTCCTGCCTAGTGCTTGTCCCAATAAAGTAAGTCCTGGCTTTATGTTCCAGGACTTTTGTAAGTGACTTTTTGTGCTGTTGGCTTGAAACTCTATCATGGATAATACTGAAGGAAAGTTACTCTTTTACAGCCCTATATTAGAAAACAATGGTCTCTGTGAGTGGAATAAAGTTGTTTAGTAGGAAAATAACTTCCACCTAGTGGTTTTCCAGAAAACTGCCATGATAGTGTATTTCTTGAGAAACTCAATTTCTGGTTTTACATAGCTTGGGAGTAATTCTGCCGCCACAACCCATGTTCAGTTTTCAGTGAACTCAAATACACTACCTACACACAGAAGTAGTTAGTATGGAGTTCATGGTAATTTTAGCATCACCATGCTTGTGGATTTATCATACCATCAACACCATTCTGCAAAACTTCAGATTAAAACTTCTTATGATTTCTCATGGTAAACTGATTTTATTCCAGATTTTTTTTATATTAATAACATATTTAAACACCAGCTATACTAATATCCCCATATCCACTTCAGAAAAACCTCTCTGTATTACCTTCGTACTTAAAAGACCAGCTCATCAAAATTTTATACATAACCATTTGGGTAGTGCAGCTTAGCAGAATATAAATGACTCATAAATCTGATAAGATATGAATCCCCTGTTTAATTTAATTATTCAAGAATTCAGTATTATACATGTATCAGAGCTGAATAAAGAAAAGTCCTGAAAATGAAAGCTCAATACATTCTTTCGCATGCCATTGAAACAATAACTATTCTGGATCAGTGGTTTTAATATTAATTTACATGAGCTGAGAATCTGCCACTAGACCACTTTGAACATTTTTTTTCCCCTCTGGAACACAAGTATTAAGAAATTATTTTTAAATTTAGGCAGACAAGGGTGAGTCTGTACTATGCAATTAGTGTTATATAACATTCATGTTGAGTATCAAGGATGCGTGCATTGGTTGAAAAAGGACTCTGATGAATGGCATTGCCTGATAAACAATTTTGATTCAACTCAATAAATTTCTAGCTTTGGGCTAAATTCCAAAACATAGTCCAAACTTGTGATTTTGTAACAGTAAATTTTTCCAATCAAAATAATCAGTAGAAACAGTTAAAGTATCAAATCTACTTGTTAAAATCTAAGTAAATAGATGCCCATAATAAGTTGCAGTGAAATTAATTTTGTAATTCTTAAATTTCTAAGCTAAATACAAAAACTAAACAAGTAGAAAAAAAATCATAACAATTACATTTAATTTCAGATTTGTTTCCCTTTTCAATAATCTAAATACTAAATTATTTAGTGATATAAATGATGGAAGTTCCTACTGCTGTTTCGTCCTTTATATAGCCACGTATGTTTTATGCAGCCACGTATCTTTTTGCAAAATTATTATAAGGCGAATGTGGCACATTATTTGCATACATGTGGAAAATTATGCAAGATGTAGAAGAAGGAGATTGTACTTTTTAAGTTAACAACAGTTCTCTAAACTATTAACACACATACTTAACTAATTTACTACGGTACTCTGACAAGTAAATGCAGAAATGTTAATCTCTCAATATATGGGAAGTTATGTTTGCAACATTATCTTAAGATAGCTGTTCACTCCCTATATATCTCCTGTAAATTCTGATTACATATACAGTACCTGGGGTTTTGCCAAAAGGAAAAAGAAGGAGCGGAGTCACGTCAGTCGAATTTGGTTAAAATGTTTCAATGGCCATTTTAGAAGTCCTATTGTATTCTGTGCTTATATTTCTTATCCAGATAGAAAAGTTAAGTTTATATTTAGTTTTGTGTGAAATGGGTAAAAAACAAGTGTGGTATCAACCAGCTGTGTGCAAACTTTGATTAATTAATCCAGTCTCTTTCTTGGGAGTCAGGGGGATTGAAGTATTTTAAACTAGCAAATTAAGCTATATGACCATTATTTTGAATCAGATAATAACTATATAGCAATTTTCATGAGTATGGGACTTATCAATGGAGTTTTTAGTAATTTTTCCTTGCATCATCCCTCATGATGTATAATATCTAAGCCTTTATCTGTCAAGCTGTGCACTATGTGGACTAAGACAATTCCATTACATGATGCATAACACTATGATGCAATGAGAATAAGGCTTTAAGTATATGATGGAAGATCCACAAAGCCAGGCACCTTCCTGAACCCTGACTGTGGCATCTTTGAAGCTCAATGGCCTATAAATACTTTAGGAATTCTTCTTTAAAGGATGGTGAGATCCTACTACTCTCTTTCAAACCAGCAAGAAACAGGAGGTTGTCCCAGTAGATCCAGGATTGACCAGAGAAGAGATGCAGGCCTCTAAATCAGTGCTCTTCTTGCCTTATCTGGGTAGGTATAAGCCTATGCAATTACATTTTCAAAATCTTACTTTTTTATTCTGATGCTGTGTAGTGAGATGTCAGCAACAGTTCAAGGATTGCACTGCCTCCATTTCTACCTATTTTTTAAGTTTTCATTACAGCTCAGAAGTAGAATGTCAGTACTTATTTACTATAACAGGTATATATTTATTCAGGCTAGTGAATTGCAATTAATCTTGTTTATGGAAGGCAAAATTAAACAATTAAGCAATCAAACACACTGTACAAATTAATCAGAAAGTATTACAAGGAAAAAAAAAAGGCATATGACTCCTTGACTTTGTTCCTAAGACATTTAATTTTAATTTGGAATAAGGGAAATCCAAACAACCAGAACATATAAAAGTTTTTCGACAAATAATTTTATGATTGTGGGAGATTTTTAACATCATAAGATGGAATTAAATATCTTTCATTTATCAGCAGTTTTCAGTACTGTGAACTGAAAAATTTCATATCACAATTCTGGAGCACTTCAGTGAAAATATAACCTGCACTCTCCCACATCCTCCCAATTAGGCAAATAAAACAATCTGTAATCCACTAAAGCTCTATTAAAGCTATCAAAAAATACATCTGGAAACATCTGGCTACAAAGCAGGAAATGACAAACGTTGAATACAAACAATATCAGCAGTGAGAGAAATACAGAACTGTGACAGAGTCTGACACCCAGGTGAGTCCTGCTGTCAAGCACTAATTCTGAGTCGAGTCCTGCATCTGGTCCAGGAAGACAGGTGATATGTAAAGAGCTAGGGGGAGAATAACTGTAGATATTTCTGTGATGGTTATTTGAACAGCAGATATTGAAGGAAGATGATTTTTGTTCCCATGGGAAAAGTGCTGGAACTTAAAAGGTTTTTGTTGCTCTAAAATTGGCTACATTTTCATAAGTTTTTGCATTTTATCAAGATCCAGACACATCCATCACCTTTCTTTCCTCTTTCCTGGCAACAAAACACTAACATTTTTTGAGCTTTGGTAAAAAGAAATAATTTTATTACGAACTGCCTAAAGAAAATGTTAAGGTTTTCATTGCTTCAAAAGAATCACTGCTACTAATGTTTTTCAAAAAGGCAACATTCTGACAACAAGCAACATAATTTCAATTGAAAAAAGTTGTTATGAGATGTAAATATGCTTATTCATTACTTTTCTTATGATGTAAATAAATGCCAGCATCTCTGCCCACCCAAAGTCTGAGTGTTGCTGGTCCAGTTTCTGAGTGTTTACTGGTGGAAGGGGTGAAAAGGTGAGCACCTCAAAGGAGGGGAGGGATTCGTGTGCATGTGTGCTTGTGCACATCTGGTGGGACTGCCCCATGCATATAGGGGTGAAGATAAATGTTTTACAGTATATTTTACCAAGTGGAGATGCAGATATTTTCTAATTTATTACCAAAGATATCTAGCAACCACTACAACACTCCACTATGTTGCACTGCCAGCCAGACTATAACGATAGATTTGTAAATCCACTTCAGAAGGTACACCAATGGAGCCAGATGGCCTTCAAGAACCATGTAATAGAAACGCCATCCATAATGCTTGTTCTTTTCTTCAAAACCGAGTTTCTCACATTGTCACCAGTCAGGTTGAAGTACTTTGTATTTACAGCTTAAAGCTCTACAATGGATTATTTTATCACAGCATAATATCATGACACTGGGATGTGAAGGCTAGAAGATTTATTCACTTTGATGCAAGTACGGAAAGCTTTTATTTTTGAATTTCTATCACTCAGTGCAGTGCATCAAACAATCAGTTTTAATATCTTTAGGGTTAAGTGCACTCTTGTAATTTAGAATTAAATGATTTTTATTAAGCACTTTTGCTGAATATCTACAAGCTTTGCCACTGCTGATTAAGGATCTGACAGTGACTGGTAAGCCGCCTCCATGAATTAGGAAAACATTAGTGAATGCATTCTGTCTATGTTCCTTAGTACTTAGGGAGTATTTCAAAATAAGTGCAATTTCTGTAAAATGTAGCCATAAAAACTGTAAGTGAATCTCAATGTATGTGAAACCTAGTGCTTGCATTGCACAGTGACATCTTAACAAGTTAAAGCCATTTTTTTCTAGAATGAGGACAGACAAAATACCTCAGGAATAAAACTTCAAGTTCAGAATTTCTGAAATATTTGCCTTGATACTGAGACATCTAAATGAAAATCTTCTTGGGAATATCCAAGGTCTTATGGCCAGCATGTCAGTGACAACCAAGATTTGAAGGAAGCCTAGCCCAACAGCTTGTGTCTGGGACCAAGGAATGCCCACTGCATTCTGATAGTAACCTCCCCTGCAAGCTTGCACAAGCTCCTTTATTTTCAGGGAGGTTGTTCCTCTGCACTCTCATTAACTTCAATGGGAGCCAAGAATGCACAGCACCTTTGAAAATCAAGCAGCTAAACTCACAGCTTCATTTTCCCCATCTATAAAATGAGCCTGAACCTTTCTTACCAGTCTCATAGAGCTGTTGTGAAGATTAATTAGATAATGACTGCAAAGCCCTTTGAACACGAAAAGTGCTAAGAATTGTTGTTACCAAATGATGGCAAAGATTGGGCTATTCTTCATTGCTGTCAAATAATAATAAAGAGATGTGCTAGTCTAAGGAAAGGAGAGGTGGGAAATAAAGGGCAATAATGGCTGCTGTTGTTTGCGCATATGGTACTGAATAATCTTTGCAAGAAGAAGCCAATCTTGTGAAAAGCTATCTACTGTAATGGTGCTAGGGTTATTGACAGGTCTTGCTATAAGTGCAGGTTCCATTAGATACATCAGCCACAATGTATTCGCGGCAAATCTCACTGATGATTGCCCTCCTGCAGAGGAAGAGATAAGACAAACTATGATTGAAGTAAAAATGTAAACAGTTAAAAAAAGAAATAGAAGTCAACCGCTGCTCTCCCACAGGGGCAAGGACCAAGAATTGTTGCACCTGTGAAGCAGTAATAACATCAAATGTTAATGTGATATATGATTGTAGCACAGATACTGCTTCAAGCTCTTGCTGAAGAATTTATGTTGTTTAGTATTTTTGTATGTATATTAAGTGAAGTGCACTTTCCTAGTCTGGGGCAGTGCAGGGCACAATACTGGCAAACTGAAGGGGTTTCACATGAGTCAAGTTAACAAGAGCGTTCTTCGGCAGCACAAGTTATAGCTTGTGCTTTTTACAGGGCTCCAGCAAAAGCCTACAAACTAGTACTGACCCTCTTAACCTCAGGGTTGTGTTGTTAAGTAAATTTGCTATGTTTTCCTCTTTTGTATTTGAAGCTGATATTAGACCCATTACTATAAAAACGTATTATTAATTCATGTCAATGCATGATATAAATTCTTCTCTTTGGCAACTGAAAAGAAACAGTGTGTGATACCTCAGTGCTAAAATAGTACCTCCTCCTTTCCCAGTGATAGGGAATGTTTACAGCAAACACACTGACATTAAATGATTTTCAGATCTGAGGAATGGCATAATATGAACCCCAGAATTTTAAAGCAATTAGCCAAAGAGGCATTATAAGATTGATTCATTATGTGCTTAAGAAATAATGTAGTTTGTGTGGCTGCCCCTTCACTTGGCCAATAGCTCTCCTTTCCACTCCAATGTTTTCCCCCACTCCCAAATTTTCACCCTTTGGCTTAGATGCTGTCACATTTAGCAGAGGCACAGAAGTGGCAGAGAGAATTAATTTCCTCCACATTTAATTAAAAAAAAATACTGTCTGGGTAAAAAAGAAAGCCTATTCATGGCATAGAGGAGAACTCATTGTCCCTTACACTTGGGAGCAGCCAGCTTATTCAGTGATTACACACATACTAGCCAGCCAGCCAGCATGTCTGTGCCAGATGTGCTGGCTTTTCCCCAGCTGGCAGGACAAAACACAGAGGTAGAGAACATGGAAAGAAGAATATAGAGAGCATGGAATACATGGACCTTTTGTTGTACTGGACATATAGGAGATGGAAGAGAGCTGGGGACAACTATATCAGAAATCAAAGACACTGGAAGGAGCACACAGCAGTGGTGTGGGGAGCTAGGTGATGTGATGGAGGAGAGCTAGAAACATGGAGGGGATGACATGGCAAAACTATGTTGGGAAAGATGTAGAGGAAGTGGAGAGAGCTGGGATGACTGCAGCGAATGGGTGGAAGGTATAACTCCAAAGAAAATAAGGTTTAGTTCTTTCTGCTCCTCATGGAACAATCTTTTAAAAATAATGTAATGCTGTCAAAGTTTCAGTGGTCTGGAAAACATCTAACACATTAGCATTTTAAAAAAATTCCTACACAACATTACCAAAGCAAGTAAAAATCTAGCAACCTTTTATTCATTCTAGACAAAAATACTGAGAATATAGAATAAAATGGGATCTAATCAGTAAATTTATAAAGAGAGCAGCATAATCCATTTCAGTCAATGAGTTTTCATGGAAAATTAGTGATAGAACTGATTACATCTTTTGATGAAATGAAAAGGTTCTGTTGCTAAAGGAAGTTGCTCAATATAACTGAGCTATTTTACCTTGTACTCTGACCTTCTGGTTAAATGTGACACAACATAAAATCTGTGTAGCAAATTTTAACTCATGTGAAAAGGCTGATACAGCTAAAAAGTAATTGCACAGAGGGCATCATTATATAATGGGGTTCCACACAGATCTATTCTTAGTTCAGTGCTATTCAATATCTTTATCAATGAGATGGAAGAAAATAGAAACTTGTTGTTGGTAAAGGCTGCAGATGCCATATTCATATATAAGAAGTTAGTACGTGACCTGATTTTTAGCGGCGCTAAACATATTTAGGCAATGAACAAGGAGGATTTTGGCTTAGAAGCTAAAACCACAAAATACGTGGCTATTGTGGTGCCAAGCTTTTAAGCACACTTTGGGCTAAACTCATCTCAAAATGGCCTTTATAAGAGATAAAGTAAGACAGAGATGTCCAAAATAGCCAGTACAGAATGACCCTGTTCTTCAGTGCTTACCCACCTCTTTGATCTGTCAGATCAGAAGGAAACTGCTTCATCTTGCGACTCTCACACAAAATCAAGCACTTAATTGTTATTTCATACAACCAAGCTGTCCAGCAGTGAGAGTGCTCACTGGGCCACATGGGTAACCAGGGCTGAACATCCGCCTCTGATGTCAGCAAGCTGACAGAGGTGCTTCTCAGGTTGTGGAAAATTGTCTTCACCTACAAGTTAAATTGGATGGAGGCACTTTCCAAACCTCCTGTTTAAGCTTGGGCATTATATAAAAGTGCTAGGAAAATACCACATATGCTTAGACAAGCATTTGATAATGTAATAGCTACTGCCTCTCCTGCCCTCAAAAGCTGATGGTGACAAATAGATGATCATAGTCTTAAAATAAAATTATTCCATGTCGTCAAACTTGGTTTTGAGAAAAAATCTGGTGTAAGAGAAAAAAATGTGAATAGATAAGCAGGTGATGGTAGGTTTTATCTATCTATGCATGTATAAATATAAAAAAAATTTGAAAAGCATCAGGATCCTGCACCTTTGTGGTCTACATAGGAACCTGCCCAGTCTATGCTACCAGCACTGTTGCTTTTCACATTAAGGTTCATTTTCCATGGAGACTAACATAAAGCAGAGGACAAAGATGTCATGTCTCCACCTCAGAGACATCCCATACCTGGATCAGAAGATGAGAAATATCCTCAGATCTTGCAGTTAAAACCTAGTATCAGCAAACAGAAGTTCCTCCTCAACCTTCACTGCCTCTCACTATCTTACATACTCTTATCTGTGCCCTTTTATTGTTATCAGGTAACAAGTCCCAGACTTTTCTATCTCTCTTCATAAAACTTTCTCTAAGCTTAGAAGTAAAGCAAAGGCCTGGCATAGTCATTGCTGCAGACAGCAGATATACTGGAGGAAGAGAGTTAAAAAAATATTCTAAAGCATTTTTATTGATTCTTATAATTAAGTTGGTAATAACAGAAAAGGATATGAACTCCTTTGTCCAAACTACAGGTAGTTAGGGACAGAGGCTGTGCAGACCTTTCTGAGCCACAGATTTATTATAGTGACCATCGGCAGCTTGCTCACCAGATGCACTCCTTTTTCACACTGCTGGGAGTACTAACAGGAGTGCCACATACAGGTGTGTTTTCTATAAAGTAGACAATTACCAACAAAATATAAAGCAAAACCATCAATTTGCCTGACGTTGAATACCTGTGGGCATTCAGATGCTGCCACTTCTGGGCACTGATGGCTACATTTAAATATCTGTAGATGCTTACGACTTGCATTTCAGGTTGTGACTACCTGATGAGCTGGCCACCAAAGAGCTAGCTAAGCTCCACCATGGGGCCTGCTGCAGTGCAGGACAGGGTTCTGCTGTGCTCTTAGAGTGAGCCAGCCAAGAGCTGCATCTTATCTTGTCTCAAGGTGGCTTGTGTAGAAGTTTTGGGGTGTCTGAAGTGATTTTGGCTGCTGTTTTCAGAACAATTTTACAGCCTTGTTGTACAGCAAGAGCAAAAAGATCCTGTCCCTGTTCAAAGTACACCCTTTTATTTATACTTGTCTTTATTTTTATGTATGTCCTTTTATTTATAGTTGCCTTTATTTTTATTAACTTCTAAACAAAACTGTCCTAATGTCCTTCTGCTAAAAGGCAGAAAATCTCAAAATAAGTGTTTAGTTAAAATGTGCTTTTGCATAGGAGCTGCTCTGTTCTATGTCTGGGCTGCAGTGCAGGGTGAAATACTTGGACTGGCCTCGAATGACTTAGCTGCAGTCTAGCCATTCCAGCGCAGCTGTCAGCTTGGATCAATTTTCCCTTCCTAAAGAATGTTGTCATCAGTAGGAAGGTTTTGTGGCTGAGCTATCTTGATCCCCCACTACATTTGCAGCAGGGATCTAGACTATTTATATTCTTCAGCAAACAGCAGGGAAACAATGCTTCTGAACTGGGAACCAGTGTGCACTGCATTCCTGTTGTACCTCTAATGCCAGAGGGGTTGGGTAGTCCTCTGAAAAAGTTCCTCATCTAGATGACTGGGAAGGATGCACTGTGGCAAATATCCACAGTCTAGTGACCTGTACGGCTCCAACAAAAGTCAGATATTTTATTAGAAATTGTGGAGTTTGAAATAAAATAATTTTACCTAACATGATTTTCTGCCAGTTTATTTATTTAAATACTTCTTCAACACAGAATGGAGTTCTCCCCAGCAAGGGTAATTATTAGCTATCAGTATGCAGTACAAAAATGCTTTTCTCATTTTGCTCCTACAAAGAGAGCACCACTGTGTACCACATTAACACTGGTAGCAACAGATGACAACTATAAAAATCTAACAAGAAAATTAAGAATAATCTGTAAAAAATCGTCACTAAGGACCCAGTCACGCTAATTGATGTTTAAGATGAGTCATCCAATTAGTTCTTACATTATTGAGATTGCTATGTCATAGACCTGTGACAGTATCAAGCAGTCAATAAATGCAAATTAATTACCATTGACACACAGATGGAGAAACAATTGCATCTATGCTATCTTGTGTCAGCATCCCAGGGAGTGTCCTTACTGTCTACACTGCCTAGTCACAGTCATCCCTCAGGGTGCACTTTGAGCTCTTCAACTGATAGCAAGTGGGGAACCTTAGAGCACCTAACCTTCAGAGTATTAGAGATACCTGGATGGTTTATAGAAGCCCAACTTCGCCCTATCCTCACACTCTATCCCAGATGTCCTGTGCCAATACACAAAACAACACACCACAAATGTTTAATTTTAATATCATCAAATGGCTGAGACAGGGACATGCAACTTCTCATCCCTGTAGGAGGCCCATATGCTTCTTTTCAAATGGAAATTGGATAGAAGAGACTATTCATTTGAAAACAGCTACATCAATGCAGAGATCATTGCCTGTTCTGGAAAGCTAGTGTGCAGGTGAGACAGGGAAAAATGCTAGGACATGCTTCAAGAAAGGCTAAAGATGGACAATTTGTGGTTATGTACAAGAAGAAGGTACGGTGTCACCCACTGACAAAAGAGGAAAGCATCAAAGACTCTGAACACAGGCATACTCTCAAAATTACTGTAAATGAAATTCAACTTATTCATCCAGTGCAGGCTTCATTACAAACAAACCTACAGAAACCTCCAGTGTCAAGAGTCGCCATACAGCTACTGTAAGACATCTCATGCCAGGGACAGATCACTGCCAGCAAGGGATAACTATGCAGGGCTGGATAGCCACAGGCCAAAAGCCCCTCTGTCCCTGAAAAAAGAGGGAAGAATAATGTTGAATGGGGCCATGAAACCAAGTTTAGGGGAGAAAGATGGGAGTGGACAGGAAACAAAGTAGAAATTGTTTTCTAGAGAGATTCTGGAAGCTGGGGGCAGGGCAGTGGGGGACAGGTAGTTGCATGGTTCTCTATACATTTTCTTTGTGCTCATGTGAAGTGAATGACTGTTGCTTTAAGTTGTATTTGCTGTCTGTCTTCAAAAAAAAATTGAGAAGAAATGTGTATAATTATACACAGAATATTAATCTTCTTACTGGTGATCTATGACTGTATCATATTCATTACACTGGAACTGTGCTCAAAAGTATTTTCATCTGATTAAAACTGCTGATTCATCAATGCATGTAATCCTTTGCTAATAGTATGTATATAAATGTCTCAACAATTTGTACATCAGTTATTGCTCATTTTTCATTATGTGATTTTTCTTCAACACTGAGTGTAATTCTGAACTTTTATGTTTTGATTGAGCCTTTTGGAGAAGTAAAGTGCAGTGACCTGGGGTACAGATGCAAAAAGCTAGTAAACCTAACATCTGATTTTAGCCCTGAGTTCCCTTTGTAGTTTTGGATAATTCACTTCAGTCATGCCTGCACTGGGGTCAATTTTACAGTTATCTTCAACCGTGGACTCACAATTTCTTAGGAATCATGAATACTTACACATGATCACCAGCCATCTACTGCAAACTCTGCCACACTTCAGGGTTTGAAGCTCACTCTGACATGACTCACTATGCCATGCCTTTCTACACTTCCTCAGAAATTCACATCGGAAGATACTTGTACATTCCCACCATGAATGTGTCCATTTGCTATTCTTTGCTTCCGACTCTTTCTGTACCTCCTTCCTTTCTTTGCTATTTATAAATGGCAGCTTGCCTAGAAGAAGAGTCAAGGCTGCCAAATGATTAACGGCATTGTCCCACAAGGAAACTTGGGATAAATCTTACCTCTACGATCATGAAATAAAAATGCATTGCAAACAAGTTTGGTTTACACCAAACAGCCCATAGATAAATGATGCAAAGAAGAAACAATGGCTCTTGGGGCTCAGAATGTTGGAGAAAAACTATCATTATAGACATAGCCTTAGAAAGTGTATTTTGTGACAGTCTGAACACCCCTCTTGTCAAATTCTTCAAACCCGGAACTCAGTCCCATAGGCCAGACACTATCAGTTAAAATTCTCACTACATAAACATCTCTTTTCATACACATTCACAAATGCTCAGCAGCAGAACACTCGCCTCATGCACACTTTCCCTTGTTCATAGCAAGAAACTGGGTGCATCCCACCCATGCCTTTTGAGAAGCCTGAAAGAGTAGCTGTGCTCAGAGCACGTGAAGTGTGTATCTAGGAGACTGCTTTTGTGTGAAACTCAGTGTTAGATATTTATTTTATCAAAAATAAAGTCGTGTACTGAGCTGCTTTTTGTACCATACTCTGGTGATCAGAGCATTTCTCCCAGGTTCTCTCAGGCTGTGAGAAAAAGAAAGGTCAAAACGACTGCTCCCAAGAGCTTCACTGTTACATTAAAATCTCTTCTTGTGACACAAATTCTACATTGGTTGTTGGAGCTTTTAAGTGGCAGTCCTAAAATTTGCCCAGTCTTGTGAGTGCGTGAGGAAATAGATCATACTCACAATCCCCAGTTCTCTCATTTTTTTTTTTCTTCAGAAATGACTTAAGCAGCTCATGCTAAGGAAAGGATGCAGAGTTCTTCAGCCCACATGAGGGGAAGTTTGTAAAGGGTTATTTATACAGCTGGAATTGTAAGAATCTGGAAATCAGTCTTTCTTTTGTGTTAGCTTAGGCAGCTTCATGCTCACCTGCTGTAAACATTCTGAGTTAATGAACTCCTCCCGTATCTTGATCCTGAGTAGTTAAAAACTTGTAATGCTCAGTAATAGGGTATCCAAGAGGCTTTATGAATTTAACAACCAGGACAAAAGTTTCCATTCTGAATATGCAAATGTCTTCAGTGCTTCTGAAAATTAGATCATGTATCTATCTAGTCAGTGCCTAATTTTACAGTTGATGTTCTGAAATGTTTGCCCAACCTCTGTATTTTCTGTTTTTTGTTTGTAAAAATGGAACATTAATACTTAATTGCTTCTCAAAACTTTGTGGGAATTAATGCTTCTAAAGCATTTCAAGAATGAAAGGACCACATAAACTGACAACTACTGTAATTAAGTATGAATTATTTAAAATGAAAAATTTGTATTGCAAATGAAGTGCTGGAGGAATCTATTGAACAAACCACCAAAAATTTCACAAAAATTACTAATCAAAACACAAGGCTTAGATAACTTGCAGTACCACCTCTTAACAAAGTACTGAGCATCAATTGAACTGCAACAATTGACCACATATGCACATAGCCTTATTTTGGAGAGCAGTTACATATAACACATTTTACCTTGCACTTGGTTCAGACAGGAGGATGCATACGGCCAGTCAGTTAGCATTGACTTAATGAGGAGCTCTCAAAAGTAGTTCCATAGCGACTGCTAGTGACTGACAGCTAACTCTTGTCCTGTGTCCTCTTTTTGTAACATCCAGATTTTTTCCCCTCCTAATATTTCAAATGTATGTTCTGTGGGGCAGTAACCACTGTTTTATTACATGGACATAGAACAGCTAGGCTTAAACTTCTTTACAGGCATATGATCCACTACAGAGAAATGCCAGTGACAGCACTACTACTACTGAACTTAACATATATAAAAAGGAAAATTACACTTCAGGGGCTGTGTTAGCAAGTTACTAGCTTTTCCGTGCATACATACAACATCCAGGCCATGATATCTACATGTGTACTACAAGCATTTCTAATAGCCATCTTTTTAAGCAGCATTGTTGTACATATCCCACATCTAAATTTTTTCTTGTTTATTTTGTCTTAGTTTTGAAGCACTTGAAATTAATATATATTAAATAGCAAGGGTATCTCTTCAACTTTCTGCTAGTTTTCTTTTCAAATCTGCTCCCCGAACACTGCGTTAGAGGTTAAAAGACAATGCATTAAACAAAGTAATTTAGCTCTTTTGCATTACTCTTAATTTTCTTGCTGATTTTTTTAGAGCTCTTTTGCTATTTGTAAAACAATACTTCATTTTAAGGACATTTACTAAATGCAAATTAAATACCTCAAAGGAGTATTTTCTAGAGTAAACCGTTTTGTGAAAGGGAAATAAATAATATGGTATAACAATGTACTGACATTTAATAACAACATTCCACTAATATACAACTAACAATATTTAATATTTCTTTAAAAAATAAAAAAGTAGGAGTGTTATTATTTCAAGTTTTGCAGGCATTTTACAAAGTTTTTCTATTCAGAAAAAGACCTGATGGCTGGAAAGTGGCCAACATAATGTCATTATTGAAGATGGACTCCAAGAACACTTCAGGAAATTATAGACCATTTAGTTTTGATGCCTTTTGGGAGGAGGGAATCTTAAAAAGCTTTTTTGGACATTAAATGGGCACCATTTAGAAAAGCACAGCTTGATGAAGGATAGACAATATTGCCTCAGGAATGAAAGGTCATGCTTCAGTACCTTTTGAATTTCTTTCTGGTTATACATAATCAGGGAATAAATAGATAGCATGCATTTGGTTTTCATTTTCAGAAAGTATTCAGGAATATTTTAAATCAAGTACTAATATAGTGTACTGTGAAATTAGTAAGGGAATAAAATAATTTTTCTAAGAGGAAAACTTTATTATTCTGAAACAAATAGGAGTAGAGCAACACAGACATTAATGATAGGGTTTTGTGCTTTCATTTTATTTATATTTAGTGACAATAAAAGTAACAACATCAGGCTAACCAAACCCACATCATTTAAGTCCCAACAGAGTACTTAAGCATGTATATAACTCTAAGCAGATGCTGAAATAGCATTGTTAATGTAAGTGGAATTCCTCATGTGCTTAAATGATTTACAGAGATTCAGCCTCTTCTAATATAAGCTTACAGAATGCAGATTTGAAAAAAAATTATTTATATGGAAAAAGAAATACTTGCTGCAACATGTTCACCAGGTAGGTAATCTGATAATTACAAGACAGTTTTTTAACCTCTCCCCTCTCAACATTTCCAAAATAGTGAGAATTCACTTACAGGTTTCTGATCCATCCAGCTTCACAATGCCACTCTCTACAGCTTTTTGTACCTCAACTCAGAAAATTGTGTGCTTTAAAATATGAGCATGTTGTATCACGAAGATTTTTCATAAACAACTGAAAATTTTGAGTGTCTCTATGCTGGAACACCAGAGAAAGAAACCTTTGAAATATGTGCCCTATAGAAACCAGGCAAGTACTTCCACCCCTGAAAATCAATCCCATTTTAAAGAAGTCCCAAAATTAACATGAAAAAACAGAGACACTCAAGAACACATGAATTAACCATTCTTGAAGTTCTTAACTAAGATAAACTCTAATTAAAGTATTTAAGATTAATTGTCAAACACACTTGAAAGCAATACATTTTATTATGTGAAATTATGAAATTTAGATAGGGATATGTCGATATCAATCAAATTTAGAGTACTGTAATATCTGTTCAAGAAAGATCATTGTTGTGTCAATTTACATTAAAAGTATCACTACCACAAGACCCAAGTACATAATATAAACCAGAACAGATTTAGCTAAAAAATTCCTCTACTCTATCTTCTTCTAATCCTTTTCTGTTTCCTCTCCAATATCAGTTGCAGTTTGAGATTTCAATTTGAATGTCAATCTTCATGTTGAAAATTTGTAGTTGAAATACCAAACAGAGAATTAGTTTGCACAGCAGCATTTTGCTTTCCATTTCCTCCAAGACCTATGCAGCCATTTGTTTGAGGCCTAAATGCTATAGTTAATAGATTAAACAGAAGTGCTATCTCAATATTTAGATTCTATGTTTGGAATAGCAGGACAATATAGTCATATTACCATATGATAATGGTATGAATGCCAAGAGTAATTAAATTTTGGCTTAGCGCTCCTCACTCTAAGGTTCTGCCTCCCAAACAAGCAGCATAACTACAACCCAGTATTGACCAGTTCTTGTCTCAAGGCCTTGGCTTTTCTGTCTAGGAGACATCTTCCATCTCTTGTTAAAACAGCAAGGAACACTAAAGTCATAGGTTCAGGTGGAAACAAAGCATGACTGAGTCTGACTTTGGCTAATGTGGTGAGGGGACTCAGATGGAAGGACGAGCTTGGGTTTCTTGACCCTGCTTCCCAATATGTGTGTGCACATTTAGGTCTTTCCCCATGCTCCTTACACAACAGTGTGTGCACTAACCCGCTTCTACAGAAGGGGAGGACATTTCAGCTCAGAACTGCCTTACAGCTGTGGGGACAGTCCTGCAGCAGGGCCATGCTAAAGGCATCTCAGGTAGAAGTGCCTGAGGAGAAGCCAGACACGAAGTCACCTGCATTGTTTGGTAATGGGGTTCAAGCAAACAGCATATAGTTTTATATGGCCTGGTTGTGCCATAGGAACAAGAAAGCTGACAGGATTCTCTCAGTAGGAGGTCCTGAATCAGAAACTATGATGTTGTCAATAAGGCAGAAATTCAGATGAGATTTCTCCCTGAAGCAGTGTGCTCAGGCTGAACCTGTAGTACTAACAGCTCTTTAG
>JAOXXN010000065.1:38878807-38894569 GCA_026770055.1 Myrmophylax atrothorax | reverse complement strand
GTTTGACCGGTGATCTCTCGCATGGGAAACTGCAGTTTGTCTAACTGCTGTATCTTAGCAATCAATGATTCTGAATTGAAAAGCTTCCGAAAGCTTATTGTGCTTAAAATCAAAATAAATGATCAGGAGATTGAGGTTAGCCCAGCCTTGCTAATAACATACTATGAAACACACAGTGCATCTCAGCAGGTCAGAATTTGTAAAGGAGCTTTGCTCTGTGGTACTTAAGTTAAAACACTTACTTTAGGTTTAGTAGTGCTTATGAATTATTTAACAGATGTTGCAGTAGTGGTGGGAGGCCCTTATCAGGAGAAGGTTTTAGTAACAAGTTAATTATTACTATAAATAATTTACAGAATAATTTATTTTTCACTGTGGAAACATATATGTAGTTCCGTGAGGGCAGTAGAAGCACACCCTTGCTTCAAGAATTAGCCTTCTGAAGGTTTGGGACCAAATGATGAGTGGTATGTGCAGGAGCTAGTGTAATTTAATGGATGTTTATGTAACAAAAATACTCAGAAATGAACTCTTAGGTACAGAAGCAGCTCAGTAGTAGCTGCTGGCTGATCTGAAATTACTTTTTAGAGTGTTTCACCTCTCATCTGCATAGAGCTCTGTATTATATTTGCTTCTCAGCTCCAAATCTGCTAGTAATTGTCTCAGTTTTCAAAGAAAAAGCATCCAAAATTACGGGGTTTAAAATTCAGGCATTGACTAGTAAAAGCCTGAGTTTTCCCATCTCTAAAGTGGTAAAAACTTCCCTAGCTTTTGAACAGGAGTGCAGTGCTAAACAACTTGATGATCATACATGGGTGATTTATAGGATTACTGAGGCATGAAAACTCTGTGTGGTGAGGATGAAATGCTCTGTAATTCTTTCTGGCGAAAATTCTAAATGTCATCAGTGAAGAGCTATTGAATGTCAGTTTATCTAGATGCAATGCTGTCATTCATAGTGTTGTTCTTATGATGTTAACGTCAGTGAAAAGTTGGAACTCTTGTATTTAGGTAAAACACAAAGAAGAATAAAGGGAAACTTTCCTGATCTCTTAACTGAGGTACTCATCACAAGTTTAATTAATTGTTTTCAAAACTGCATGAATTTTCTCCCTTTTCTTCAGTAGCTTACTTGTAGTCCCAAGTTTGCTGTATGAGTAGCATGTCACTGGAAAGAGCTTAGTGATTTTTAAAAATAACTGGGTGTGCACAGGCAATTGTGAGAGACCAGTTTAGAGCTGCTTCATCCCCTCAGTAGAGTTACAGTAGTTACAGTGCAGAGTATAATTGTCTTCATTCTTCTTTGGAGTGTCTTCTTTCCATGACAGCAGACCCATTTTACTCTCCATTGAACTGAACTATAAAGGTCTGGTTGCTCACCTGAGCTGTGAAAGTCCTTTTAATTGCTCAGTCCAGATCCTTTCCAGCTGTTGAGTTACACACTTTCTGCCAGCACCTGAGTACTGATAGATTTAACTGCAACTTTTTACCTGCTTATTGCCTAGAAATCTGTCTTGCATTTTTGACTGAAACTCCTGAGTCCCCATTTCCCGTTTATAGCGATGAATGAGCATGTGCCAGATTGTTAGCAGTCACAATCTGTGATCCATCACAGTAGTTTAAGTTGGATTTATGCTACGTTGAACTGTAAACAGGAATATTTCTGGCACAGGGATTTTTTTACTAGAGCAATCAATTCCAGCAGTGACGTCTGGGGATAACAATTCTGAAACCCAATATGGCTGATCCTGAGAAGTTCTTTAAATTGTAGGTGACAGGTTTTTTAATAAAACATATTTCAAAGGGCTAAAATGAGTTATGATCCTGTAAATTGCTGCAGAATAGGTTGCGTACTTACAAACAGACAAAAGCTTTGACGTTACCAAAACACTGAATTTATTAGCCTGTTTGTCTTAGTTCTAATAGTTAGAAGGATGTGGAACACTGAGAACTTACTCTGTTGCACTAGAAACTTCTTTGGATGCAGGAGGGGTTTATTCTTTTTCTGTATTTAAAAACAGTGTCTGTGAATTTAAAATGTTCCTGGCCTCTTAATTATTTTAAGTCAGAAGTTCTGCTGGTTTTGCACATTGAACCGCCAGACAGGAGTCGCACACTATGATGTGAAGGCACTGATTGTTTTTGAAAAGGGAGGCCCATTAGGAAATTGCAGTAGGGCTTCTACTTTGTCTCATCAGGGTGACTTACATCTGCACCTTTTTTACCCTGACAGTAGACTTTAATAGAGCATATAGGAGATGTTACTGTAGAAACTTTATGGAGAAATAAGTGCTCAAGGTAATGACAAATGTGGAGTGGCTTAATTCTTAAAGTAAATTTTATTCTTACTGAATTCTCAATACGTTCTTGAGTTTGAAAGGTATTCAAAACTATTGTTTCCTAAAACATTACTTTTCCTACATCCTATGTAGCTTAAGTACTAAACAGGAATAACTGTTTGTGTGGAAGTTATCCAAAATTCATTATATATATAGTCAGACTATGTTGTTTGCTGTGTAATTCAGGAACTTCTGCTGGATTTCACAAGGCTCATCTGTGACTAAAGAAGGAAGGCTCAGGCTTAAAGTTCTTTACATATAAAATTGTGATTATGCTGGGATTTAAAACTAATGTGGAACAAATAATCAGCCACAGCTTTGCTTTCAAAGTAATGGAGGCAGTCTTGTCTTCAGCTCTCATTGTTTCCTTGTACACTGTGTGGTGGGTTCAGGAAACAAGTGCATTCTGTGTTGTTGTCCATAATATTTGATGCTGTTAGAAGGTAGATGTCTGGAGACCCTAAGGTAAAGATCACTTTTGTCATCATCCTGATGTACCTTTTTTCTAATTGCCCCCAGCTTTTTTCTTTTACTGGAAGGAGTGAGGGGTAGGAGTATAAGTACTCATACAAATTGGGAGTTCAGTGTCACAAGCAGACTACCTGTAGGTTTGCTTGATTTTAAACAGGAATTTTATCTGTATTTAGAATTGGGGGATCACTTGCAGGATATACATCCTGCTTGGCTTTGGGAAATGAAAGTTCATTACTTCAAGACCTTGAGAAGAAATTTAGTGTGGCAAAAATGGCAAAGGTGGGTGTGAATGTATGTAGTTCATTAGTGATTATTGAAAATTGGCGTTGTATTAGAAAGTGAAAGCTTATTTTTACCTTACAGAAGATGCATGGTTCTTTTAAATAAAACTTCAGCTTCACTGTGTGTGTTTATTGTTTTGGGAGTTAAACATTGCAGTTCCTTGGCAGAGAGAACAGACTGTGGCAATTGTTATTTTGATCCGAACACATATACAGGAAAATAGTGTGATTTAGAAATGGGTTTGATAATGGTGCTGTGAGTCTAGAGTTTGTTTAGCCTTGAGATTTTTTTAAATATTTGGTTTTATGCACTGATTTTTAATATAAAGCTTCCTTTGGATTAGCAGCAAGGAAAAAATTCAAGAATGTGACACGGTGCCACATCAAGGCGTTGGTCATGCAGGCATAGATAGTCTTACAAATCTCAGAATACAATATGTGAACTTACAGGAGTCTGCCATCCTGGGTGCATGTTTCTTCCTAGTGGTGGTTCTGGCGTCTCTTAAGAGCCAGTATGAGTGATTAACGTGAACGGAATTTTTTCATATGATAATTAATTGAATAAAGCTAAGGACCAACATACAATGGAAGTATGATGAGTTAATAAGGAATTTTTAATTTTGAACATACTCTGCAAATACTAGTTTACTTAGAGTATGACAGCTGCTTGAACTATAATTAATACCAAACCTTTTCAATGTCCTCATATAAAAATGGGGTGGGTCTGTATGAGATTGAGGAGAATTTTTGTCTTGTAAGTGTTGTGTAGTTCTGTGATGTTAATACAGGTAACATAATTTATTTGTTGTGTTTGTTTTTCCCTGTTGAAGCTTAACCTCGGAGAGGATATTGTGAAAGTTGTAATCGATTGGAGCAAGCTTCAGAGCACATCAGCACTTCAGCCAGCATTGCTCTTCAGTGCACTTCAGCAGCATATTTTATGTTTACAGGTAAATACTTCATGGGACACATTTGACTTGACAGAAGTGATCAGCAACTGAAAGTAGTTATCTAAACTGAAAGTAGTTATCTAAACTGAAAAATTTTACTAATTTTGATCTTACATTGCTGTGTTCAACACAAAAGGAGTGCAAAAATATTAAATGCTTGGGATTCCACTATGCTCCATAGGTACTCACGCAGATTTTTCAAATTAGTGTTGGGAATAGCCACTGTAGGTGACAGGCTGAATAAATGCAGCCTCATTGATTTCTAGACTTGCATTGTAAATGTGATACATTTCCATCTATGGTGGGTTATAATTAAGCAATAAGACACGGCAGGTGTGTGTCATGCTATGATAATGATTCCATGCGTTGGGTGAGTTTTGAGGCTCATAGAGTGCTTTCAGTGGTTCAAGAAGTGGCATTATCCCAGCATGACACATCCTGGAGTGTCTTACTGCAATTAAATATATTTTCAGTGTAGGGGTTTTTTTTTTAAAGAGTAATTTCTTTGACATTAATGTCTCATCTTGCCAAGTAGCCAGTCACCATTACTGTCATTTCTTTTAACTATTTGAAACTTTCCAACCCTGTGAAAAGTACATGTGATTTAGTTGCATGGCAGGGAGGGTGAGCAGTTTGCCAGATGGTAACTGAACAGTGTTCTGACCTTGACAGTTCATATGTAAAAGATGGGGATTTGAATACCAGTATTTTGCTTCAGCTGGTCAATGAGTTATTTCAGGTGAGTAGTACCGAGAGGATGAATAAAGGAAGTTTCTCTATTTGCTTCTCTGTAGGCAAAAGAAAGACCCTTTGTTTTCCAGACATCCACCAAATCTTTGGTGTGATGAATAGAAAGAGAAAATATTCAAGATTAAAGCAAGTAAAATTTACATCCATCTCTAAGAACACTGCAAGTAGGAATTTGGTACCATTTCAGGAAATGTGACTGATAAAAATCATGTTGTCTTTAAAAAAGTAAAATAATTTCTAGAGAGAAGATAAGCACTGAAATTCAGACTAGATGAAACTGCTAAAATTAAAAAGGAGGCAGTGACATGTGTATGTACTGAGGTTTTGGTTTTATGTCGTGTATAAGAGTTACTGCAGTAGAACAAGCATTTTTGCCGCTACAAATGTCAGTGCATTCTCTCATTTAATTTCATGACCTAAGTAGATAATCAACCGTGTCAAGCAAAGGATGTTTTCAGGATAATGCCTATATATTTCATGTCTGTGTTCTCTCATTCACTTGGGCAACTGTGATTTCAAGTGGGGAATGTAGTGCTGTGGTGATAAAGTAAAGGCTTTACAGTGTAAAAGCACTGGCTTTCATGTTAAGGAGGAAAAATACTAAGCCTTACTGTTCTGAGTAAGCATTTGAATGACATATTAATTAAGTGGCATTGATGCCAGCGATTGAAGCTTTGATTTATCAAGTAACAGGGGAGTGCAGGCAGATTTTCACAGAAATTTGGGAACTTTCCTCTGCAAATCTCTAAGAGACATAGGTCAAAAAGGTTATAATCATGGTGTGCACAGTATTTGGAAAGTGTTTTTTAAATCTTATTACTGTGCTCTGTTACAGGAAGGTGTTGTAATTCCCAAAATTATTTCTAGTGGTCTGATTTGGAAATTGTAATAGTACTTATCTTTTTGTTCTTAGGGATTTTTGGGTTTTATGTTTTTTTAACTCTAACATACTGTTTTTATTTGTTCAGCCTCTTTTAGAAAAACTCCAGTCATTGATTAAAGAGGAAAATATAGGCCATGTTGAACCTGCAGGTAAAACAGAAAGCCAAACATGTGAAACAAGTTTAGATATTTACGATGGTAACTCTCAGACTGAAGAAAAGTATGCAAGTTATGACTTGGGAGATCTGAAGGATGCTCATATTCATTTTGATCCAGAGGTGGTCCAAATAAAAGCTGGAAAAGCAGAAGTAAGTGATTTACCTAAATTTAAAAACAAATTTAAAAAGACCTTTCTAAATTTTAAATCTAAAGAATGAAATAGATATATGCCATCATGTTTATTACCTGCAGATTGACAGGCGGATATCAGCCTTCATCGAGAGGAAACAAGCTGAGATCAATGAAAATAATGTCAGGGAATTTTGCAATGTTATTGATTGTAATCAAGGTAACTGGCTAGCCAGACTTTAATCTTCATAGCAATTTAAGTTGTGTCCTTTTTTTCCTTTAATAATTTTTTACTTTTCGAAAGCACTAATCTGTATTTAAGACTGAACTTTCTTTTAAGAGTAACTTTGTTTTAAAATTAAAAACTTGCATGTGCACTGCAGATGTCAGAAAAACAAAGAAAGTAGTCACTGGATGACAATATTTAATGCATCTCATACAGAAAGATTATTGCTATTACTGTGTTCATTTTAAGAACTTCCATCTTAGATCAGATGATTTTGTAGCAATTGCTCCTGGTGTTAAACTAGATGTTCCTCCAAGTAAATGGAATTGCAGTTCACAAATGTCTTGTGAATTGCATATTCAAACTGAAGTTAATGTAATGCTAGCTAAATTACAAAGAAGTACTTTTTGCAATCAATTTGAATTACTAGCTACTTGGAATAACTTTTTCCTTTTAACATGGCTCACGCTGTTGGTGTTTTTCATACTGCATTTGGTACAATTGGCTGTATCTGTAACCAAACAATCTTAAATTCATCTGGTAGACTTGATTCCATTTACACGACCTGTAACTGTGTAGGCAAATATGTCCTGAAAGTGAAGACACTTTTAGATACTAAGTAGCATGGGGACATTTTCGAAGGACCTGTGAGCCCAGATATACATTGTCTCTATAATGTACTTACACTCTTAGAGATCAATACTTATTGTTCCATAAGCTTCTTAGAAGAACTTAATTCCTTGAATGTTATTTGGAATGCAGATGTCATCTGAAGTGTAGTAGAATATGCTAGATAGTAAAATACTGATTCCTGAAATTGTTAATTACGTACAGAAGAAATGATAATAAGCCCTTTCTTGCATGTTCAAGCATAGTAAAATATATGTAAAGCTTTGGTGTATATGAACAGAGATTAAAATATTAATATTAGAATAAACTAAGATGGTCCATACTGTAGGTTTTTATGGTTAAAAAAATGCAAGAAGTCACAGGCATCAGAATAAATGCAGGAAGGCTTAGAAAAAATGCTGATAAGTAAGCTAGATCAGCCTAAAAATAGGAGAACAGTTTCAGAAAAGGACATAAAACCAAAATAACAGCGGTAAGCAGGAAAAAGGCTTCTGTACAGGAAGAAAGAAATAAGTTACAGAGAAACACAGTGAAAAATAAAAAGGAAGTAAATTTAGCCATGATCCAATAAACTTTTATATACATGTGTACATACATTTATACCAGGGACTTACCCAATTAAAACCAGTAGGTCCATGCAAGTGTGTGAAACTGTTAATGGGCAAGTGTTTATAGAATGAGTGAAGTATTTCTGATGCTTTTATTAATTGCAACATTTTAATTAGATTTGTTAAAAACATCAAAGCTGGTGGTGGTTGGAATAGTTTCGATTATAGATACATAATTACGACCTCACTTCTTGTGTTATTATTTATTTAGAAAATAGCTGTGCCAGAACAGATGCAATTTTTACACCCTATCCTGGATTTAAAAGCCATATAAAGGGTAAGCAACTCTTCTAATACTCATTTATTAATTATCCAGATATAACAGCATTGATGAATTTTTGTCTTCAGAACTTTTTGTAGAATGCTCAAAAATGCAAACTTAACATATTGATTTATTACTCTAGTGAATAATTTTACATCTTCACTTATGTCTCCAAGGTTTTCAGTCCCATATCTGCATCAGTAAACTAATGGGTAGGCACTAAAGACCAAAACAAAAAGAGCCTATTTTCATTGTCTGAAAGGAAGTGTGCAAAAGATAAAGAAGGATAGAGAAGCTGAACAATTCTTAGCTTTTCTTTGAAGGTGAAGCTAGTAGTTCAGTTAAGGAATGGAAATTAAATAGAATTCTGTTCTATTCTTCATTAGTTGGTGTAATGTATTGAAATAAAAATTAGTTTTGGGACACAGTGAAAGTTCCAAGGCATAGCTTTGTGGGAAGTGACAGGCTGGGGAACAAGTATACCACTACACTAACTTTGGGAAAGGAGTAAATGGTATAGAAATGGTTGTCCAACAGAAGTATAAAATATTGCTTGTTCATCTGCTGCTCCCTTGGTGTACACAAGTTACCCTGTCTAAAACAAAAAAAAATACCAAAAATAAGAATTAAAGTAACGCTCTTCTCTATTTTGAGAGAGGTAGTATTCAGTTGTCCACTAGATAGTGGTTCTAGAAATCAATTAATTATTCTGTATTCTATAATTCAGAATAATACTGTGAAGGAGAGTGATAAGTATTGAAAGGTCTGGTGAGCTAAGAGGGAGAGTTGGATTTAGTCTTTCACCAAGAACCTCTTTAGTAATTTTTTCAAACAGTGCTAGGAAAAAGGGCAAGTTTGCACTTCAGGAAACAGTTCATAACTGAAATGGGAATAGACATAAAATAGAAAGGAATTGGAAGTAAAACTAGCATAAACTAAAGGAAGAATTCAGCTTGTGGCCTTCATGAAATACTAAATGAGACGGTGTGTGCGTGTGTGTATGCTTCAGTATCCGGAGCTGCCAACATAGTCTTTTAAGTCTACACTGCAGTAGTTGTATCTGGAAGGACTTAAGAAATGACTGTGACTTACAGAGAAGTATCAGAATCATCTGAGGAAGACATGGCTCTGCATAGGTAAAAGACTCAGAGTCAGCTGGAGTCACTAAAGCTTTTGCCCAAATAACAAAAATTAGAAGTGAACTCCCTTGCTGAGGTTGATACTGGTTCCTCTAGTTGTTTCCTTCCCCTGGTCCTCATGTATTTATGATGCTTCCTGTAATATTAGATCTGTCCTCTTCTCTGCTTTCACAACAGCTCACATGTACAATGCTGACATAGATATCAAGATTTCTGCTGTTTATCAGCAGCTGATGACAAATTCTTGATACACTGCTATTCTACATGAATATATGAGTAATTCTTTTGCTTTGCATATGTAAAGTCCTAGATTTTTGTTTCATTACTCATGCAAAAAGTAGGAAAATACTTCAGCTTTTGATCTTAATGTGCGTGGGACCCTTCATATTAGAGGTTTGTGTGATACTGATTGAACAGAAGTTTTCATGTTTGAATATTTTGATTCTTTTAGTTAGACATATGTTTCATATGCATGCATGTGAAATTTGTGTTCTTTATCTAGTTTCTAGGGTAGTAAATACATACGGACCTCAGACTAGGTCTGAAGGAGCACTTGGGTCCAGTCACAAAGCCAACATACCCATGCATGATTGTGGAAACCAGGCTGTTGAGGAGAGATTGCAAAACATTGAAGCACACTTACGGTTACAAACAGGTTTGTATCATGTTTTAATTTTGACATCAGGATGCCTCTTTATATGACAGTTATGATTGCTGTGCTGAAACTGGGCAAGTCTATAAAAACCTACTGTAAAACAGTGGATAGATCCACTGAAGGGTTTAGTCACCCCAAGTACAGTAATCTAATGTTTAGATTCTTATGCCCAAAATGGAACCCAGGTTTACATCTAAATTGGGATGCTGAGTTAGTTAATGTACACTTTATATGGTGGCAAATGAGAGAGGCACTTCAGAACAGGATTTAAAATAATATGCAATATTTGGAGGTAGGAGTTCTCCATAGCCACCAGAGTCCTCCTGCCTTGACCCACTGAACAGGAGAAGTTGAGGTTAGGACTCAGTGCTGCTTCCTGGACAGCTTGTGATCTGAGGAATCAACCCAGAGGACAACCTGAAAACTTCTCCTAAAGGTGAATGATTCTTGATATACAGTTAAGGGTAACGCTTATTTCGCAGAATGTGGATAGCTTGTTGTCAGTACTTCCCTTGAGCCCTGTAAACATAAGTCCACACCTTTCACTAAAATAAATACCATAGCCACCAGGCTACTGACATTTTTGAGGTAGTTGCTTTCCTCACACCAGCCCGTTTTTTATAATACAAATCAATGAGGTGCTTACCAAGGAGGAACTTGTATTTTTCTTTGAAATTGTTTACAAAATAGAACAGAAGCCCAGATCTTCATCTAGTAAAGTGAATTTTCTGCACGTCACACTGCAGACACACTTGACTTTTTTTTGTCTTCAGAATACTGAATAGATGCCATTCACTGAGAATACGGTGAGCACTGACTAGATTACCAGGTTCCTGTGATATGTACTGGATTCAAGTCCTCTGGCAGCAAGGAGAGTAGGAGATGCCTAGATACAGTTGAGGCAGCAGTCAGAGCTTGATGCTTAGCTGTCTGAAAAATAATCTGGCTTTTGTGCATGGAAATAGAATTTGGAAGTGACTTACCAGCATTAGGGTTACAATATATAGTAGCTTTGGAGTTTCTGTATATCAGGGATAATGATTTGAGATAGCAAAGAAGGGGTCCTTGCTTCCAGGTTGTGCCTATAATAGATGATAGATAACTTTTATTTGAAGGAACATGGCAGCTAAACGACAGTACAGGGTAAGAAGATGAAAGCATGCAGTCCCAGCTCAACTCCCATCCAAATCAGCATTCAGGGGAAGGTCTCAAGATTATTTGACCTTATCCGAGCAGCTGTGGAAAAGGTATTCAGCTGGACAGGTAACATGCCTCAGCTACCTGTTCACCAGTTTTTGTTCCTGGTGACAGAAGAGTTAATCTTGATTCATCTGCTGTTTTTCAGAACAGCTTCTTCTAGTGCTAGCACTGCTCTTTTCCCTTTACATAAAGAGAAAGCAATATTAAGAGAAAGCAGTGTTAAGAGTGAGAGGCTGGCTAGTTTAATTAGCAGCTGCTGAGGGATGAGTAGAGAGCAGAACTGAAGGAGGGAAGCTATCTGTAAAATTGTATCTGTGAAGGGACAAAATAGATGAATGGGAAAATCCCCACAAACATTAGTTCTTATTTCAGTAGTTTGTGGAATGGAATTGTCTTGCCTAAAAGACCCAGAAATAAAAGGAAATGCGTGATAAGAAGTAAAAGCTTGCTAGGGCTTTGGTTGTCAGTGTCCAGAACTAGACTTATCATTTTAGGTGGAATAGCTTAGTTGTGATAAACAGTCAGTTTATAGAATACTATGTAGTGTAAGATGCTTGCTAAGACTGATCTTTTGGTAAGTTGTGTTTTTACACGGAGAAACAAGCCCAAGCTGCTGTACTGTAGGTGAAAAGAGCAAATGAGTTGAGGTAGGGGTTTTTGTTGCTGTGGTTTTTGTGGTGGTGGTTGTGGGGTTTGTTGTGGGGTTTGTTTCTTTTTGACATGGATTCCCCACCCGTGTTCTCCCATCTCTGGACATACAAATGCATTTTTTTTGTCATATACAACTCATATCTGTCTTCTGACCTCTAATGCTCAGTGGAGATAGGTTTCTTTCAGAGCAATCGTAGATATCAATGCTGAATTCATGTGTGGTCTGCCATCCCATCTGCCTCGCTAATGCTGCTGTCAGTTTTGATGTAACATTTCATGTCTGACCAATACATTGTAAGAGTGATCGCTGGTTTTTTCAGGGATCCTATCAGACATTCTTCAGCCAAATGCATGAAGTTGTCTTATTGCCTTCACTGACTGCACTGGCCTATCAATCAGGTTTTACCCTGAAACATATTAATTATTCTTCCTTTTTGTTATTCCATCTATTTATTTTGTTTCAACTACTGGTTGATAGCTGGCCTTGAAGATTTCACATGTTAAACTTGCAATCTTTTTAGGTGGTCCGGTACCAAGAGACATTTATCAGAGAATTAAGAAGCTTGAAGATAAAATCCTTGAGCTGGAAGGACTGTCTCCTGAATATTTTCAATCTGTAGTAAGAAATTCTCTTACCTTCTTTTGCCATACCTAAATGCATTCGGGCCTTTTGTGCTTAAATCTTTGATGTGCAGAGAAGAACTTAAAAAGTCAGAGGGCAGACACTTTTGATAGACAACTCCAGCTTGGTGTAATGGTTATGTTACATGTGGACCATCTAGTCAAATTCATATTCATATGAACCTAATTTCTCATTCAAAAGAAAATAGCATCTGTTGGGGGGAGGAAAAATTGCAGCCACCCAAGCCTAACGAATTTGTAAGAAATGAATCACAGTGGTTTGATTTCTCCCCCTTGCCCTAAAATCTGAAGTATTTCTTATGTCAAGAAAATTGACTGAAGTTTGAATTTTGATACAAAGCATTAATGACGTAAATCAGCTGGAACCTTTTGGACTTCTCTATATGATCTGATTACTAACGATCAGCTGTATGAATAACTTCCAAAAGGGTGAGAGAGTAAACCCTTGGAAAATTGTTTCTTGTGATTCTGCAACTTAGGTTTCTTTGTTTCTGGTTTTCAGGCAGAGTTCTATCTCTTTCTGAATAGTACACCTTAACCTTCACTCAGCACAGGATATTAGGACTAAGAAAACGTTAGTTGTTACTACATCAGGCTCTACTTGACTGTAGAAATTTCTTGTCTGTTATCTTGCTCTTCTTTCCCTATGTAACAGTAAGAATCTATCTTTTGATCATATTTTAATGTATATCTTCTCCTTTGCAACCAGCCAAAGGAGAGTCAGCAATTAAAAATCAATAGCAATATTATACATTTGTTTAATTTTTTAATTCATATTGGAGATTGGTAAAGCTCTTCATTTGTGAGGCTATTCCTTCAAGTTGTTGAAAACCAGAAGTTAAAACATACACTTTTATAAGCTGAAATTTCTATGGAAAGTGCTTTGGGATCTTTTCTAGAAGGAGGATTGGGGAAAAGTTTGTGATGGTGACAATAGTAGTGTTGTGCAGTAATTAGCATATTTTAACCAAAGTTTTGCATAAATACTGGTGTGTATACAGGGAGATTTTAAGGAAAAAAATATTGGCAGTTTCAAAAACTCAATTCTGACTGAAGGAAGCTTCAGTTAAATTGATAGTTGTTGGCTGTCAGGTGTGGAGAAGCTTGAGCAACTTCTGACTGCTCTCCAGTAGTATTTCTCATGATCCAAAGTACTTAGTTATAAAAAAGATTTCTTTAATCCATGTATAGGCAGTCAGTGTTTTTTCTATATTTTAAAGACTTGTCAGTGTTGTTACAGAATTATTTTTGGTCCAGTGCAACATTAGGTATGTTTTGATTATGTCTTTTCTTCAGAGCTGTTCTGGCAAGAGGAGAAAGGTTCAACCTCTCCACGTAAGTGCTGTTAACTTTTGTTTATATTAAGTTTAGGATGTTTTGAGTGAAGAGTAAGCAGAAGTTCTATCAAGCAAATGTTTGAGTTCTTAGAAATAGCTGCATCAGTATTGGATAACTTGCTGGCAAAGAAAGAAAGAGACAGAAAGGTAATCAGTGTTATGAAATGAGTCTTCTAAGTGTCTGTACTAGGGTAAGTTAGTGTTTTCACCAATTAGAAGGATGGTGGAATAAAAAAAATCTGTAATGGTGTTAATCAAGCTGGGACTAACAAGAAATTTCTGTATTCTGATCAGCCCTGTAATAACATCATCTGGTTTTGTTTTGTGGCATGGTGATTTTTGTTGATTTAAAAATTATTTTTCCATTTTTCTTTATTGGTTTATGAAGAGACAAAAGCAGAAATGGCTGGCTCGGCAAAAGTATTGCAGAAGGACTGAACATTATAGGAGATACTAATCTATGTTAGTAAGACTTGCCATTTTCACACCACCATCACATAAGAGAATGCATGAGCCATGTACATTAGGCCTCAGGTTAAGTGGGCACAGAGGAGCTTGATGTTGGGCAAGAGATAAAAACCCTTCAGCTGTGAAACTCAAGTTATCAAGATCTAGATAGTCTTATCCAGTACTTTTACATAAAGGATTTCTTGTTTTTTTATGAGCAGATTAAACAAGCATATAATAGAAGTAGCATGGATATATTAGTCCATGATTAGGACTGCCTGTTTCTTCTAAATTTACCTTCTTTTTCTTCCAAGTTTAAATAACCAAAGACTAGATCCAGACAATTCTGCAGAAGTATTTCTGCCACTTAGTGCAATATGCAGTGACCTCAAGTATCAAGTGCTAGGGCACTTCTCTAGCAATTATAAGATGTAAATGATTGTGATTTTTATTTTGTTCTTTTAGCAGAACTATTCATTGGCTGAACTTGATGAAAAGATCAATGCTATAAAACAAGCATTACTGAGGAAAACAAAAGAAAGCAAGTCCAAGGAGGCTGAGCAGCTTCTTCAATAAAAAAAGTCTTTTCAGAATCCTCATCATGCTTTACACATAACCCATGGACCTGAGTAGTGTTGACTGGGGATGACTTTAGCAATGAAGACAAAGCGTGCATATAAGCTCCTTCTGGGTGATCTTCAAAACTTTCTTTCAGAATAACTCATTTTAAAGGCAGTCTTATTAATGAAATAGTTTAAAATGAAGAATGTTTCAGGAATATCATTCTAAAAATCCATTCCCTTCTGTTATAAAGGAGGATTGCAGCATTGTTTGTATATGGAAAGTCTTAACCTGCGTACAAAAGCTATATCTCACATGTAATTCTTGATGACTAAATATTCAAAAGAGCTATCTTTTGAATACTTTTCACCTAAGTAGTTTGCATAGACTTGTGAAATAAAATTAGATACTTCCTCAGAAGTGAACTGTCTTGGGAAAAAAACCTACAAAAAACCTTGCAGTATGCATGCTTACTTGTATTTTTTTCCATATTTGTCACTGTTTTCACAGCTGTTAAAAATGCAGCAAATTGCATTTGATTGATAGGTGGTTATGGAAATCCTGTATGTGTAAATAAAAACAACTCTTCTTCAGTTCCTCAGTGTCCTGTGGGAATTCAAACTTAATACCCTGCTAACAAGCTCAGTTTGTTCTAAAGACCACCCCAGGGGAGATTTTGAGGAGTATGTTAGCAAGGCACCAACTTCCCTGACTTTTGAAGTATGGATGCTGACTATGTAGTTTAAATTGAGGTCATACCTTTGCCCACACACTGAAGTGTGATTTTGTTGTGACTCTTTGTTTGGTTTTGTTTGTTTGTTTGAATAAACCATTTTTATTTATACAACTTCTTTATTTACCGTCTGTCTTTATTGAAGTTTAGAAGAAAAGTAACTGTTGCAGAGAGAGTTTTATGTTAACTGTTCTGGTTACAGCAGTCATACTGTTGATGTCCCTGTATCAGTCTCTGTGACAGGTACCGTGAACAGTATGGACTGGACACAGTCTTTGAAGAATAATGAGCATTTTCTGTGACTCCCTGTTCTTATCTGGACTAACATTTGTTGTAGCAACTGCAGCTAATGCTTTTCTGAAGGTGATTTCCTCAAGAGAGACTGGTTACAAAGACTGCATTAGTTTCAAAGTGGCTTTTTCAGTAGTGAATTGCCTGCTACTTGAAAGATCTCTTGCCATGGAACTCTCCTTCTCTTTATTAAGATGGCAGCAACATAGCAGTTAAGGGTTAAAAGCATAATGGAGATGCATTGTAGCATGACAGTAGCTAAGGAGATGATGGTGGATGTACTCTGGATTGTAATTTATTAAGCCTGTATAATTTATCAAATACATGCTACAGATAAACTTGAAGTTGAGGTCAGCAGTGACAAGGTTGAGTGCCTGTGGACCAGAATCAGGGGGAAGGCCAACAAGGCTGACACC
>JAOXXN010000065.1:38857251-38870225 GCA_026770055.1 Myrmophylax atrothorax | reverse complement strand
ACAAGCTCCTTGAACTATCAGTGCGCTCTGCTTTCTGTTGCAGGTCACTGCTGGGCATAGGCTTCTTGTCCCCCTTGGCCCCGCTCCTGGGCCAGTCCCACCACTTGGCATCGCTGCTTGCTCACTGCCCTTCATCCAGGTGGGTACAAAAGCAGGAGCAAGACTTCAAATGGGAAATCCTTCCAAGCAGAGTAGCAAAACTTTTGTTTTGATTTGAACCATTCTGTGTGGCTGCTTAAGAATTTATAGTTATTCTGTTCCCTTTTTTCCCCCCAGAAAAATTGGTATTTTTTAAAAAAAACTCATTCCCTTAGGAAGACATAATTTTTGAAAAAGTTTCTTTGGAGGAAAATGAAATACTATATCAGTATCTCATCTTAATACTTAGATGTCTCAAAGAAAGAAACAAAAACAAAACCCAGAAGCATATATGCTGTTTCCATCTGTACTTGTTTCACTGAAATAGTGTTTTCAAATTGAAAGGAATGAAGGAGTGTGGGAAATATTGAAAAGTAACGAATCAATTTCAATCAATTTTAATTCCAGTATAAGAGGAAGTAATGCCACTTGTTGAAAACAAAGCAATCAATTCTGACAGCTAAATTTGCAAGACACTTATTGCTGTCTGGAGGGAGGTAAAGCTGGATGTTTCCCTGCTTCTACCTCCTCATTACTTGACTTTCAGTGCTGTTTGTTATATTCTAATGAAGTTTCTCTGTGTCCTATGACTTCTACTTTTCTTCCCTTAAATCAGCACACCCATACAAACAATTATTTTCTTTCCCAGTTTTAACTTGAAACTTGGACTTTAGTATGGAAAAATGTATGTACCTGTTTTATAAAAATACTTCCTTAATGAAAGATATTTTGATTTAAAAGAGTTGTTAGAAAATTTGGAGTGACAGTAAGACTAGAATAAAATTAAAAGTAAAGAGAAGAGTGGAAAGAGCACTGAGTCTGTCTTTTGTGTCATTTAGTGTTTTTTTACAAGCTAACTTTCCTGGTCTCTGTGTACTTTGCGGATGAAATAAGCAAAAATCCTCTTACAGTGCTTATTCATCATTTAGCACCCAATACTAATTTTGACTGGTTCTTGCCTAAATGTTTTATTAACTGATTTCTCCCTGAAATCTATGAGGGTTATGGCTTTTACATGGATACATTAACAAGTTGAACAATTTTGCTTTTGTATTACAAAGAAAGGCAGGAGCCTACTCCTTTGGAGAAACACTGTGAGGACTCAAAGCCCTCTGTGAAGGTTTGCAAGGAAAACACCCCAGTGGATGTTTTCCCTGGAAGGGGAGACCCACAGTGAAGAGGTTTGCCCAAATATCTTCAGGTTGTCAACAGCAGGTCTTGGCTTTCACCCTTTCAGTTATTTTTAAACTGGTCCCTCCACACACAATGGACTAAGGTAAACTATGAAACAAATATCCAGATGACAAACAGCACTGAGCATTGGCTTCATTTGCTAACTTGTTTAACACTGAGTTTTTCCATTGCTGATTTCAGGCTTTTGAACTGAAGAGGAAAAATTCACTGCTCAGCAGAGCTGCTACCCTACTAACACAGGCAGGACTGTGTCTGAACCTAAAGGTTGTTTTCTTCTAGACTGTGCTGTTGCCTTTGGCAGCAGTAGGGCTTGAGAGACACGTTTCCCTGTGCCTGTGCTGGAATTGTTATCAGCAATGGTCAAATATCTTTTTTAACTTTTATAAACAATTCTTCACATAGATGTTTTAAAATTAAAATGCATTAAACTTTTATTTATATTTGCAACATAGGTTTTCATAAGACAGTTTGAAGCAAGTCACATTTTCCACAAAAAATTTAACACTGAAAGTAAGAAGTTAACAGGGTCTAATTTCAATTTAACAAGTTAACTAAGGTCTAGGATCAAAACTTCATTCCACACACCAGGGCTGTCAGAAACACAGGTCTCATCCACATCCCAGCAGGTGTCAGAAACTCCGGATTTGGATGAGCATTGGAAAACAAACCACTGTGTATTCCATTTAAAATACACAGTTGCAGAAGTGGATTAGACTTGGCAATTTAAAAATTCAAAGATAAATTCACTTACTATTCTTGAACAGTTACCATTATAGCTCTGCCCTTTCTACAAGACGTGTTTTATACACTTATCCATACATATGGAGGAAAAAGCTTGATCTGTGCTTCTACGCCCATTCCTTCGGAGAGTAATTCCTTACAGCACAGTGAAGGCAGCTGTAAGGGCTCCTTGCATCATTAAAGACCCACAGGACCGGGCCCATCTTTTGTTATGGATGTTGAGACTGAGATCACTGTAACTAGAAACTTTCACAACTTTTAAAATACCTAGAAACAAGTATTTCATCTTAGATTTCACCCCTGAAGTCTGTCATTACCAGTTAACTAACAGTTCCCTCTGAATAGAGCCCACAATGCCAAAGTATATTTTCAGGTTTCAAGAGGCTGTCAGTGTGACACCCAGTGTTCCAGGCAAATTCATTAGGCCAGAATTAATCCTTACTGTGGAGGAAAATATAGGAAGAGAAACTTCAGCCTTTGTCACCCATACTTTTGTTAACCTAGACTTTGCCAGATTTGCCGCATGTCACAACTGGTGCTTGCCGGGGCCATTGAGGCACCAGGAATGCATTGGCTTTGTGCAGTAGTTTCCGCTTGCATGTGACAAAGCAGCGAGCTGGCTAGTCAGCCCCAGTCAGTGTCTATTTATGGCAAAATGTCAAAAAAGAATGTCCTGCATTTGTGGCTCAACAATAATGAACATGGCTAAATCTGAAAATGAACAAAGGGAAGTGAACAGCTTTTTAAATCCTGAAGAACATTCGATTCTTGGTGTCCTTTTTGTCCCGATTGTTTGGGCTGAAGGCTATGAAAGGACCACCTGTTGGGCTGCCATTTTGGGATTGTGCTAAATGCAGAGATTGCATGAAAGAACACTTTCCAAAATAACCTGGTATTATTATTCACGTATTTTATAGTAAATCTGCATTCAGAACTTGCAGGAAAGTATAAGGCTTTTTTTCTAAGTGAAATTTAAAGCTGCAAGTTCTCTATAAACATACTTACTGTGGATACTTGATTTTATAGTGACAATCATGATTTTTTAAAAGGAGCTCAATTAAGCCTTTGATACAGCAATAAGTTCCTCAGTAATAGAAAACTAACCATTTGAAGTAATAAATACAAGATGAAGGAGTGATTAAGTTATAAAGGACTGAGTATCTCTGAGGTTTAAATTAGCAAGGATTACTTGCACAAAATGTAACTTAAATATTTATTTTGCTCCTGGCACGAACTTGAAATTTTTAGTGAAGGCAATTATTTTTAGTATCCATGAGAATGTTCTTGTGTGTAATTTGGTTTTGCTCAAAAGACTGCATTCAATTGTGCTAAAATCTTACAGAATTTTGAAAAAGTTTATGACAAATCCATATAAACATTTCATTTAAAAATATGAAATATGTATTCATTTTCCTATGGATTTTTTTTTGTGAAAGATACTTTCTACAGTCAAGTGACAATGATTAGTTACATTATAAAATCAGGAGAAATGTTGCCTAAATTAAAACAGAAAGAATCATTTGTGTTTTATAAACATAAATTCATCCAACTTTAAGTTTTGAAGTTGGGACACTTGCACAGAAACTTCCACCTGAGTCCAACAAATACACCCATTGATGCATTAACACTACAAACCTTTCTATGGCTCTTGAATAACCTCTGTTTAAAGCCAACGTTAATAACATATAGAATAGCAAGGAATAAATGTATTTTCCAAAATATGTTTTCTTTACACACCCATAATGAATTCTGAAGTTATTTACATAGTCTCCCATATATTGCCTTAATTTTTCTTAAGTACAGATGCCTGTGTAAACTTATTGACACAGGTATTCTATTTACCAGGATGAGCAATGAGCCTTTTCTCTGTGTGTATCTGAAGTTACACACTCACTTCACGCTACACAACACACATTTCCAAAAACTTTATATGAATTTTATCTGACTTATGATTGGAGCTGGTTTACACAATTAATTGGAAGAGTGGCAGAGAGGGATGCTTACCACGAATAGCCAGATATAATTCCATCTGCTTTAACCTGTTTCAATCACAAAAGCTACAGCTAAAGCTCAGGTGCTAAATCTCTTGGGGTTTGCTTATTTTTCATCCTCAGAAAAGTAAAGGTAGTTGTACATCTGAAAACAAGCTATAAAAACATTAGTGTATGTAAAAGAATGATTATTTCCTAGAAACTTCCTGTATATCTTATTGTAGCAGAAACTTAGCTTAATATATTGTTACCACTACTTTTGAAAGTTAAAACATGGTTTTAAATATACCACAATGGGTTAAAGTTGCTCTTAGAAAATAATGAATTTGCTAGTCAAATAAAATTGGTAGTCAATCAGATTTTTACATGTGGATTGAACTATATTTCCTACATTAGAAAGAATGATATTTTATGTGACTATCAGTTCAGAAGAGGGAAATGTGAAGTGGAACAGTGTACAATGCAGAAGTATAAATTAATGTCTTGGTTTATTGTTCACTGTATCATAAAGACTATGTACTACACACAGCTATTCTATTAGGGAATTATGAAAACTGAAGCTAGGAAGCAAAAATGACTTATGCCTGAATAAAAATATATGTCTTTGGGAGAGATACAATATATTTGGAACCCTGAGGTTTAATGAGAGGTAAGCTGGTGAAGGGGGGAGATAAGGGAAGTAACAGAAGTTAAACAGATGAAAGAAGTGATTCAGTGGGGAAGCATTGTTGATCCCAGCTAGGTGTCAGAAACAAACTAGAAAAATGGGAACTGCTTTAACATTGGCAGGAAAATAATATTTTTAAAAAAATTATACCACATACTAAAAAGTAAAAGAAAATAAGAAATAATAAAAGCCTTTCAAGCTTTCTTTGGTATGCATCAATGAAAAATAGCACAAGCAAGCAAGCAAGAAAGCACTGAAATGGAATCCTTTCCAAAGGTATCTCAGGGAAAGGGGCTTATTGTACCATTCTTTTCACATCAAGAATTTAATTTTGCATGCTCTTTGTCTGTCTTGAGATATACTTGCAGTTATTCTACACTGGGTACTTCTTCACTTTTTTCATCTACTTAGATAGTCTACACTGGTAGAGAGAGAGACAGAATGGGAGAAATCTAGCCATGAATTAAATCATCTGGCTGTCCCCTGCCAATGTGATTCTTGAATAAAGTTTGAACTGTACTCAAATGCAGAGTGGCATCCTCTTTCCTGAATGCTAGAGGGAACTGCAGTTCTTCAATTTCCCTCATTTTCTGTTCCCATTTTTAACATCTGTTTTTACAGAGAAATTATTTCTATCTGTAGCATCCGGATTTCATTATGCTTCTGTCACACGGGATGCAAATATACCTTACAGGACTTGATTACCTATTTACCTGTACTTCAAGCAACTTCAGAAAAAGGTACCAGCTTATATTGTCCCTCTGGAAGGATCTACACTACAATGTGATTAGCAGAACACTAAAACTCCCAAAATACTATTTGCTTTTTAGTGCCAGGGACATTCCAGTTCCTATGTACATACACTGTTTACACCCATCCCCCATGAATTCCTAAGACAGTTCCTCTTATATTAAGCTTCCCTTTGGTGCCCATAGCAACACCATCTAGTACTGAAATGTTCCTGCAGGGATTTCAGGAGTCCTTTCAAAACAAGATGCTGATTCTGCAGTTATTGCACACCCAGCTACTTATATCAGATTCACAGTCTGAGCCCTCGGTAGCACACAGAAGGTAATTCATCTGACCACCAACTGTCCTCATTATCATTGGGGATGAAACATGTTACATATGTTTTGATTTGTTTGAGTTTTCTTCCCATTAAAATTAACTTGAGATTTTGAGGGATTTTTGGAGTTTACTTAGCTGTTTGAAGAAATGGAAGAAGGTGACAATTTGACATCATTCTGCCGTTTTATTTTCATTTAGCTATCTCCAAATGCATTTACATGCAAATTGACCTTTGTCCTCTTGTAGGCAGCTTGGGATCCACTTTCTGATCTTGAGGGCAATTGCGTGAAGGCAGAAAAGGTGCATTTGGTTAAAAACCAAACTGGGAGAAGTTTATGGGGAGTCCCAATGGCTGCCTACGGCAGCTCAGGAATTTTAACCAGAGCTTCTTGTGCTGGGAGCTCACCTCCCTTGGGATACCTGGTAGGGGTCAGAGTCACCCACATTGAGCTGGACCTCTGACAGGAGCCACAGATGCACATGTTGTGGTGACAGAGAAAGGCTCATGCCATTGCCAGTGCCTCTGTCTACCTCTGTGCATTGGGATTGAGGAGGGTCTAAAACAGCTGTGTGAGCCTGTTGCCTCCATGCCTCATTACTGCATTCTGGAGATGCCAGCAGATCTCCAGTGGAATGGAGAAGGCTGAGGAGGTGCCCCAAAATGTACTCAGAGTGCCTTATTCCAGATCTTCAGGTTAAAAAGAAATAATGCTGCTTCCAAACACTGGAGCCAAATACATTGTCAGTACCAGTCGTTTTATATTATTTTAGCTCAACAAGAAAGGAAAGAAGAAAGGTAGTGACCATATACACTTTGTTCATTCATTTTGAACACGGTATTTCATTTAAATTCTGTGCTGTGCCATGCTGTGTGCTAGAAAATGTACCCTAGGATATTTTTAAAGCTATAAAAGTTCAGTAAATGGAGACTTCCCTGCAGGACTCAGCTATTAAATCTTTGCTGGAAAGTGGGAGCCACGTCAGTTTAAAAATTCATATTCTGCTAAGACTAATCACACCTTTGTATTACTAAAGTATGCTTGAATTCAGTTGTTAATCATGTAAATATTTGCCAGTTATACATTGTGTAGAACAAATGCCACAGTTTGGCAGAGTTAAATAACCCCTTATCTCTGAAGTTATCTTGAGAACATGGAAATATTTGGGACATGTATGAAGGTGGGACATTTGCCACAGTGAGAAAAAAGTAATCCCTTCCCCTGCCATCATTTAGCCAGAGAAAAGTTCACCTGGAGTGCAGCTGCACAGACCCTGTGCTGTACATCACGGTGCAGGCTGAGCTCTGAGCACGAGGTGCCTGGCCAGGCTCAGACCCTGCCAGGGGACCACACCAGCAGCACTCTGAGAAGGAGATGGATGTTGCTGGTGTATATAATATAGACATAAAATTTGGGTCTTGGTACAGAAAGTGGACAAGGGATCGTAACAGCCGGGCTGGTGCTATGAGAGATGCCTTATGTGGTAGTGGCAAGGGGTCGGATGCAGGTGTGCAGCAGGCAGTGCACTGAACAGAAAAACAAGGCCTGGTAAAAGGGAGAGCTTGAAACTCCTTTGGAGGACGTGGGCCACAAATCACCCTCCTCTGTGTTGGTTTTAGCAGAGTCATTCCAGAGCAGGGGTAAAGCTGTACAAACAGTGCCCAGAGGTGCAGCACACACATATTTCTTCCTTGAAACCTTCACATATATTGTGAAAAAGGTGTAATTCTAAATAACTAAGAATTTAGTTCCAAGTCTAAGTCTAAATTTACCATTTGTTAAAAAAATAGAAAGTTCTTTATGAGTCAAATACCCTTTTCAACTTGCAAAGAGATGTGAATGACTTCTAACATTACTATTGGACAACTGTATTTTTATCTGCTGTCATTCTTCCTACCCAGTGCTAAATTCCCCATTACCAACAATTAACTCTTTATACAGTCATTGCTATGCTCACTTGAGAAAAATCAAAATCTCAGGAAACTTGTTTCAAGACCGGCCACCTGCTGAGAGTATCTAGCCCATGGGACAGTTTCTTGCACCCTTCTGGGAATATAGCTCTGGCAGAGGAAAACAAAACTGGGGGTATTATCATGGGCGTTGCAGGAATGGAGGCTTACAGCAGGGAGGAAAGGATGAATTTGCAGCCCATCTTGGATCTGGCAACATTTATCTGATAATTTATCAAGTGCTACATTAACATTTCTATACTGGACAGGCTTAGAGCACCAGGCTGATGTGTTAGAAGTGGCATCCAAACACATCAAATTGGTTGATTCCAGCTGGCACAAACAGGACTAGATTGGAGTTCTAAAAAATACAGATCAAGAATCTGGACTGATGCACTTTTTTATGAACACAAGGGATAGAAATAATCATTTCTACAATCGACATATGCTGAATCTTATATTTTCATCCTGTCTGTTTATTAGGTTTTTGTACTCTCTATCTTATTATTAGGGAGTATTTCTTTAATGCAAAGGAATCCTGATGGTACACAAACTTCTCAGAAGAAATAAACATTTTTGTTGTGATGGATTTTAAGTAGAAACTGCAGTCTGAAAGAATTGTTTATGCTCCCTTCCTTAAGAAAACTTTTCTTATGAAGATGCATTAATCCTGTAAAGCTAACAAAATATCCAGTTCAGACTGCTTCTTTGTTGAATTTGCTTGTTATTTAGATTTCAGAAATGTCCAAGATGTGGGCTCCAATTCATCATTGTACTAATTTCAGTTTATGTTTGCATAAAGCTGTTGCTTTGGGATTAATTTAAATTAGTATAAAATCTTTTCAAAACACATGCTGACTCTTTCTCAATGTCTACAAAGTTCCTGGAAAAACTCATAATGACTTTTTTCTCAAGATAGTTTCTAATGATAATAATAAATCACATCCAAAGATGTCTGTGTGCATATGTGGCAAAGATTATTTTATTTAATAAAATAAAAAAGAAAAGAAGAAAAATTATCGAGTGCAAGAATTCCTGTGTAACTCAGGGTGTCAGGTTGCTCTCACTTGAGCAACTTGACTGAATCTTGTCCCAGTTCTTAATCCAAACTGGCAGTCTGTGTTTCTTGTAATGAAGATCCTAGCCTCCATTCTGAAAAACTGGTTTTCTACCTGTAGGTGCTGCTGAGAGGAAGTCTGGGCCTGTGCCCAGCTATCGTTACCTTTAAAAAATTCTCTCTCTGCTGATAGTCAGGATCAATATTTACCAAGTCAAGAAATGCCATTCCTTGTCTGAACACTCCATATGCTTGTACCCAGTTATAACCCATCCCTTTGTTACCATTTTACTCTGCTGAACAAACACAGATTCTTTTCTTAAAATTACGAAAATTCAAAATCATTGATAGTAGAAGCTATTTTTAATAAGTAAAGCAGTAATCAGATATCTGATGCATGTTTGAAGTATAACGCATAGTTAATTTAAGAGGAATTATAAGTTTCATTCCCTGAAACTATAAAAACTACACAATTAGTTGCTTTTAATCCCATTTAACTAAAGCTCCCCATTTCATTCTTATCTTTTCTCATAAAAAAATCCTTCCAACTTCTCAGTCATGTTTCCTATCCTCCTTGGAATTTCTCTATTTGTCTACATATTTTAAGTATAAAGAGGGGCCCAGGGTGAATGCAGGATTCTAGGAGGGACTCCATCACCATTGTGCTAAATCCGTAATTAAAAAGGGTTAAAGTTAATATATTTAAGCCACAACAGCAAAACCACTTGATCACACATGACAACAGAAGTATTTATAATTATAGTCATTGTCTTACCTCTCAAATGGTCAGACTTAGAGTGTTTAATCTGTACAGATTTCTTCTCTATAATGAAGATTTTAAGGACATTTCCAAGACAGCAAATTTTGTTTTAATTGTGGAAAAAGAATTAAAGTGTTTTAAAATCTTATGCCGTGGTGATTTTGGTCTGCAAATAACAATCTCTCATCCACTTTCACTTTAACGCTGATCTTTCCATCTCGGTGTAGCAGGACCCATACCTGACAGCAGTACTCTCTGTGTGCAGCCACAGAACAGGCAGGACAACGCGCAGTAGCAACAACAGCTGCAAATAACATTTTCAAAACCTTTTTGTCCACTTTTACTGAAACACTTAAATAACACAGTGGAGATGAGGAAAACTCATATGTTCAATCTGTCAAGCATTAACTGAATGCAAATAGAATTTGCCTGTTTAAATTTATTATTTAAATGTTCCCCAAACTATGCTAAAAAAATCCAGCTGCATACAGGAACCTGAAAGCTATTGACTGCTAGAATGTAGCATTAAACTCTGAGACATCAGATACGATTAGACAACTATAGTCTGCGGGGTTTATTACTTTTCTGACTTATAACCAAAGCTGATAATAATTCTAAATTCAAGAACAACATCTGTGCCACACATAGGCATGAACACACTACCTTAGAACCCGTCTCATGAGGTGGGACCCCAAAAGGGTAATGACAGTTCCCACCTTACAAAAAGTCACCAATCTGAACGGCTTCCCTCTGGCATAAGTTCGCAGTACTTTGTATTGTCAGACTCACAGGCATAGGGTTCAGGAAGTTTGGGGTTTGTTTTGTTTGGGCTTTTTTTTTCAACCAGTATGCTATGGAATTAATCCAAACCAGCTAACTTGTGCAAATAAATTTTGTTCTCTCCCAAGACTAATTCAGTGGTACAAAGCATACATGCATGTGTACCTTACACCACACAGACACACCTGCACAATTATACACACACACACATTTACATGAGGAGATTAACTGCATCTAAAAATTAATTTCTTATCTGTATGCACACACGTGTTATTATGATTTATGAAGACTGTGCATAGATTTAGCTACAAGTTCTCCTTAGGTTTCTAAAAATTTGAATCAAAGTATGATTCTGATGCTTTTCATCCCTGTGCTCTTTACCTACAGACCATGAGCCTGTGATGTTCATTTGTATACTGTATAGACAGGTCTCAGGGGAAGATGTATATAGACACATTTATCTATTTGTCTGTATATGACCATCATGCATTATTTATAAAACTAGTTTATTGCATATACAAACAATAATTATTCTAAACATGCAATTATATATCCATGTTTGTACGTCTATATAGATTTTTTTGTCCTTAATGGAAAACTTGAACTGCAAGCAGCCATGTCAGAACTCAGATGGTTAACATTCACTTCTTGCTGTTTTATTGCATATTACTGTGCGCTCCTGAGCAGCAGGAGCAGATTCAGGCAATTACAATCAAGTCAGGGCACACGCCGTGGCTGAGCAACACGATCATGATGAGGATACTGATGAGGCACTTATCGAAAACCCCACATCATCCACACTCATCAGCCACAACATGTCACCCCAAATGAGGCATCAGCTGCCTTCAAATGGCTCATTGCACACTGTTTACAGCTTTCTTTGGACCCACTTTTGATTTTGCGGTCAGGACTTAGTTCAAACAGCAGCTGACTGGCACTGGCAAGCCCCGGGATACAGCAGAGCCGACTTCCCAGGAGTCAGGAGTGTTTTGACATGGGGCCTGACCAACGGAGTGCAAAGGTCCCAGTTCAGCACCCCCCCAAACATCAGTCCCTCTGAGAAGGGGAGAATGAGTTATTTCAGAAGAGTTTGAAATCAGGAGAGGAGGGGCAGGGTGAGAGAGGGGAAAAGCAAGCAAACAAACAGCCCCACAGCACTTTCTGGTATATTTTATTTGCTAACTTCCACCTTAACAAACGGGGAGCAAAGGTAAATCTGACAGAAACACTTTGAACCAGATCCCGGTCATTTCTGAGACCTCTTGAGTCACTTTGAAGGTGTAAAAGGGCCCTTAAAGTGGGGGCACAAGTCATGGGTTCTCTATTCAAAGCTGTCTTTGTGTTGGACTTGCACTATAAACTGTGCAGAAAAGTTTTCCTGAGCTGCAAACCCTTACTTACTGAGATTCAGGAAGACCTTACTTATTTATTTATTTCTCCATAAAGCAAGCAAACAAGAAGGAATGAGCAAGAAAGGTTCGTGGGTATCAGCCCTCTGCCCTTACCCGAGGGTAAAGGATGATACAAAAAGGAACGACTCCAAATTAGAAAGACAAGAGAGCAACTCCCTCCAGCACAGCTGATGGGCGCTCGAAAAAGGGGTTTAAAGGCTCACTGGGATAGAAAAGACAATGTCCAGACTCTTGCCTAAATCAAGTGGAGTGAGAGCTCTGAGCCAAAGATTGGTTACTCCCGCAGAGCACCACCCTAAGCTGAACTGGAGCTGAGAGGCTTTCTCCTGCCACTACTGCCTAGAAACAGATATTTCCGTACCATGGATTAGAACTAATTTGTTTTGACAAATAAGAGATTTTCTGATGAGAAAGTGCTGCGTCATGGAGTCCCTGACACTCTGCCAAAGAGAGGTGAAAGGACCTTAGGGTGAATAGAAATCTAGTTCTTGAACTGAAGGTGTTAGCTGATAAAAATGTATATTAATCAATTGTCAGTTCATACCAGTTTATGTGAGAGACTGGAAAAAATGAAGCTATTTTACTTTATCCCTCTTTTTTTTTATCTCGTATCGTGTGAAATTAAATTCATTTAAGACAACGGTAAAGATCAAAATCCCCAGATAGTTACCAATATACCAATTAAAAACCTTATTTTACAAATAGACAAGCTTATGAAAGATGAAGTTATTCACCTGATCTTCCAACCCATCTTAGGCCTGTAAAGTAAATAATTAGACAATACCCTCTCTCTTCTGATTTTTCAATTAAGGTGTAGGAATATATATATATATATATATATATATATAGTTACTTTTATGGTTACTGTCTGCACTGTCTGCCTCAATAGCTCTCAAATTCTAGAAGGTAGCACATTCTGTCTGGATACCAAATTGTAACAGCATAGTGCATCATGAAAATATTTGAAGCAAAACCAAAAAAATAATCCTTGAAGGCTTTTTTTATTTTCACATATATTGGAGAGCTTTTTCTCTTGCTGCTTCGTACTCTGTTGCACAATGCTTTTTTTCTTAGGGGCAGATTCTTCTTCCTGCTTACAAAGATTTTCTTTACTGTTAAATAGAGGAAAAATATTTTCCAAAAAGACAAAATAGATGGTCCCAGGAGAGACAGAGAATAATCTGTATAATCCGTTTATTAGTATTTTTTACTGAGATC
>JAOXXN010000065.1:38839306-38854177 GCA_026770055.1 Myrmophylax atrothorax | reverse complement strand
GTGTGGATGTGGCTCTTGGGATGTTTGGTGGTGGACACGGTGGTGCTGTGTTAATGGCTGAACTCAATCATGACCTTAGAGGTCTTTTCCAGCCTTAATGATTCCATGAAAACAAACCCCAAATGTCATTTAAGTGCTGTGACAGTTGGTTACTTTGGGTTTGCTGCCCGTAAGAGGCAGAACTGGTGTTTTATGTAGAAGCCATGGAATTGCATTGCCTAGTTTAATGTTTAATACTAAGGTGTAACATTGTCTTGACTTTCAGGTAAGTGTGTATGGAGCACAGCTGTCATCAGAGGCTTGCAGAGAGCTGGGCTTCTCCAGTAACTTGCTGTGCAGTTCCTGCAATCTTCTTGCACAGTTCAACCTGAATCAGTTGGATCCATTCTGCAGGGAGTGCTGCCAAGAGGAAGCTCAGTTGGAAACTAGAAAGGTGAGTTTTGGACTAAATCCTTTGTGGAATAATTTAATGTGTTAAGTTATGCTTATGAACCTTCATTTTAAAAATTTATGACAATCTGCATTATAATTTGAAGAGGAAAATGCAACATTTATTGATAGCTCGATATACAAATACAGGGTCCAGGTTTGCAGACTTGCCATTCTGCTCTGAAATAATGTCCCCGTGTGAACAGGGGGATCTTTGGTTCTTTGGCAGCCCTTCCCTGGTGTGAAGTGACCATATTTGCAAACTATGTCCAGCTTCTTTGAAGGGGAAGGTGTATGGCATTTGCAGAGGGCAAAAGAAGAGGATAAGGAGACTGATGTTACTGACCAGGGCTCTGGCTTGGTCACTGACCCGTAATGTGATGGCCAGGGCAGTTCAACTCAGCCCGAGGAACAAAGGCTGGTGCAGCTGCCAGGGCAGCTCCTGAGGTGGCACAAACCTGCCAGAAGCAGCACTGCCCAGCTCCTTCTGCAGCCCAGAGAACAGCTGGATATCTTGGGAATGGTTTCGCTCAGAGCCCACGCTGTGCTTCAGCCAGTTAAACAAAGACAAAACCTTTCCTTTATCTGTAGTAAATAAATACCTGTGTTTCTTAAGGAATGTCATCAAGGAAGATTTTTTTGAGTTCTTGGAAAAAATGCATGTTTTCTAATATGTGTAATTTAAAAGTGCTCTAAAATATATTGAGGGCAAACATCAGGAAAGTAGATATTTCAAGGAGAAGAGATGCTGAAATTATTTTTAATGGCTAGGCAATAGTGAAGTAACTGAGAACACAAAATTAATGAGAAAATCTAGCTGGTTTCTCCCATCAGTTAAATTCAGCATGATATTTAGAGAAGATTTCATAAAATCACTGCAGTGTTAGGTACACTATATTAAGTATCAAGAAGGAAGTGTTTGAGATTTTCAGAGAATTAATAATTCGGAGGTTCTTGAGAGACATTAAGCTGTAAATTGTTCTGGTTTATGTATTGACAAAGTAATAATACAATCTGTATGGGATTGGGTATCTAAGGCTTTTTAAAACTTTGCTAGATCTATGTACCTTTAAAGGAAAGTTTGTCCCTGGAGAACATATATCTAAGTATGTACATATTTGTGCACACACATACACAAAACCTGAAGTTTCAGAGTAAAATCTGTCAAAATGTACTAACAGGGAATGGCAGAATAGGAAAGGGTCTCCAGCTGAGCTGTGCTCAGTGACAGTTGTGGTGGCAGCAGCAAGGCTTCCTGTCCTCTTGGGAGGAACAGATGCTTTTATTTGTTCAGGTAATAGTCTTACAGTTTTGCCTTTGTGCATAAGATGTAGCACAAGAGCTTAAGGAACAGTGCAATTCCTGTTGTAATTTGTTGTGAAAATAAGCTGGGGGACTTATGCTGCATTTCTGTCAAGGTGCTGTCTGAGGAAAAAAGCTGCCTTACAATTTATCAGTAACTTTATCAAGGGTATAACTTAGTTTGTATTGTAAACATCTCATCAGTAAAAATTGGATCAAAGAACAGAATTGAAGTCAACAGGTATTCTTCTGAATTTCCTGAATCAGACCTACATTTCATTGTGTGGACAATCACACGTTCTGTGTAAGGCTAAAAACCTGCCATTTTGTGGTCAGGACTTCTCATTATAATTATTTTTAGTCTGAATTTTTTTTACTTACTTGTGTCTTGGTCTGCAAAGTTCAAGAGCCTTGAGCTATCAGAAATAATTGCTCTGTAGAAATTATAGAACATGGTCATGCCTGGTCTCCATCATTTTCTCATAAACTGGAAAAGATGGTACAACCTTGCGCTTACAGTACACAGATTTCTTCATGTAGACAGATTTCCCAGATTTTTTCTTGTAACTCCATCCTAATTCAGGGTCCTTTTCAAGGGCACATAGACAGAAAACTCTCTTCTTCCACTAGCAGTCTCACTAACAATATCATGGCTCTGCCTTCTACTTAGTGATTCCCCATTGATCCATCCAAAAACTTCCCAGCTGCCAACTCCCACACCAAGAACTCAACTATTTCAGCGCTAATCGTATCAACCCTTTTCTCCAAAATGCATGTCCCTTCCTTAAAAATAAGAGCAATATTCCTTCTTTTAGAAGGTGAGAATGCCTTGTATTTGACAACATTGTATCAAAACTTGTTAGAGTACAGCTCTATAAATAAATAAATTCTTTCATTCCGCAATGCTAAGCAAAACATCTCCTGCATATTGCAACTCTCAGGAATGGCATTTTCTATTTCCCAGGAAATTCCAAAATGCGATTCAAACAGATGACAAATATTATCTAAGTTAGCCAGCAAATGAAGTTTCAGGCCAAAACATTTTTCTGGGTAAAAATTTATTTATTTAAATAATTGAAACATTTAATTAAATTTTTTATTTTAAACTAACATTGTGTCTATTTACATATTGCTTCTTAAAATGCATATAAAATTAATTCTCAAAACCTGTTCCAAAATGTTAAACCAAATTTTTTCAACACTAGCACCATTTGCTTTCCTTTTTCCTAAGTGCAAACCCTTGAAAGCATTACTTTTTCCATGCTTTATAAATTTAAAGGAAAAAATGCTGCTCATTAAAAAAGATTATAATAAATGAGTTCAACTCATACTAATGAAAATCTAAGTAGGCAGATCTTTCTTTTTGACCTTTAAGGCACAAAGTAACAGTAGAAATAAAATCAGAAGTTTGGAGAAATTATTTTCAGGGCAGGGCTTCTCAGAGCAGTCAGGTTCAAGTCATTTACACATCCATTTAAATTAATGTTATCTTTGCAGCTGTTTTCGAAGGGAGCAGACCTAAGATAGTGCAAAGTAAAATCCTGCCCCCTCAAACTTTCTGTCAGAATTCTTCAGATTCCTTTGGTGTTCAAGTGGAATTTTCCTCAGCAAACAGCATACCCAATGTAAAGATCTTTTATGTCATCAGCACTGAAGAAATGAAAACATCAGCAAGGACATATTTGGAAATATAACTGCATTCACACTCAAGACCAAAGGAGAGAAATATCATTAAAAAAATAGCTGCACCTTATGCAGCATTGCGGGGAGGGGAAAAAGGCTCCCGCCTGCCTCCAGAGCCGAGGGAGCGCTGAGAAAGAGATGTCTGCAATCCAGAAGACAAGAGGCGTAAGACCTTTACTGTGAAATACACGAGGCTTTTACAAGTTCCCGGGGAGAAGGTGCTAGAGCTCGGATGGAAAGGATAAGAACTCCTGAACGGGAAGTGCCTTAGGTGCTCAGCGAGTGTACAGGAAAGCGGAGGGACTAAGACCCAATAGAAACCCATGGTTTGGGGACAGATGGGGACGGTAGCCAACAGGATTAGGATAGGCGTGGCAGCAGGCAGCAGCCATAGCCCTGCCACCCCAGTGGCACCGGCTCCACGAGGCAGAGGCATTCCGGCACAGAGCCGCCCCGGTTCATCACGGAGCGGCGGGGGCTGCTCCATGAAGTTCTGGCTGCTTCTGCCGCTCCAGCAGTGCGGGGGAGAGTGGGGAGGCACCCCCCTCCACCCCAGGAAGGGCCGCGGCAGCCAGCGGAGAAACAGCAGCTCCCCAGGATGTGCAGCTCCCACTGCAGTAGTGCAGGGCGGAGGCTGGGACCGTCCTGATCCTGGGAGTCTTCCGAGGGGGGGCTCACCCTGCCCGTGAGGAAACAATGTTCTGTTTAACGAGCTCCTGGTAGTGACTTACTCGGAGAACGAAAAGCCTCTGGGAAACACGGAGGAGAACAGGGCAAGGGGTGGTGGCAGCCCAGCAGGAAAGTGATAACTAGCAGGGAGCAGTGATACAAACGTTTGTAACTAAAAATCCAGTACAAGTAAAAACACATAACTTTAAAACTTCAACAAGTCTCTCATGTATGCAGCTTCTCAGGTTCCGGGTGCTTTTCCAGCGCTGCTCTCCTTGGGGTCCATTTTAGCATTTCCCCACAGCACCTGATTTACTCCATGTCAGATGGTGTCCATCAGTGCATTTTGTTGTACGTGCCAAACAGATTTTAGCATGCAAATTTTTCCTGGATTAATTTTATTTGATGTACGTATACGACATCCAAGAAACATATAATAGGACAAGAAGTGTCCCATCCCCTTGAGACATTGCAAAGCATCATGTTGACTGTCTTCTGCCACAATTACAAGCTCCTGCAGGCACTGGACCAATTCCAGTTGCCCTGTCTCACACAAGGTGAGAAAAGCTCTGATGAAGCCTCCTTGTTCTCACACAGCATCGAAAAGAGCCAAACACTCCATTAATAAAATAGTTCTGCCTTGTAGACTTCCTCACGTGAATTGACAGCTCTCCACTCTCCAGCATTCCTCAGTGAGATTCCTTGCAAGGGTCCTCTGAACAGGCAGTCTGCCAAGAAATGACACACTGAAATGGTGTCATTTTTAAAACCAGCTTTAATAACAATCTGTCATTCAGCTAGGTCCATCAGCTCTACTTCCTGCAGTTCCATTTAGGTAATCAAGCAGTTCATTATTATTTGGCATGTGTTCTGCATATTCATTGTTCCAGAGAGAATTCGTCCCAAAGAGGACCAGGGCCCTCAACCAGATGAATAGTGGCTATTAGGGCCGCAAGATCAGGCATTGGGGCTACCACTGGGCTAAGGATTAAGGAATCACATTGGCATTAGTCTTACCAATGGTGCTCTCAGGATCATCTAGGAGGCCCAGGAGCCAGATATCCAGCCAAGAAGCTGAGTTGGCATGAAGTTTGTACATCATCCACACTGAGTGATATGGGTCAAGAGATAACCTTGAACTCCTGCAACCTTTCTGGACTCTCTAACAGGACCTCAGTACCGAACTGCCTTTTCACTCCTTTCCCTCAGAAGGTGCAAGTGGATTGTGGCACAGCATTGCTCTACTAGGAGTACCCAGGCAACTTCATCTCTCTGGCACCTTGTAGGAGCCTCTGTGAACCTTAAAGTCCAGTAAATATCTTCCCTATGATTTCCTCCACTTGATATCTATGTCTAGCCCAAACCTTAATAAAAGGTAATGTGTAAATCTTGGCCCATATGACCAAAATCTTTTTCCATTTTTCTTAAAACCTGTTCCATTATGAAGGTTCTTGAAATACACTGGGCATGTAGACACTAAGTGTAGGATGTGCAAAACCTTGGACATGAGACCAGTGTCTAAATTATTGTGTCTGTCCTGTTGGTCTAAAGAGAGACTGATATGATTTGGAACTGGGCACAGTACCAGATTAAGCACATGCAGACTTCTAATGGCATTGCTTCCAAACTGAGCTTGAGCAAGCAGACTGTAAGTGTGCTTCAAATCTGCTCATTTGAAATGTCCAGGAGTGCAGAGGAAAGTTAACTGCAGTTAAATCCTAACCCCTGTAGTTAATTCAGACAACTGAGACCAAACAGGAGCTTGCAGAATTTTCTTGCATCCCTACAAACCTTAAAAAACACCAATGATGTTCTTAACATATGTCTGGGATGACACTTCTGGGTGAGATACTGAAATAAGTCACTTCAGTACCAGCTTTAATGTATGTAGTCATTAGATTTCTAGTAATTTGTTTTCTTTGCTTTGGGGATTTTCGTTGTTGTTGGGGTTTTTTTTCATCCCTGTCTCTCCTAGAAGGTTTGTTTACAATGTGAAGTGTTAATCTTTGAAACAAGAAAAACATACACACTAGAAAACAAGCAGACCACCAGTGTAATTCACATACTTTAGCCTAAAATACAGACACCAAAAGTATCTTTGAATTGCTGCAGAATTGAGGTGGTCATGAAGAAATATGAAGCTCTGTATTTAATGCCTAACTTCTCTGACACCAAAAGTAACTAAAAATGTGCATTGCAGTGGTTGGCCCAGCCTGCAGGCAGAGATTACACTTCTCTACTTGCCCTGGTCTGAGCATAGAGAGGCTTGTCTTTTCTCTTCCACCTTTAAGCTGAAGATGCCACAATAGATGTTTGTATCAAAAGAGGAAACAACTGGCATGGGATGATCATGAAATTCCAACGTGTTATTGGTTTGGCGTTTTTCCTCTGTATGCTTTGGGCAGATGTGCCAAAGGAACACTTCTGATTGTAATTTATGAAAGAGGTGAATTCCAGAATTTTACTCTGCAATTTAGTCTCCGAATTCTAACCAACCAAACATGATCAGCGCAAGATCCTCCCACACTGCTTCAAACACTCACACATGGATATGAACACACTTCTGCGAAGTCTGAAGCAACACAGCAGCTGGCAAAATCAAGAATTAACAGACAAACTGCATTCCGAAAGAGTTCTTACTCAACAGGCTCTCCTTAAAAGTACTAAGAGCCACATGCCTCACTGATAAAAGACATCTATTTCTGCCTGTTGTTTCTGTGCCTCTGTTTTGAATTTTGCAAGTTTTCATGCTTTAGTGTTTTGGAGAACATTATATAGACTGTAGTGGAAAAAGGACAGGTAAAAGCTCATAGAGGTGATAGAGTTTAAGTAGGATCTACCTGAGTCAGAGCAGCAGTCAAGTAGTGGATCTCTTTATACAAATAAATCAAAAAAGCAGAGAAGGTCTAGATTAGACTCAGGTCTCAGTTTAGAGAAGGTCTGATTCACCTATGCACTGATTCATATATCTAGATTGATGATATCACCCCCACCACTGTAGACTAAATACAGCAAGAGGCAGACCTCTGCTATCTTTGCAAAAATTCAGAGTAAGTCCATTGACTTCTGGGAGTTACCCTGGGTTTACAATGAAATAAATGAGAGCAGAATCTAGCTCATGAAACCATAAACTCAGCTGTTATCGGGCAGAGTCTTAGAATTCACTATTAATATCAGCACTGAGAGCTATTCTGATTACAATTGCAAAAGAATATTTTATATCCACTTTTACTATCTTGTTCAAATACAGGAAATGAGTCAATCTTGAGAGAACAGAAAGACCCGTCAGAAGAATTGGAGAGTTGTATAAGTCAGCATCCAGATTTGAAGTGAAGGAAAAGAAAACTGATTCTTGCAAATTGTCTGCAAGCAGGACTGTTCACATATTGCTAAAGGTCATATCCATAGACTCAATATGGTGGTTTCAGTTGTTTTCTTCAAGGTGCTCACTGCCATGGGGATACCCCACCACTAAATGCCAAATGAGCTCAAAAATTGCTGAACAAAATATGTCTTCTAAAGTCTTCCTGAAGTAATTCACTGTGAAGCAACTTTGGATTCCCTGGATAAAGAAAAGTGAGGGTGGTACCTGCAATTTGTGTCACTTAAGCATTTCCATCCAATGCTCATTATTCTTAAATTCAGGAGTTTTGAGTACTAGTATGTTTTGTATAGTTCCCACTTAAAGAGCCATTTTCTGTAGTAGGAGTTAGACCAAATACACTTGTTTTTCACTATAAGCAAAATGTTAAAAATAGAAACCAAACCACTTGTCTTTCCCTGGTGTGAAGGCTTGAGCTGGCTTTGCTCTCAGAACTCAGACTCTCTTTTCCTTTAATGGAGTATTACAGACATGGCTCAAAAAAGGAGGTAGCAGCTAGTTCTACTTTTGTCCCTTATTTTTCATTGAAAGCACATGCCTTCTAATGCTTTTAAGAAACGAAATTCCTCATATTTACACCATGTTCTGGCTTTCACTAATGGGGGAGTGAAGCCATGGAGGTAAAAACAGGCTTTGAGGGCTGGCTGTACAAAACTATCCAGGACTTCAGATATGAATGTGAGTGCTGGTCCACAACATGCTGGTGGTGCCATCCATTGCAGAGTTTAAACTACCTGACATACTTTTATAGAACAGCCACAGCACTAAAAGAGAGGTATATAGGAGCCAAGAAATTACAAAGGAAGATTGAGGAATCATCAGGAAATAACCTTAGTGAGGTTCTAGCTGAGGATCCAGGAGCTTTTCCTCTGGGTCTGCAGTCAGAAGTTGCCACAGCAGGGAAAAAAACAAGTTGCTTTGGCTGATCATTTGCCATTTTATTTCCCATCAATTACATGCCTGGAGATTGCCCAGGAAGTCAAGTGTTATGCCCTCTAAAAGAGCAGTGCTCCTGCTCACTGGACAGAGAAGAGCCATGCTGCCATCTCCCCTCCAGCCAGGCTTCATGAGAGTGATGGTGCAGCAGAGCCTGGGGGTCTGGAGCAAGGGCAGGCATAAAGCTGTGAGCTTCCCATTGGAAAGAGGCACCAAGTCTTAAAAGGTGGTCTTTCTGAGAGAGAATTTAAGTTACAGATATTCCATAATGGATAGGGACTATTATTTCTAACATAATATTTCATCTATTTTAAGGTACTGTCATAGGGTACTTGAACATGAGACACTTCAAAAATCCTTTGAAGAGGAAAAATTTTGAATTGCATCCTGGGATAATTCCTCCTAAACATCAGTGTTGTAGCTACCATGATACAAATGTGTCTGGATCCCTTCTCCTACAGCTCTCACAAGCATTTACAGGAAGAAGACTTAAAAATTACTGACAAATCAAATGGACAGAAATTATCAACATTGTGTATTGAACACCCCCAGCAGGTAGACTCTAAAACCATTTAGTATGTTAATTTATTTGAAATTACATCAAACTCCAGTTACTGAAGTCTGCTTTGTCTCAACAAAGGCAGGTTACCAAGGTCACATTAACAACAGTGCTCAGAGCTCATCTGTTGTCTCAAGTCATTGTATGGTGGATAAGACATAATTCCTTGGGTTATTTCTCCTTTACATTTTCTTGATAAAGATGGTTTGGGTATTTTTAACTTCATGGACCATAAAGGCAGACTGTGATTTCCTGGTCTGTGGGCAGAAAGAAGCCTAAACAGGCTTAGGGCAATTGCAGCTGTCTGGCAAAATTAGGATCACCAGGGGAGAGGAAAGGGAAACAAGGCATAGCACACACTGCAGCACCGAGCACGTACTCCTTTCCCTTTAGTACCACAGGGGACACCATGACTGTGGGATGGAGAGGGTGGGTAATCTATGCCTTACACTCTCAAAGGAGTGATACCGCAGAAGGGCTGAGACTCAAATATCCTAATCTGGAGGTTGGATGGGAGCTGAACCCTCCCAACACTTTGCACTTCTGTTCTCAGAAGCCTGAGAGTTGGTCTACACAGAGACATTCAGGAAAGCTGAATTAACTAAAGAGAGAAGAGAGGTTTCAAGAAATGCATTAAGCTACATTAAACCCTTCTCTGCTCTCATCTGTTTCAGTCATAAAGAAGTCTGTTCTTTTTCCATTGAACTTAGATTGTCCAATAAAAGATACTGCTTCTTCCTAAAAACCTTACCTGCTTTATTCATTTCAGCCCTAACACTCCTTTGTTCATTAATGAATTAGCTCCTGTGTACCTGTATCAAGGCAATGATGCAAAAATTCACTTTGTAACAATATAGAAACATGTAACAATATTGTAATATATCACTACCCTAATAGATAATGATTCTGAACTGTATATCTGTTTGGTCAAATTAAACCTCAGTTTGTAATAGAATTTAATAGCATATTGATTAGCTATTGCATAAAGCTGAACACACAAACTGTGTTGCAGCTGAATTAAGATGAACACCAGCACAAACGTGACCTGATGCACAGGGTGTTTTGTCAGTGCTGTCTGGTTCAGGGGGAGAGGGTTACTTTCACACAGCAGCTCACCCTTCTCTGTGTGTGAGAGGGTTTCTCAGTGCAGCATGTGTTCACCCATACAGCTGGAGGGGTTCAGATCTTTCCCAGCAAACAACTGATGTGTTGCATACTTGTGGTCTCAGCAGAGTTCAGCTCCCTGAGTTTCCTGCCTTTCATCTGTTTACACCATAGCTGTATTATCAAAGATTTTTTCTGCATTGATTAATAGTTTGGGTGGGGAGGTGAAGGAAATAGATCTCTAGTTGAATAAAATTTTTGAGTCTTCTTTAAGTATGTCGCCTATAGTTATGTCTTCCCTTTGAATGTAAGTGATATCTTTTCCAATTTAATTAACAGTTCACAAGTGGATAAGCTAAATAGCCATTTAGAACTATGGAAATGTAATTGCTCCACCATCTGGTCAGCTGCAATATTTTATGATGACTATATGAAGAAACAATACTGTATTTTTACTGCCTCTGTAAACCACCATGATGCTTCCAGAGCACGGCTGTGCTGACCTGGATCCTGCCCCAAGACCATCCTTGAACCAGAAGACCAGCTTCCTGGGTGTCATGGCTCATGGCCAGGTATAGTATTATTTATATTTCCTGTCACTTGTTTTGAAGTTAATTCTTACAGGTGCTTGGGTTTAATTTTGACCTTTGTTAAGCTTGCAGGAAGACCAATCGAGCTACATCATGTTTTAATTTTTTCATATGCAGTTCTGATTACTGCATAGTTATGCAGAATGGAGGCAAAGGAGTTATTCCAAGACCAATGTGATATCTTTGTATTTACTCTGCTACTTCAAAGGGAAGAAAGAAAAATGTCATTACCATAACAATGCACAGTTCATGCATCACAACTATAATAGAACTCTACTAACTTGCTGGCTACTGAGTCTTGGAAATTTAAATGTAGCACACAGTTTTGCTGCAAATGTCTGGTCACAGAGACCTTTTCTTAGATGGTATTGTGGAAAGGGTCTACAGCATTAGAAATGCATTTACTCTTTCTGAAAAGATGGACAATAGTGTGAAAAACAGGAAAAGTATCTGCAAAAACTGACTTTTTCCTTTTAAGTTGATGACTGGAAAATATGTAGATCTTATTATTAAGAGTGCAAACTCTCAGATACAGCTTTGGAAGATTTAAAACTTTGATGAGGTCTTATACAAAGACAAATAGTGAAGAGATGTCATATACTGAAATCAATATGGACAAAATTCTGTGAAAGCAGGAATTTCACCACTGACTAGAAGGTAATCCAGATTTCATCCCATACTGGAAAGACCTTAAGAAGATTCAACAACTTGAACCCAGCTTGTTATAGGGAAGTGTAGTGAGGGACACTGACTAGAACATCAGACACAGCAACAAGGCCAACAGAGGGCTCATATTTGTGAATGAACTACTAGTGAGACATGTATGTGAACTAGACAAATGGCCAAAGTCACATAAAGAGTCAAGATATTGTGCTATGCAATACCATTACATCTCATGTAGTGAGTAGTAACACAAAGAAAATACTCAACATGGAGTCTGGGAGAGCAAACTCACTTTTGAACTTTCATTCAAAGTTTGCTTACTAGCATAGAGATGATTTTGCTTGTGATTTGCATGTGGAATTCACACCTCATTCTCCTGCACATCTCAGGAAAAAATTAGCACCTTCAGAACATTTAAATTTTTTCAACACTAACAGAAATATCAGATTTTACTGAAAGGTTATGGAATTGCACTCTGGGCCTCCTGTGAAACATGACCCTGCACAAACAACTGGAAGTGATGCAGAACAAGAGGCCCATGGTTATCTAGGGTCCTAATGGCCACGTGTGTTAGCAGTTGGGTTTGGACGAGCCCTGAAGTTTTGAAGCAAATCCCCCAGTCATCCCCACTTACTGTGTGTTGGTTCAGATGACAGGACAGTTTTGCTACGCACTGGATTCCCTCCCTTATCCATGTCTACTCAGAGCCTCCTGACACCACAGATTGGTTTTGTCTCCCCCCATTTCACACTTTTTTCAGGATCTTTTTCCTTTCCTGAGCATTGTGGTCCTATGTCACAGCTGGGATCAGTTCCAGGGCTATGCACTAGAGGGCAATTACATTCGTACATGTGCATCATTTCACTACAATAATATTCTTGCAGTAGTGCAGAATATGCTGATGCAGATATCCTCAATTACCTGCAGGATCCTGATGACTACAAATCTTTCTCTGCAGGCTAGCAAATGGTACTTTTTAGCTGTCTCCATTGTATAAGATAGCTTTGCATTTTGAAAATTACCTGAATATCTTATTTTTATCTACCTAGGAGATGAGTCTCATTAAATAATCCTATTTTTTACTGATATCCATTTAGATATTAGTTCTTTATTCATATTTTTAACTTCCATATAAGAATGCAACAGCAGTGACTGTATGTCTCTATAGCCAGATATTAGAAAACAATTCAGAGTTCAAATTGCTGTTTTGTTACATGAGATTTTATTTAACATTTTATGTCTTTTGGAAAGAAATATTCTCAGTTCTGCACTGAGCAAAAAGATATCTTCTGTAAGAGTCTGATTTAAAATCATTGATTCAGTACATTTTGTTATTTAATTCAATAAAAACAGAGGAAACTCCAAATTTTGGTGGTTGTTGTCACGTTATCAATTAATTGTTTCCACAAAAAGAAGGTTGGGTTTTTTTTAATTTCATACGTCTGTTTGTTTTCTTTCTTAAGAGAATGATCACATACTGCTTAGAAGGAGTTTGTGTGTCACCTGGTTTCTGGTGACATTGTGACTCACTCCTTCCTAGCATTTATTAGTCACAGCAGCTTGCAGGCAGGTATGATGGAAGTATCTGTAATGTCTGTCAGGAGAACATCTGTCTGTGAGAGAGAAGGAGAAGGGCTGACACAAAACTTTGTGAGACCTCAAAAAAAAAAAAAAAAAGAAAGAAAGAAAGAAAGAACCACAAACCAAGAACAAAAAACCCCACAACCTGTCTGAGAACAATTCTTCATGTGCATTAATGGAAACTTAGCAGGTAAATGACAGCTGCTGGAGCTGAAGGGGGAGGCAGTTTCTAATTTTCCAGGATTTGGTCAAGCAGAAGTCATGTGAGTTTTTAGTTAGGTGGTGAGCACTGAAGATAGATTAGATTAGAAGATCTCGGATGAACTAAGAGGGAAGAAAGTAATTTCTGCCCTGTTATTTTTCAAGTAGAACACTATAATGTCTAAAACAATGAAGATCTGTTCCAGAATCACTGGATCCATGTTTCTCTCCAAAAAGTAGACAGCAGATTTACAACTGTAGGTCACCACATGTACACACTTCACAGGAATTAGATCTAGAACAGAAATAACAACTCCTGGCCAAAATCCTCATCTCACACACCTCTTTTCACCTGAACATGTGAGCTAGGCTGTTCATTACTCAGGACCCAGCATACTTGCTGAGCTTCTCCTACCAGAAACAGACCAAGACTGGAGACGTGCACCATGGTCCTGGAAACCACGTCACCCTTGTGCCTGGAGCTGATCCTTTTTATGGTGCAACACTTAGTTGATGCTGCTGAGGGAAGTCTCAGGACAGTGTTCTTCCTTAGCTTCCAACTTCCCCCAGCCCAGCGCTCACCTCTGCTAGTCCAGCAAGACCCCTCATAGGAGCCCCCTCCTCTGTTCAGAGCACGTGTCAGGGGAACCACTCCTGCTTCTGGCTGTTGAAGGAAGTATGCAACTTGCTGCCTCTAGTCTCTGGAGAAGGAGCAACTGTTTCTGTTTGTGATATTCCATCACCTGAACATCGTCCATCTTTTCCCTTTATACTTAGGGGAAGAAATGAAAAAAGTAACAGTAAAGGCTGTATCAAGTTCCAAGCCTTTTCTTACTGTTGGATTTAAACCACTTCTGAGATTCAGGGTTGGTTTGCTTTGCTTGCCTGCTTTCCTCATGCTATGTAAGGCTTTCCTTCAGAAAGTTTATTCACTGAAAGTACAGCCCATTTCTTCTGGATACATTAATCAAAACTTTGAAACTATTATTGTGGATTTAGAAACAGGAATGACTTTTCTGCTAGCCCTTGATAACAGAGATCTCTCAGCTGTTTACACAAAACAAACTCCTGAAGTAAAGCTGGCTTAGATTTTATTTCAGCTAGACTGTCTGGGTCAGGCTGCAAGGAGCATAACTCTGTTTATGGGTACACTAGTTAAAAGAGGCTCATGGAAAGAAAAGTGAGGGGCCTTGGACAAGAAAGAGGAGATGGGTGATCAGGACAGGACAGGGAGAATATGTAAGCAAGGCAGAAAATTAAAAAAAAAAACACCAAACAATCCAACCCTGAAAATGCAAGGCAATATTCAACCAACTATCAGTGGATGAATGGAGACCCATATTGTGCTCCAGATGTCTGCAAATACTCACACCTGCTGCAGTTTGTGAGTTCTCCCTGTGTTTTGTCCTAAGGATGGAAATGGAGTGGGACAGTAAAAAAGAGGAACATTCTCCCTGGGTCATTGTGCTGTCAGTGGTGGACAGCAAACAGGGAGGAGCAAAGCAGGGAGAAGAAAGAGCTTTGCTGTACTCCAAGTAGTTCTGGGTGCAGACTGTTCCCTTGCTAATAGTGTACTAGTGCATAAAAATGGCCTTGAACACCTTGTGGTGAAGGTTAGTACATTGAGTCATTCCTAAAGATTATTAGAGTAATATTAATTATGGATGGGAAATTAAAACATGATAAGCCTAAAAATGACGCAGTCTTGATCTTCTGGGAGAGGACAAGACCAGCGTCAGGGGTTCTTGGCCGCCCGTGAGCTCTTAAGGGCT
>JAOXXN010000065.1:38827304-38838622 GCA_026770055.1 Myrmophylax atrothorax | reverse complement strand
GTAAATAAGCAACTCACATCAATGTCCTCTTTAGACCCCTCTGAGGGTATTTTTTCCCCATTTCTTATTCCTGTCTTTGCCAGGCTCTGAGTCCTCCTTGCTGTATTGTTGTCTTCTACCCAGGACCTTATCCCAGTGCCCTCTCCTCTCCTCCACTCTCTTCTCCACTCCTCCCCTCTCCTCCTCCCTTTTGCTTAGAAAAGCAGCTGATACTGTATTTTCACATATTTTAACTGACATGCTACTTGATGAAATTGGGTTATTTGGGCACCTACTGTTGAAGTAGAATAATTTTAAAAGTTGATGGTTGTCTGATATATAGGTTATACCCATGAAAAAAATTAGATGCATGACATTTAAAAACAATTGAAAATGCAACTTGATTAAAAATAGGTCATGCCTTCTATTTTTACTAAGAATTTTTTTCTGTGCAGAGTAGGTGGATAAAGCAAAAATACAACTGGGTTATTCAAAAAGCTTTGGGGCTGGCTGCCTTTTGTTGACAGAATTCCTCCAGAATTAGCCTTTCAAATTATTACATGTAATTTTTCCTTTAATGATGTGTAGAGTTCAAAGTATCAGTCATACCCCTCAGAGCTAATAAAGACAATCTTTTGCATAAATGGCACACCAAACCAGCACAGCACACCTGCACAGCCCACTGTCTCCCCACTCCCTTCTTCACTGGGAGAGTCAGGGAAACATGAGGCTAGACCAGTGAGTGGGTCCACCTTGAGTTCAGGTGTATCACAGTGTTAGATCCCCACACTCAGCATCATCATGGCTACAACTACCTCTATCAGCTTCTGATTTGTCCTCTGCTTTCTCAGAGATTTGAAAGGGGACCATAACTCTCATTTCCTTGTAATTTGCTCCTTCTGCATGCCTTCAATTCTTACATTTGTGAGATTTCTCTTATTGTTTTGATTTGATGTACCAGCACATGCTGTAGGGCTCTCCTGAGATATTATTACCTCCCAACATGCCTTGGGGTCTTCTTCTCCGAATCACCCATCTCCTGAGCAGACACTTGTCTCTACCTTTACAGTCCTCTTTCAGAGATAGATTTTTAAAGTGAATAGCGCACCCAATGGATATACCGGCCTGTTCAGGTTACCTCCGAGGACATGTGCAGGCAGGTGGACTCATTGCTGCCCCACTTCTACTAGAAAGAAGGCTCACTTTCCTATGATATATCTTCTTTCTCTGCCTCACCTCATGCATGCCTGAGGATATTTAATGGGTTGGAGAGTCAGAAGAACAAGGAGGCATGACCTTCTGCGGAAAGAAAAAGGAAAGTGAAAAAGAAAAGAAGAAAAAACCTAAGTCCTCTAATGTTTAACCTTCAATAGGCAAGCAGAAGACCAGGTGAAGCTACAGTACAGGTGTAAGAGGAGGGGACAGATCCAAGGTCAAAAAAATGCCAGTGTAAGCATAGTACCTTGCTGTACAACCCTGCTGATGGCCTCGGTCTTGTTCTAGCATCCTCTGGATTAATGTGTCCTCTATCCCCACTCTCCAGCCTAGGTAGGGCTGACCTGAATTTCTCTTCAACACAATCTCTGTTCTCTTCATCTCTCCAATTTCCTCCCTTTCTGTCTTATTCCTAAGATTTCTGCTAAGTTTTACCATTATCACCCAGACTTATTCTAATCTCTCTAACACCTCATTCCATTTAATCTAAATAGTAGTCAGCAAACAATCTAACCTAATTTGTCTCTGTCCCTGTCACTCCAACATGAGTATGATGGGGTCTAGTGCTTTTATGTTGAGAGATGAGCTCATTGCTGGTCTGGGAACTTTACCTCCAAAAACCCTGAGCCCAGCTACGCTTAAGGCATTTTCAGGGGTGATGGCAGGCTGGAGATGATCAGCGTCAGTGTCTAAATGAAATATAGTCATCTCAAAAGGCAAGAGGGAAAGAGTTTTGTACATGTACAAAACAAGAAGCATACAGGGTTAAGGATCTCTGTGGAGCTATCTCTAGCTGAGTACTGAATTCAGATATGAAGTTGGTGCTAGGAATCTGGTGGGCAAGTTGAAGAGCAGAATTTAGTGTGAGTGGTGGAGTAGTAAAAGTTAGCAACCTAAAATGGCTTTGCTGTTTGTTTGTATTCCACCCTCAATTTGTTGAGCTGTGCATGGCCTGTGCCTGGCATGCAGCAATCTCCCTGTCTTATGTGGTGGAGGATCAGTAATGACTGATGATGGCTGTGCCAGGCAAAGGTTTGCAGCTGACAGTAGAACCCCAGGCCTTTATCTTTGCAATGGCTGAAGACTCCTTTATACAATCAGTCAAGTTCAAAGGGCTTCAAGCAAGGACAAGGGTTTTCCTGAGCATTTTTTTAGACAGTGGTTTTAATTATGCAATAAAGTAATAATTCCACATGATAACTTATCTAAAGCTGGCTGCAAGATTTGCCCAGAAGCAAGCAAGGGCATGAAAGGATGCAGGATGGAGCATAGAGGCAGTTTTTGCTAAGGCAGAGGGTACTATGGAAAGGACTGGTCAGATGAGTCCACACAGCCATTATCAGACAAAACACAAAGATATGTCCAGGATTTTGTGCTCAGTGCTGTTTTCAAACTGTTAAAACACCTACAGGCTATCCCCAAATACCTTAGCATTTTAAAACAACAGCTTCCCTTCTCCATTCCCTTCCCTAAAAGGTATAAATTGTCTTCAGATGTAGAAATCACAGACTCATTTGTCAGTAACAAGAAAAAAAATTGCCTTCACCCCTTTCCTATAAAGAAAATACCAGAACTTCTACCATACAATTGGGAGCTTTTAATAGGCAGCTATTAGCACGATGCTAAATTTGGGGTGTTTCAGAGAAGAACATCGTTATGTCTGTTGCTTGATTTATGGCATATGTACAGTTGCAGTTCAAGTTTCCTTGGAGCTGGAAGAGAGGTCTGTACAAAATGCCATGATAAATTTTAGAGTGAATACTAATATGCAGAAGGGGTAGGTTTAAAAACAAGCTGTGACTTCTAATCAATGCTTGACATGTGTACAGTTTTCTGAAATTGAAGTGAAAGGTGAGACTGATTATTCATTACACAATCCAGTCATATTTATTTGCATCCACGCATTTGAAAATCCAAGTTTACATTTTTAAAGCTAAATAAAGTTGCCTTGTGACACTCATATTGTATCTATTACATATTTCACTTCAAAACCTCATCTCTCCTAAAGCCTCTTCAGTGTGCTTGAAGTAGCACAGCAAAAGAAAAGGAATTTTCAGTTTAACTAGAGCACTGACATTCTGTTACACAATTCGATCTTGTCTATTTACCAGCTCTTAAAAAACAGAAGACACAAAACAAAACAAAACAAAAAAATAATGCTGAATGCATCCAGCCGGCAGTGCCATAGGTGTCTGAATGCATCTGTAGCTTCCCTCTCACTCATCAGTGTAATTGTTGTCATGTTATTCCATTTTTTGATTAGGCTGGTCCGCCAAGCTCCCAGCTTTTCCTGGCCAAACGTTCTTCTGCTGGTTGTCATGGTGACTGCATTGTTAGTGGGGAGAAAGGCTCTGTTGTCTGCCATTGTTCTGTTGTGCTTTAGGTAATGCACGAGGCATCACAAGTGAAGTGGATGGACCTTTTTTGCTCGGCATCATTGCCGAGTATAGAAAATCTCACATAAAAAAGGAGCAAATAGGCCCTGACCAAAGAAATAACCAAGTTCTTTTTTTCCTTCTTTATTTTTTTTTTTTTAAGAAAGCATGCATTATTATAAAGAGGTAAAACAGCACTGGCAGTTAACTGAATAATCGAAGAAAATGTTATAGAAATTATATTTATTAGAAGAACAATTGCCATGATTTGGATGTTACTATACAAGGGTAACCATTTGGCAATTTAGCTTGAATATAGTTTTAAAATATTCATTTGTCCAGCTTGTATTGTCATTTAACCTCAGATTCTGTTTAGCTTAAAACACTACACTGTAGGAGTTGAATCCAATAATTTGTTTTTTAAAATTTAATCTATGAATGGCTACTTTTTAAGCAAGCTACCACAGTTTATTACAATTTATACCATCATCAGAGTATGTAATCACTGATTTTCTTTTTTTTTTCCCCCACAAAATTAGGTTTTACTCCAGTATTAATTAAACTGGCTGGAAAAAAACCCCCAAAAACCAAAAACAACCAACAGGCTCTATCCACAGGTTTGACTTCAATGTTCAGACCATTTCCTTAAGAGACATCTCAGGAAAATTAGGGGAGAAGCCCTGAGAAAATTCTTCAAAGAGCCTTAGCTTGTTTAAAAGGATTGCCAGACAAGATACTGGCTTTAAACTCTGATTATTAACACCTTTTCAACAGCAATTTAAATATTGAAAGTGAACTTAATGTAAATCCCAACTGCCATAAAACAATCAATAGTATATGGTTTGTGAGTTTGATTTTCAGCCTGTGCTCAAATTCATCTGCTGAATCCATTAAGGGAAACCAGCAGGATACCAGCATTTCTCTCCCACCATTCCAGGGAAAAAAAGCACCTTTCAGAAGAACGTGTCACTGGATGTCACCAAAGTTCCATGAATTTGCAGGCAAAACAACACTATTTTACCAATAAAACTCAAGAGCCCTAAAGAAGGCAAGTGAAAATGAATATTACAGGTAACCCAACTTACCTGTAAAGCTGGCAAGGCCAGAACCTGCACTCAACCAGATGTGGGTGCCACTGAGGTTCACATACTGTAGCTTTCAGCTGCCCAATATCTCACACCTGGAGTGAGGAGAGGTTTACACCTGCTGGCACAGGCAGCTGAGAAAGTGCCCAGAGTGGCTTCATTTGGGTTGTAATACATGTCGTCATATATTTTCCCCCTTTAAGTCTGTAAAATGAGGATGACATTTTCCATTTGCTTCCTTATTTAGTGAGAATTTTTGCCTGGACTGTTTACTGAGCCCAGCAGACTGGCACTATCCCATACCCTGTGTGCCTCCTGCACTGGGGACTGCTGGTGGGACACATAACACCTAAAAGAAGTTTTTGTCTCTCAGGTGCTCAGCTCCTCCATGTGTTGATTGGGAATCTAAAAGGAAATGGTAGGAGATGCAGATTTCTTTGCAGGGGAGTCTAGCTCCTTGACTAATGCCAAAATAATTGAGGTGAAGATGAAAAAAAATTTACATAAATATGAAACTTTTTAATAACAGAAAAATAGTTTGTCCCTTGGGGAAAAAATATTATATCATGAAGTTTATATACTTTTAAACCTTGAGAGTGGGGATTTCAAAACAACAAAATCACACGGGCATTGGTGCCCCAATGACTTCCCATGGATATTACCTCCCCAAATCTCTTGTCATTTCTAGTTTTCTCAGAAATTACTTTTAAAAGCTAGAGAAATTGGTACTCTTTACACAATTTTCCAAGGAACATTGAAGTACAGTGACTTTCCTACTTAGAGTTTGCCTTGGACTCCATCTGGCCCTGTGTTTCACAGGTGCTTGCTGAACACAGCAGCAGTCCTGCTCCTGTGCTCTGAGGTGCTCTGGACATATGTCTGGCATCTCTGGGAATGTGCATACAAACACCTCTAGGACCGGGTAGTAAACCAGGATTTATCACACTTGTATACATGCACACAGATTATTTACTCACATAGCAAAGGCTGCTCTGCACACAGCCTCATGTCAGCTAATGCCAGCCTCATCTATGGCAGAGGTATAATTCCTGCTAAATCCCTAATTCTCTTTTAATTCTATGAAATTACTGTATAGCCCAGTTCATTTTACCCTTATTAAATTCAGGAGAGCTTTTCCATAAGGGATAGCTTCAGAAATACTAATATAGGACAATTGCTGCTTTTTGGAGAGCTCTATTGCAAGTGTATTGCCTTCTCAGCTGGAAAGGATGATTACTGATGTCTGAAAAAGGTACTTACAGCTTAGTACACAGTAAACATGTATTCTGTTTTTCTTTTGCTCTGTTAAACAATATAATACATAGCAAAAATCTACAGAAAAAGCAATCAAAACAGGCACACTTTGAGAAGAATCCCAATGCTTCTTAATTTGCACTTCATTCTTCCTGTCAGCATTTCCACCCGCATTCATCACTGAATATTCATTCCTGCTTCTGTTTTCGGGTTGAGTGTGGCAGCAGCCCAGCAGAGTCACACAGGTATTTTGGTGAAAGGGGTGGCAAGACATCCCTCCCCATTCCAGCTGCAATGCAGGAGGGTCCCCAGCACTTCTGTGGTTTGGTAGGGCTGAGCTCCCCACCAACCCCCTTTCCCCTGCCTGATGCGCTGAGAGCTCCCCCTCCTGTTACAGCCTATCTTAACTGCAGCCAACAGATTAATATTATTACCTCATTTTAATTAATTCCTCTCCTCAATTCAAAAAAGCACATCTGGTGCTTTTCAGAGCCAGACAAAGCTTTTTTCCTCCCATCCTCTCCTGAACATCAATTAATAACTTGGCAACAACAAAAAAAAGAGATGTTTGTTCTCCATACCCAACAGTCACAAGTGACAGAGGAAAAGAAAAGGGACTTGCTCCAGACAGAGGTCAAGGGAAATGACAGAACTTCCAAATCTTCTGTTTTTCTGTAACTCAGGACGGCTTATGTGATTTGAGCACAGTCACACAGCTACTGTGGCTGTGCAGTTTCCAGGCCAGTGTTGTCTCACTTCTCTTTAACTTGAAGGGCACAAAAAATGATGTGTAACTTATCTTACCTATTAACTGCTGGCTCCCATGCAACTGCTCAACTGCTCAAGCACAAAAGGTGGTTTCAGACCTTACTGACAACACTTTAACTCTCAGAGCCACATTTCAACTTCAGAGTAGTGGTGACCCCCATTTCAGAATTTCTCAAATTTCTAAAATCTCCTAATACAAGCAGAAGATACCCTGTATCACGAGCCCCTACTCCTGCCTGGCCCTGTGCCTTCCATAAACAACACAGTGACCAATGGCACTGAAGACAGTGAGAATTAAAACCACTTCCCAGTTGTCCAGAGCAGGTGCAGTTCTCTTTGACTGGAGAGATGAAAATAAAGTTCAAAGGAGATTTTTTGTAAACAAAAAAAAAAAAAGGTAGGGAGTTTGGTGTACGAAAGGGTAAGAGTGTTACAACCATTTGTGCAATATTGAGATGCAGGACTAAACTCTGAGTCACTGGCCTATGGTGTCCCATAAGGCCAGGTCTGCAGGTCAGGATGATATCAAACCCATAGGAAGGGGCATGGTTGAGCCCAGGATGTGCCCATCTGACTGGCAGGATGGGTTGACAAGCATGGGCCATGCATTGAGCAGGGAGCCACTGGTGCTCTGCAGGCAGGAGGTCTGGTGGCCATCAAAGCCTGCTCACCTCAAAGGCAGCCTTGGACACACATTCAAGCAAGGTTCACCATTTGACATTAAACTTTGTGCTTGAGTGCTTCTTTTTTTCCAAGCTGACCTCGAGGAAGTTACTGATACCAGAAAAAAATACATGAAACTTTTCAAGATGATTAACAGTCATGATAAATTAAGAGAAATGTCACTGAGTCAAAAACAAATGAGAGATAGAAATTAAAGGAACAATTTATTAGATTTTCAAAAGACAACTGGTGTCATACTGTTCTATTGTCTACACGCAGCACCAGGTCATCGGTTCTTCAGTTCTCATTGGAGAGACAGGCTTAGAAGTTACTGTCCAAACTGGCTTTCCTCTTTTAAACTCAACATTATTGCTATCTCAGTAGTTGAGGTTTGTGACTTGCTTGGGAACTTGGCTTTCCCTTAGAATTTCCTTTTGTTGATGCCTTTTTCCCAGCTTTGTAACAGCTACTTTCTTCCTTTCTGCCTCCATTTTATTTTCTCTCTTTTCCCCACCCTCCCCTCTGCCAAAGAAATTTAGTACAGATCACAATCATGTGTTTTCAGTTACAATTCAAAACTGAAGTTCTTGGGAACTCAATTTTTTAACACCCAGTAATTTGTGGCTACTGTTCAGTGTACTAATACATGAACATCTGTATGTTTTAAGAATCAAAACAGGCATGAGAACTACATGAAAATTGTATTTATGCATGTTTTATATAGAACACAAACACATATTTTACATCAGATGGGCAAATGACTTCTCACAGGTTGGAATTTTAGAAGACATGGGGTGAATTTCATCACAACTAAACCAGATCCATAAAAAATAGGGAAAAAAATAGTTAGCTGTTTATAAACACAGACTGAAGAAATGCAAAATTTAATTCAACTGTACAAAAATTTGAGCTTCAGAATATTAGCAGTGTGCCCGCTCTTAGAACTTGCTTCAAATTTTCTATTTTATTTTTATTATAGAACTGACTGTCAGAGAGAACAATACAGGGAAAAGAGCTGTGTTAGCTAATCTGCTGTAATCCTTTCAAATCTTTGAAAGAACAACAAGCGCTTGATAAGCAGGGTCAGGCTGGGTCAGGATTTCGATAGCAGACATCTAAGGAATGTCTAGGTGCTTCAGGAAGGCGATGTGGGTGATTTAGCAGGCTGGGTAAACCAGCAGGCTTGCTCTTCCCTCCACTTCGGTAAGGAGTAAAGGGAGCAGACTATGTGCTGCCAACAGGGTAACCTTTTGGGGGAGATAGGTATAATACAAGAAATCCCATTCAAGGTATTACTTTACCCTTTTACCAGGCACTGGCTTTAATTAACACAAGCTCAGGTAAGTATATTTTGCCTTGTTGACTGATGGATAACCTGTTTCCCACATCCAGTCATAAAATTTGCTGGGTGTTGTCAGGTGCTGTTAAGCCATGCCATAAACCATGCTGCTCACCCACTCTCTCGAGCCACTTCTCTCCCACACGCTTTGTACATATTAAAAATACATTTCTGCAAAGTGCTTATAAATGGCAGGAATGTCAGCTACATCCATTATAGTTGTCGTCCATATCAATGTTAGTGTTGGTTTTAACAGCTGATTATATATAAAATGCAAAAATATGGATGATATGAAATATGAGTAAATATTTTTAGTTAACTCCTTGCAAAGTTCTCATCTGAACCAGAACAATCAATAAGGTAAAACTATTTTAGAAGTACATACCTTGCCCTTCTGAAATATTATACAAACTGTGCAGCAAAAACAATCTCTCTCTGAGAAAATATTTCATTGAAAAGTCAGCATCTGTGGCTTACTGAAAGAAATGCAGAAGTTTCAATGAAAAGAATAAAAACCTCTTTCAGATCTCATTTTATGCTTTTTTGTTTCCACTGAGCATATTTTAAGACTAATCAGCCCTATAAAAGGTACCACTGCTAATCTACTGTTTGTCTTGGTCTTCACTGCAGCTGCTTAGGAGATAGAGAGCAAACAAAACTAGAATTAAGGTCATTCCATTTAAATCCTTCAGATTGGAAGACAAGGACTAAATTATTGCTGATAATTACGTGAAGGAAAGCCTAGGATAAGATATAGATTGTTTATTATTTGCCAGACCTATAGTGCCACTGCACTTACATATTTGTGAAGGGATTACATTAACATTTTATGGGATTAATTGGTAGCATGGGGAGATTCTCTGATATAGTATCCACACAACTTAAAAGTATGCTCCTGAGCTTTCACAGATGGTATGCAGTACTTAGGGGTAGTGAGAAATAATGCAAACCTCTCAGCTGCCAAACAATTTTAATGAATAAAATACGATGACATTTTTTTCACATAAATGAAATGTAAAGAACGTTATTACATTTCGTCATAGAGCACAGGTTTGAATCCCACAGGATCATTAAGGTAAAGATCTTAGTGGGTGATTTTGTTTTCCTTCACAAGACACCTTAAACCTGTACTTTGTGTTTTTAGGCAGACAGAGCAGTAGCACAAAACATTCCTTTTATGCTAATAATAGGAAATAATTTCACGGTAGTCAAATATGTGTAGAAAATGAGTGGTCAAGTGAGTAGAAAATCTTTTGGCGGTCAAAAATCCACAAGATTTTTCTTCAAATTAGGAAATATTCTCTGGAAGCTACTCTATAAATAATACATAGTGAGGTTTAGTGTAATCTTTAGTATGAGAACATGCTTTCTTTAGAGTCAACAGTAATACCACTTCAAGAAGGAAATGCTGTGTGAAGAGAGGATCTTGCAGCTCTCTCCCACTTTAAAATCAAGTACATAGGCTCCACCGTATCTGCAGCCCCCAGGAGCCTGATGGCTACAAGGTATGAGTCAGCTCCACCACTCCGACCTCTCAAGTGGAGGACTGGTATGTCCCCGTTTAGTACCCTGTGCTGGCTCAGGCTTCCGCACGCAGCCTCTGTGAGGCTCACTCGACGCTGAGGCTGGACAGAAATCAAATACTGGCACTAGGCATCCACAAAGAAAACAAAAACAAAAGGGAGGCACTCCTGGTGATTGAAAAGGACCTCTGCCTATGCGTGATGCAGTTGGGGGACGAGCTCGCGGTGTTGTGATCTGTGCTCTAGTGAGAAGGGTAACCACTCACATCAACAAAAAATTTGAAACTTTTTCAAAAAACAATTTTTATAGGAGATATGTCTCAAACACCAGATCACTGCAGATTTACAGGCAGCCTCAAAATAATCCTCCTTTCCCCTATCCCTTCCTCCCTCTCCTCTTCCCTCCTTGCCCCTCACTATACACAAGATTTTTTTGCTCATCCTGTTTCATTTGGTCTCCCAAACTTTCTCAACCCAGCCTGATTTCACCCTTCCAAGCTGAGTAGGGAGCAAAGAGCCTTTAACCATAGCCATGCATTTTTTGCTGCATCTGGGCTCTGTGAGAGGTGAGATCAGGCTGGTGGAGGGGGAAAGACAGGACCCCCTGTAGGACCAGCGTATAACCAAGACATTAGGACTGCTGTGTTTGCATGTGACACGAGTGATCCCTTCAGCTTGCTAGGAACTAGCAATCCTTTGTGAGGGAGATTTGCCTCAGGCCCTCAGATATCTTAGGATCATGCCACGTCAATTGGACCACTCTCTTTCAGTCTCATCCCTTCTTCTAACAACTCACCTACATACATTTAATTTTATGCTTTTCTTCTGGGCTTCTATTTCAGTAAGTGGATGAATTGCAAAAGAAAATTAAAAGCAGATGGGTCATAAATATTTCAAGTGCCAATAAATCACTGGCACCAGTGGGATTTCTAGGAATATCCACAAACAAATAATTCAGGATGAGGCAAGACTACAAATACTTTTTTCTCCCTTTTTTAAGAGGGAGAACAAAATCAAAAATACTGCTTTGTGTTCTACTCTTCTCTATAGAGTATGCCTGTTTGCATTGGAATACCTAACCTGTGTCTGCATTCCCCATACAAAACACTCTTCATTT
>JAOXXN010000065.1:38810622-38827247 GCA_026770055.1 Myrmophylax atrothorax | reverse complement strand
GATATAAGGCTGTATACAATAAACTATTGGGTATAATAATCTGAAGATAACGGTCATTACTAGAGCCACTGAAGAAATACACAGAAATTCCAAAACTGTCAGAGGTGACATCTGCAAATAATGTTACTTTCGTTCTTACATCTCTGAAATGTCTTGAAACACACAAAAATGTCACTAACATAATTCATCACAGAAGTATTACAAGGATGACAGGACCACATAAAAAATGCTAGAAATACTTAATATCAGGAAAATATTTTTCTTTATGTGGGTATACAGAAGGAAAAAAAAAAAGATTCTGAGTCACATGCTGAAAGCAGTCTGAATTTACCTTAACACAAAAAAAAACCCCCAGCTCCCAAACCCACATTACTTTTTTAGAATTCTGGAAACCTAACTAGAGATCAGGATTTATCACCCTCTGTATCTGGAAACACAGGAACACATTTTCTTGTGTACACATAAAATCAGAAATCCTTTCCCGTTCTTTCCCTGTTCTTTCTGAGAGATGCTGCTGCTGCTTTTTTTTATTGTCATAATCATTTGCAAACACAAAATTTATGTGTCATTTCAAATACTAAAATGCTAAGAAGACACAGAGCTCTGTGGGGATCAACAAGAAGTCCTTACAGAAAGTAAGGCACAAATGGAGAAAGGCATTGTTGCTTCTAGCCCTAATTTGTTGGAAAGCATTAATCAAGAAACAAGTCACCAACAGCCATATGTCATCTAATGCATCAACATGCATTGTTTTCAGAACAACATGCTGGTGGTGCTAGTAACTGCCAAGTCCTATAGGCTTGAAGCTTAATTCTTGGATGATGTTATACTAAGATTACAGCACACAGCATTACCAGCAAACTTGGAAAATATATGTAACACGACACAGTCTGATGACATTTTCAAAAATATACATTGTATGGCAACACATGATAAATGGCTTTCTGTATCATTCCTAAAACACTCCTTAATGTTTTCTCTAAGCTGACCAAGTAGTAGGGATAAAAAAAGAAAGGAAAGAAAGGATTGCATGTAGCCTATTATTATATATGAAGAACTAAAAAGTTATTTATTTGTAAATGTGAGTTTCTTGAAAAGGAGTTTCATAGACATTGAATGAAATAATTTATCTAACATAAAGAAGGTATTATATCTGTAACATGTAAATATTGACTGACTTAGCTGAGTGGCTGTGTATAAACAGACTCTTTTTTGACTTCAACCAGAGTCTAGAGCAGACAGCTTTGTATATTTTACAGTCTCTTGTACCTGAGCCAACAATTGATAGTGGCATAGATCAAAGCCTTGATACAGAGATACCAAGCAATTTGTGTATAAATGTGCTCCTTCAAAAATGATAAGAGCACAAAAGATGTTTTAAGATACTTTTGTCATGGTTGAAAAGGTAAGTAGCAAATTAATCTGATGAGTTATGTTAAAGTTGTACCTGATGTACCAGCAGGATAGAAGCTCAAAAAAAAATACTTCCTATTTTTTTCCAGAAGATTCGTAAATGAGAAAATATTTTATATTAAAAGCAGCCATGACTCTTTCTGTTTTCAACAGGAGTATTTCATTTGACTCCTTAATTATTTCCTCAGATTTTATGCAGAGGGCTTGGATGTAATTTTCTCTGCATAATTTAACTGAGATTTTTAAGTAGACAAGTAAGAAAAAATGCCTTCAGTGGCCATAAGATGCTCACTAATAATGTCTACTCAATTAAAGTAATTTTTAACACTTTAAAGCATTTATTGACACACAGAGTGACTCAAACCTCTTCATGGTTTCTATTAAAGTTATACTGCCTAATTTATGAGCAGGCATCACATGCTATGCTTCTATAAATCATTGTGTAATGAAAAGAGAGTTAAACACGTAAAAGCAGTAAGATCTATTTAACAACCAGCTAGCTGGGACTGCAGAACTATAGGAAGTACTACAAAGTACTGCAATTCTACTATAATGCCTTCAATAATTTCAAAAACTACATGTATTATGCTTTAATTCCTACATATTGTTTGAAGGGTTAAATTGTGGGCACAAGTATTTTCTACTCATACAACAAAGTACTTACTTGGCTTCTTCACTTTTATTATGCAATAGAAGACAACTAGTCAGAAGTACAAACGTAACACTTAACTATGGCTCTTAGAAATGAACATTATAACCCTATCTCTCAAGTAGTTTTCTCACACTGTCTCAACAAAATTGTCTAGAACAAAAGGGAAAGGTGAATAATATCTGAACAACAGACACTTATTTACTGCTGTATAGTACCAGAAGGCCCACAGACTGGAGGCGAACTGAGAGAGAAAGGCATCTCTCCATGTAGATGTAGATGTGTATTAAAAAGAAAAACAAACAAACAAAACAAAACGAAAAAGTAGCATCTTGCACTAATTCTGCTGTTGCAAATGATGTAAGACAACAGAGCACCAAACCCACAACCGACTTCAGTGTAGACACATGTCTGAATGAGTTCTGATGATTTCTGTGATGATTTTTAATACAATGGTAGTTTTAAACAACTTATTCCATATAGTATAGATAACTGGTATTGTATAGTAAGGTCAACCCGGGTATAAGAGGCAGCAGGCAGAGGTATGACTTCTCAGCATGTATCTGCAATGCTGTTGGCAAAACCAAAGAGCCTTGGCTGCAGACTGGGGTGGGTGAATCCAAGCTCTGCCTGTATATGGGTGCATGTGTGTGTGCATGTGTGGGCACACGCACATGTATGTTTGTGAGCAACATGAAAGAAGTGTTACAGTGTCCAGAAATACACACACTCCAGCCTTAAAACAGTTAGGTCTGGCAGCGAAAACATCACAAGTATGTAGTCCAGGAACCAGAGTATATACCAGCCCTGTGCAATCTGAACAGTAACCCCTGTAGATGTCTGTGTTCAAGCTCCAACTACCATTGCAGCTTCAACTCCAACACAGATGTATCTTCTTCAGCAGCAATTTCCCAAGCATAGGCAGAAATCTACAACACTGCCTCTCACTTGTCTCACACCTTTTCATTTTCTCTGTGATTTGGGCGAATTCTGAACATAGACTTTTCTCTCCAGTCATGGCTTATTTTGCCTAGATATAATGAATGACATAGGCCTAGAAAACTCATTTTACGATTTTTTCCTTCTAATTATTTTTCTTTCTAATTATTTGCTCTAATTAAAAATGTTGTGGTGACTGGAAATAAATACTGAGTGGGTATAAATGTCTTTTCTGCTACATCCATAAATAGCTGTGCACTTTCTGCACTGCAATACAATCCCACGCCAATGATAGATGAGAAATTAAATAAACATTACCAGTCATAAAGGTAACAGTAAGGCAGGACTGGGGTTTTTCTGCCGGTTAAATCTAGGTTTAACCTGTGAAGGTGACCCTGGTAAGGCACCCTAAGATTTCCAGATGGAAAGCACTGTAACAGTCAGGCATGACCATGGACTGTTGTTGCTATAGGATTATTTTCTATCTCTCACTGAAGGAAGAGAAGGTCCTAATGTAACACAGTGGGAATGGCATAGGGATCTCATACAACAGTACAGGTAACACAACAGGGATGTGGGTTGTTTTCCACAGCCAGGGAAAACTGAGGACAGGTTTCACACAGCAGCCTGAGCTGAAAGCAGCGTGCAGCCTCCATCTCCAATACATCAAAAGCAACCCTGACACTGAGTGCAGATCCTAGGCAATAGTTTTGTTCTTCCTTCACTGCTGCAGGGAGAGGCTTTAGCCCTCCTTTGCCATCAGCTCCTATCCCCTGTTCCTCTGCCTCTGCACAGATCTGGGAACATGAGTGGTGCCAGCACTGCCGCAGGAGTGATGCACATGATTGAGGAGGGCACAACCCCACACACAACACACTGAATCTCTCCTGCTGCAGCAAGGTAAGGATGTTTTATTTTACATGATCTATCTCTTTGTTTCCTTTGGAAGCCCTTGATTTCTTAGGGAGAGTTGGAATGTTCTTTGTTCCTCTTGAAGAGAAAAGGAGAACCAATAGGTTTAAAGTAATGACAGTTGTATAAAAGAGAAAATAAAATCAATCTGTTAACATCTCAATTCAAGGTGTATTCAGTTCTTGGCCTCCTTAGTGTCTGTACATTGAGATGCACTTAGAAAATCCCCCAATAAAATAGAAGTGAATAACAGACACATGTCTACAATTTCTTATTGGATTTTCTAGTCAAACTGAAAAGGAATGTGCACAAGACCTGGAACTTAAATAAAAGATTTTCATAAATACATGATGGTGAATACATCCTAGAGCAAAAGACTAAATATGCTGTACATGTCCCAGGGTTTAAAAACTTAGGAATTCCTTCTTTTTCCTTCTCTGTACCCTATCCAAATGATGTTTAGCTAACTACAGAGTGTATCTATTAAGGGGTACCTTCATCATTGTCTACAAGTGTCTGTATAAGAATAAAAAATGTAGTAAGGACCTCTGCACTCTTCCAAGGAAAGGTACAAGGACCTCCAACTGCTGGAAGCTGGACCAAGGCAAATTCAAGCTTAAATGATGTATGGTTCTTCCATAATTATGCTAATTAGTCATTGAAAGAGAGTAGTGGTGGCTCTCAGGGAATTATAAGAGCAAACTTGACTGTGCTTTCTTGAGAATGTGCTCGGATTCCATCTAGGAGTCATTCAGAGGAACCCTACAGCAGTTCTGTTATATGCAGGCAGGATTTCATGTTGTAGGTCCTGCTGCAGCAACCTGGACCATCCTCATCATAGACCTTTTCACTTGGCACATTACAGGACTCAGGAGCATGATGCAGCATTAAGTACCTCCTTGCTATTCTCAGCTACCCCTCACATGTTTGGATCCATTCAAAAGTACCAAAGAATCTGGTGGAAGTGTTCACTGAGCCACTTTCCATCATTTACCAGCAGTCCTGGTTAACCAGAGAGGTTCCAGAAGACTGGACGTTGGCAAATGTGACGTCTTCCCTACAAAAATGGTCAGAAGGAGGATTTGGAGAAATACAAGCCTGTCAGCCTGACCCCGGTTCCAGGAAAGGTCACAGAGCAGACCACCTTGAGTGCCATCATATGACATGTACAGGGCAACCAGGGACTCAGGATCAGCCAGCATGGGTTGAGGAAAGGCAGGTCTTATTTGACTAAACTGACTTCCTTCTATGACAGAGTGATCTGTTTAGTGCATGAGGGAAAGACTGTGCACCTGTCAACCTGAGCATCAGTAAAACATTTGACATCATTTCCTACAACATCCTCCTGGAGAAACTGGCTTCTCATGGCTCTGATGAGTACACTGTTCACTGGGTAAAAAACTGGCTGGATGGCCAGGCCCAGAGAGTGGTGGTGAATGGAGATAAATCCAGCTGATGACCTGTCACTAGTGGTATTCCCCAAGGCTCAGAACTGGGCACAATCCTGTTTAGTATCTTTATCAATGATCTGGACAAGGGGATTGAGCACACCGTCTGTCAGTTTGCAGATGATACCAAGTGGGTGGAAGTTTTGATCTGCCAAAGAGCAGGAAGGTTCTGCAGAGGGATATGGACAGTCTGGATCCATGGACTGAGGCCAGTTGTATGAGGTTCAACAAGTCAAAGTGCTGGGTCCTGCCCTTTGGTCTTGGGACAGAGTAGTTGGAAAGCTGCCGGTGGAAAAGGATCCGGCAGTGCTGATCGACATCTGGCTGAACATGAACCAGCAGTGTGCCCAGGTGGCTAAGAAGACCAATGGCATCCTGGCTTATATCAGAAATCGTGTGGCCCACAGGAGTAGGGAAGTGATTATCCCTCTCTACTCAGCAGTGGTGGTATCTTGAATCCTGTGTTCAGTTTTGGGCCCCCCACTACAAAAAAAAATTGAGGTGCTGGAGCATGTCCAGAGAAGGGCAACAGAGCCAGTGAAACATCTGGAGCATGTCTACAAGGAGCAGCTGAAGGAGGTGGAGCTTTTTAGCCTGAAAAAAGGAGACTCAGGGGGACGTTATTGCTCTCTACAACTATCCGAAAGGAGGTTTAAGCAAGGTGGAGGTTGGTCTCTTCTAAGTAACAAGTGACCAAACAAGAGGGAATGGCTTGAAGTTGTGCCAGGGGATGTTTAGATTGGATATTAGTAAAAATTTCTTCATCAAATAGTTGTCAAGCTTTGGAATAGGCTGCCCAGGGAAGTGGCCGAGTTGCCATCCCTAGAGGTATTTGAAAGACATGTAGATGGGGCACTTAGGCACATGGCTTAGTGGTGGACTTGGCAGTGCCATGTTAATGGTTGGATTCAATGCTTTTAAAGGTCTTTTCCAACCTTAATGATTCTATGATTCTGTTTTTTAAGAGCACACTTGGAAAAATGCCGGTACTTGAGTAGTGAAATTTGTAATGTTTCTAAAAACTACCCAAACCACTGTTTTTCTGGCACTGTTTTGCCATTGTCAATATTCCCAGATTTGGAATGTAAAATCTCTTTTTAGCTTATTCCACAACATTTAAGTCAGGGTGGCAAAACTTATAGATTTATAGAGAAGTTCACATATATGTTCAATACCACAGACTACAAAAAGTAGTTAAAAAGTCTGTAGATTATGAAGACAAGTGAAGTACTTGGTGGGACATGAACGCCGTGTCTGTATTGAGTGCAACCACACTCCCTGTGTCTCTCCTGTGCCCCCCACTTGCTCATGGACCCCTCTGCAGCACAACCTCACAAGTCACTCCAAGAGGAAATTCAAGCAGTGCTCATGGCACAGGTCCTTGGTCTGTGCCCTGCACAGACTAAGCTACCAGTGGGAGGCAGAGAAGGGAGAATGGGTGCAAGCATTTCTGCATCTGTGGCTGAAGGGACTGGGGCTGCCCCTGTACTTGAGCACATCTTCACATCCAAATAAGATAAGCCTGTAATTCTTAGAAGATCTGCTCTTTCAGTGTTAAAAAGACTGAAATGATTTATTGCTTGGCACACAATTACAGTTTATGCAGATTGAAGGCCAGAAGGTGTTTCTGCTAGGATTTCACCATTATCTGACATTATGCAATGTCTGTAGATTTGATGATGTGGCTGAGTTACATTAGCTTTGAAATTATTGACCTGTTCATTACACAGGTAGTAATTTACATCCCATGCTAATTCACAGAGGCCAAGCTTTCTCTAATTTTGAATTTCTTAAAAATACAGAATCAAGCCAAAGATACCTTTGACGTCTGATCCTGATTTTACATCTTACCAGTCTTAGACAGAAGACTAAGACTGTCTACCACATACTTATTTTGGAGGTGAACATCCCATTTTCCTTTAACAATTTTTTCTATTGAAAAGTCTATGCATACTTTTCAACACTGCACATTCAAACAGGATATAGGTGCATCTGTATTAGACATTGGGGGATAATGTAATTTCTTTCTGAGCACCTGAACAGCTGATCTGGTTTTGCATTTATAAATATAGGTCTCATTGCATCTAACTCCAAAATTTTCATAACTATAATAAATACCTGAAGAATCTTGTGCACATCAGTGCTACCAAGCGGAGTCTCCTATCCTTTCAATGGAGTTGGGTAAGACTTAGAGGAGTCCTTTTTGTTTGTTTGATTTGGGTTGTTTTTTGGATTTTTGTTTCTTTTTTTGGGGGGGTGGGGGGACACAAACCAATATGTATTTTTAATTATTCTTTCACATACAGATATTCTTATATCCTAACTCACCTCCCCTCAAACAAACAACGACAAAAATAATAAAAAAACCCTAACCCCAAAACTCAAGCTGTAGCACCCTTTTTAGTAATAAGAATAAGGATTTCTAGTGTGGTAATATATAATGTCTAGATTTGAGGTAAATTCCATTGGAGTGAATATGCTTATCTCTTTTGTTATAGCCTTCTGCTGTTTCTTGCCAAAGTGCCCTAATAAATTTTCCTGTGTCCATCACAGTCTTAATAATTTTACTTCAAATATCTATGTTGTTCCCACAGAAATGATGAAGTATCATACTGGGCCACTTTAGATCCCACACTATTCTGTAGCACTAGATCCACAAGGCTAAATTCTTTCATTAATTTAATATTTGCACATTACTGCAAGAAATCTCTCAAAATACTATAGCAATAGTAAGAGTAAAACTATTCTATGGCAGACAAATAAATCAGATGTTGAGGTCAGGTATTATAAGCACACTACTCTTAGCACTTTCCAACTACTGATTCAGGAACTGCCCAGGTGACACAAAAGGTGAGCAGAAATGAAATCAATACTCAGCTCCTCTACCTGGTGATAACCAACCAGTTGGCTCTGGATCAGCAATAACTAGACCCTCCAAAGAGTTACTTTAAAAGGAGCTTGAACAATTTTTTTCATATCATTAATCTTCCTACCTATAAATTAGGTACTTGAAGTGTACACATTCTTCCAGCATATTCAGGCATCTGTTTAACTATATTTCAACCAAAGAAAAGTACAATCTCTCTTTCATCATCCAACGTAAGACTGCATATATCAAGAGTCAGAAAGAAAAAAATAGATGGCTTATACTACAACCCCTTCAGTTACTACATCTACTAAGTATTATTACTCCAGCACCAAATATGGAATATGAAAATAAGGTCAAAAAGGCACACTTTAAAATTTAAGAACACTAAATTAACTCTACAGATTTTCAAAAGGTGAATTTCCATATTATTATGGAATTCTACAGGTTGTCAATAGTTCTAGCAAGGACTGAGTAAGGATTACTTACATAACTGGCTGGTAAGTGAATGTCTCTGTTCTGATTTTCCAGCAAAATTAAAGGAAGAAATAATCAAAGATTAGAAAATTCAAACTAAACCCTGATGCTAATTTTAAAATTTCTAACTGCAATGAAATAGGCTCTGCTTTACTGTTTAAAGCATAGAGGCAACACACAATGGTTTGACATTTTAAAATAAATATTTTCAAAAAAAAAGCTAAAAATATCTCTATTCTGTGTTTAAAGGTTCAATTCAACCCTAGATAACTACTAAAACATAAATTCCGATTGCAATCTGGTTACAATGCACACCAAGCACAAAAGCCCTCTAATGATCTTTGATTAGTTCTTTATTAAAATCATCAAGGGAGCAAAGAAAATTTAATAGTCTTCCCCATTTGTCATCTTTCTGATTACAGTTTTGATTAGAACTTTCAGCTTTTATTTTCTCCTTTTCTAGTCATGGCTATTACTGTGATAGTGCTTCTTTCCTCTAGTGTAAGAAGTACAAGATAGGACAAATGAAACACATTTGTAATTAAATTTTTAAAAAAATACACTCAACTAGGTGTGTTCATATCCTGAAAAAGGCTAGTAAGAATATGAGATCTTAAAAATGCAAAATAGTCCTAAATGGAATATCTCTACATTCATTTTGTAAAAATTTTCAGAGTCCCAAGTAAATAGTATCTTGCTTAACTAATCAAATACCTCAAAAAACTTAAAAATAACCTATACACAGATTTTTGTAGAAGAAGAAAAAAAATCCCATATTTGAAGAGTAATTTTAATATTTTAGAAACATTTGTAATTGTATTCTGCTGTTTTATATTCAGCATTATGATTCACTTAGTTAATACAATTGAAAAGTGTTTTACTGTGCATTAGTGATACCTCTATCTTAAAAAACTGGAAAGAAACAAATTGTAATGTTCTAAATAGATAAAATAATTTTCACAATACTATATACTATGTCAGTAACAAATGTGTGCATTTCAATCTCTGTTATGAATGTCCAATGTTTTTATATTCCCAATGCAACACCTGCCATGTCACCTACTGCATGAGGCAGGCCCTGATTCACTGTGAAGGGTGAAGGGTGTTGCATCTTTCTTATTTGCAAGAATTACTGCAAAAACCCTTCAGCAGCAAGTGCTGTTTTCTTCAGCATGCAAAGGACACATTAAACAGTCACTGAGTAAAATCCTGAAAGAGTCCTGAACCAAAGGATAGAATTGGGAAGCCCATCTTTAGCAGTTGGATGACCCAAGCACTGGGCTGAAGTACCACCATTTCTCTGTGTTCTGACATCCCCAGACCATGGAAACTTTCAGTCTTCCTACAGAGCTGAATGTCTCAAAAGAAACACGAGCTTTGTACTGTCCCCCACTCTTTGTACAGACTGATGATTCTGCATATCAGAAACCTGGGCTTGGATTCCCTTAAGCAGAGGACAGACCTGAGCCAAGGCTGTGATTTGTGGTGCCTGCCTGTAGGACACTTTATCTGATAATAAAGACACAAAGGAGGAAAAAGTGCATGAGCCTTGTTCAGAGGTTATTGCACACAAAACCAGTGATGTTGCATGTACTTTATAACAAAATAAGGCATAGACTCAGAATTTCACACCAGGGGATATTGGATTGGTAGCTTCTTGAATACTAGGTAGAGGAAAACAAATTTCTTGGTGCTTCAAAATCTCTGTTACTACAGACCTCTTAGGCAGACTAAGGCAAAGCTGAAACCATTACAGAGGAACCCCTCAAGTACCCAAGGTTCACAGATACACACCATGACTGCTTTCGGTCAGGACACCTTCTCCTGGCTCTTCACAGTCACAACAAGATTGTTCCTTCAGAGCCATCCCAGTAGTACTGCTGATGACTTGTAGGTTAAAGAAAGTGTTTTCAATTGCCTAGTATATTGCTTGGACCAATGTGCTTCAGAGTTACCTCAGAACAAAATAGCCTTGCCCTCAAAAGCAATTTGTATTTAAATGTATGTGAAATTCTGGACTTACATTATAAGAACTATAGGTTTGTCTTTTTCTTTGGATTCTTTTCATGGATTTTTGGTTGGTTTTTAATGTTATGTCATTATAGGAACTGTGCTACAACCCCAAAATTCTTTTGTGATGTTTATGATTTCCCCTATTGCAATTCCACTGAATATTAAAGCTCTATATTTCCGAATCTTTGCATTTCTGAGTGCATAAATGAGAACATTCCCTAGCTAAGTAGAGCCTTTTTTCTTCTTCACTGGTTGTCTACAAACTCTTAGATGGTCCAAACAATCAGATGATGTTTCAAGACATTCTGTTGGAGCTTTCCTTTGTGCTTTGTAATGTGTTTGTCACATGGCCTCAGAGGCAGCAGTCACTTGTTTGTGTCACATTTAGCTTAATAGTAGTAGCAAGGGGAAAAGTTAGGAGAAAGATTAGAAATAATGGAGACATTTAACATTGGTGTTTACAGTAAAATTGGTAGGCCTTCACTGCAGAATATTCATAAAGTGACTTTGTCACTAGGATATTAAAGGCTTCATTTTTAAAATAAAACTTTTCATCTTCAGCACACAGAACTTGCAGAGAGCCAGAAAGGGCAAAGTCTGCAGAGAAGATGATGGCATCATTGAGAAGTCAAAGTTTTACACCTCCTAAATGCTCTTTATTAGAAAATCATTTATTCAATATAAGATGGGTTTTCAAAATGATGATGGAATTAATCAACTTGTTATCAGAGAAAGTATTGAAATAACTTCATGGCTGGCATAGCCAGTTGTCGGATCAGCTCTCCCTTTCATCGGCACTTGTTATAACAGGCAGGGGGTTAACCCTCTCAGACATGGAGCTAATCAGTCCTTGAAAGTCACTTCATCCAGTGGAGTGGAATAATGTACTCTAGCGTCATTTGTCCACCTCTTCCATTTGGAGCGATGTTATTTAGACTGTCCATTTTTGATTCATTAGCTTCCACTTTAAAGAATTATGTATTTTTTTCAATGGTATCTTTTATCAGAACATCAGGTTAAATCTATTATTTATCACTATACCCTTTATAGTGGACATTGTTGAGCCCAGTCTGTGAATATAAAGTAAGATAATGAAAAAGCCGCTGCATAGTTGGAATGGCTATTCTTTAAGCTTGATTAAGTTCTCACAGAGAAAAAAAAATCTGGACAAGAAGTAAGATCACAATTGCTGACCAAGAACAATATTTCCAGCAAAGAGTTAAGTTAATCAACCTGTTGAACTTTTACAGTTTGCAATTACTGTTTATACTTGCCATGCAGACACCAGTAGCTTTTTAGGTGCACATGCCTGTCCACTCTGTGCAAACAGATGTTCTTTGTCTCATTTTGTAGTATTTGTTGCTGCTCTCCTCACCACGACTGGCTGCCTGCCAGAATTGATTCTTTTCCCGAGTCTGGGCTGGGACTAATTGAACATCAATAGATTTCCTGGCCCCAGACAGGATCATTGAACTTGAAGAAGACAAATGCTGACAGACAAGGACAACATGATAAACTTTTCTTTTGCTACCAGCTTTTCCTCACTGTCACTCAGTGATATCAGCAAATTAAATGTCCACAAGGAATAAAGTTTTATAAAAGACATACCTCTTTCTCCCAGCCCTTGGATACTTCTCCTTGGTAAATTCCCTAGCTTTCTGTTTATTGTGTAATTTTTATAAAAGGATAGAGCTTCCCATGGGGCTTGGTTTCCTGCTGCTGTCCCAGCCAGATAAGTGTAAGGAAAAGTCATTGCACTACAGCAAAAAGCAAGCGGGAAGGAGGAAGAGGAAGAAAGGTAACCATATCAGGTCACATTTGCTGCTTCCCTCCAGGAATGGTTCCTGCTACCATTGGTTTGAATAGTGAGTTGTGTTTTTTCCTGACCTTCTACATCTAGTTAGAAATGGTGTTACTTGAAAAGCTAACTCAAGTAATTTGCACTATGAGAGTAATAATGACTAGTGGCACTTAAGTGTAGTAAATTAGACCCTTGCAGATAAACATTCTTTTTACCCAGATACTTACTTTCTTAAATTTCTTAGTAAATCAGAACTAATATACGTGGAGCAGCAAAATTAAGTTAAGCAAAAGAGTAACTGTGGTGCTCAGCAGAAGTTATTGGGCGGCAATAAACTTAATTCAACATACCTTAATAAATCACAACTATGAAAATAGAGTAGATTAATTTTAAATAGTTATCTCAGACCCTTTAGACCATGAATCACAATCATGAAAAGGACAGATAGCTGCAGATGGTGAAATGTGCTGCTCTCAAATATGCCACATGATCACAGACATTTATATATTGTTAATGTTCTTTGTTTATCCCTTTGTTAGCATCTTGCCAGATCTTCTTTTTGTGTCATGACTCTTGACTTCTATGGTTCTTCATTATTATATGTATTTTCCTGATGAAAAGAGCAATCCTGCTGAAATCATGAGTACTTCTGTATTTGAGTCTGTAAGCAACTGTTCATTGAATCACCTACTTTATGCTTACATGAAAGAACAAATTGATGCTTAATTGTTTTATGGGAATAATTGGTGCTTCAAAGGAGAGCAGGGGACCTTTCTGCAAATCTCCTGTAAAAATTGTTTAAAAGCATTTTAAATTCAATATCTTGACAATTTCTGCCTGAATACGTCAGGTGAGATCTTAATTGATAAGTCAGTGAAAGTTGTAAACTGAAATAAATCCTGATATTAGCTGAATGCTAAATTGAATGGATTGCATATAGCTTATATTAATAGTTGAAATCAATTTAATTGTTACAGAAAAGAATAGTTGTCTTTTCAAAACACATATAGCATCCTGAAACTTTGCTCTTGAAGGAGGTACATAGACCAGGGCCCACCAGCTGTGCTGTGCTTCAGCACTCTTCTGCAATGGTTTCAATGTGCCAGGGGAACTGACACTATTCCCTTGCTATCTTTGCATACGACTGTCAAATCTCTCCAGTGTTCTCTCCTATGACAGCCCATCCTAAGTGTAAGAGCACTGTGTTTCAAATCCTAGCACAGTTATGGGTAGCTGCATGCCACATTATCTGCTGAGATAGGTGCTTAGTGCTGAAGTTGTGGAAATCTGACTGTTACTATTTGTCTGCTGTATAACATTACAGTGCAATTGGAGCAATGTTTCTGAAAGACCAGTTCAGTACATTAAGCTCTCAAATATGAAAAAATACACTTTCATCATTGAAATTATTCACTTATAGCAGTACTTCAGCAAAACACTGTCCACACTGACCTTGCAATTATATAGTATCTAGTGTGTACTCATTTACATACCGTATGCTTTTCCACCTGTAATTGAGGCTATTAAGCAGATGCAGAGGCTGAATTCCACCCTCTGTATCTACCACATTGCACAGAAGGAGCAAACACCCCTAAATGTTGGGGTTGCTGCTGCTGAAGCTACACAACGAGGGCTCATTGCTGAGCAAAGTAACACTCCTACCTGGGAGGTGCCACTCAGCATCTTTTGTTCAGTAGACATGATGCCATTCCCAGTGTATGTCACAAACCATGCTTAGTAGAAATCATTCTAAGATAAACTGATCTGGAAAAAATCGAGACACTTTGATGACACAATTCTCATTTTTAGAATTAGACTGGAATTAAGATTTTAGATTAGATTAGAATTTTTTCAATAATTTTAATACTGCTGGTTTGAATTGCTCTTTAGAAGAGGTGGTATTTCTCTAACTGACTTAGGAGTTCTAAAAATGTTGCATTTTAAACAACTATGTCCCTTTCAGACTTAAATAAACATTTGCCCATGAAGTTTTCAGGATTTTGGAATTAATACGTCAGGTTTGTCTGGCTACCAAAAATACCAACATATCAAATCACCACTTTCATTCATACAAAAATATATTTGATTTTTTTTTTTACAATACTTTGTGTTTTGTACACTGTTTCATTATTAATGTACTATGAGCTGAGAATACTGATGACCTAATTTGCTTCTGAAAATGCAAAGAATGTCTAAATCAGAAATGTGTCTGAGGGGAAGGCCCAGGGGAAAGAGCAATAAAAGTAAAGCCATCTTGAGATCTTAATCTGGAATAGTATTTTACATTGTTCTTGACACATAAAGTAATTATGGAATCAACTATTAGAAAATGTTGAATTAGAGCCTGGATGGCACCAAAAATCACTGTTGTGAAGGACAGAACAGGACATTTGCATGTGAAAGGATAGTGAATAGTATCTGTAAAGAATTGTGAAATTACTACCATATTTATTATTATAATTTTGTATTATCATACTCTCATTTCAGCATGACCTGCAAGAATAGATTAAATTAATGTCATTTTCACTTCTTGTTAACATCTTTATCACAAGAGCAAGCTGTCACAATTTCAGTGTCTAAAATAATCTGTGAATTACAGAGGGCAGGGGCAGGACCATCTTGCCATTCCGCACCTTGGTTGGCTCACCTCTCCCGATTCACTCTTCCTTCCCCACCAGGCAGAGTCACCATCAGCATAAAAGCTCTTTGTATCCCACTCTGGTAAAAAACAGAAGATAGCCTTCCCTATTTTAAACCTCAAAGTGAGTGAAAAATATAGAAAAAGAGAACTGAATGAAAAGAGTGGAGGAAGAGGAAATGAAGGTAGTCCCTCCTTTCTCAAAGATTTTGGCTGTTTTGTTTTAATAAACTATTTCATATGTGAATATTCTATGAGATGTTGCTGTTCCTGACTCAACATTGTTAATTATTGTCTGAGCGCCTATAGTTCACTTGTAGCTATAGAAGTGAGGTGTATATGTCAGGTACAACATACGTGTCTTATCATCTTTTAGGAAAGTAGGAAGTAGTTGAAGGAAGTAAAATGTTGAGGTTTGATGTCAGATAAGAGAATGCTGCAGCCTCGCCTTACTGAGCTGTGAATAAATATTACATTCATTTAAAGTTGTTTCAGATCACATTGTTCACGGAGTATTGTTAAAAACCCAATTGATATAACATCAGTTCACTTTTGTACTTTTTAATAGGGAAAGAAGAAAAAGGTTTTTAACTTGGAGCATCTTTTACTAAGACTTGCCATGACATTTACAACATCAGGGAGGAGTACTTTCCTTCAGAGTGAAAGATACATTTGTGATGTCTTCAGACCCCTGGCATGAAGGTGCAATGCGACCACTCTCCTCCATCTCCCAGGTGCCATGGAGTGAATAGAATCTGCAGTTATGGAGGGAAGTACAGGCTCTTTTTCTGGCTACATGTTAGCTAGCCAACATGAAGGACTGGGTGTGTGGGTCTTTCACTGAAAACCTCAGCTTCAAATTTCCTCTAAAAATCTCTGAGATTGTCTGTAATGGCTCTGTGTCGCTGTAAATGTGTGTCTTGTATGTCTTGTAAATGTACTCCTGCACCACCGAACAGATATCAATATTGTGGCTATTGTGTTATCATTATCTGCTTAGAGAATGTGATACAAACTTCCAGGGTCATATGAAGAGAATTTTGAACAACAATGATTTGCCAATTGCAGCTGGCTATTCTGGGCATTTAGGTATAACACAAATGACATCCCCTCTCTTCCCTGCAGCCACCTTACCTCTGATCTCTGGTGCTCCAGGACATACTCTTTTGAATGCAGCAAAAGGGCTATGGGCTCAGCTGAGTCCCAGACAAGCAGAGGCATGTAGAAGGCTTTCCAGAGAAAACTGTAATTCCAGCACCAATTATAATTCCAGCACTGTCTGAAAAAGGCACAAAATGTATACATTTCATGGTAAATATTGTCAAAGATGGAAAAAAATGGTACTGCAGGAGTAGTTCATTTGATGCCACAAAATACTTGTTCATGACCATAACTGTTGAAAGCCTTGGCCAAACAGATGTCAGGATGCCCTTGCCAATGAACAACTGCAGAAATGATCATGGACTCAG
>JAOXXN010000065.1:38788231-38809100 GCA_026770055.1 Myrmophylax atrothorax | reverse complement strand
GGATGTGGGCAAACTTAAGAAAATATGTTATGAGAAAAAGAATTTTTCTTGCCCATAAAAACAAAAAAGGTAACTACAGAAAAACCCCTACTTTGTTGTATCCTTATTCTCAATTATGTGTACATGTCAAAACCCGGTTGTACCAATGCAAGTTATACTCATCTGTGGAAAAAAAAAAGCATAATGGTAACTGCTACAGAACTGCAGAATTCAACCCTTCTGCCACTGGACACTGGGTAAATAATACATAAATAACTGGTAAGTACATTTATTGTACTGCATTCAGCACATGTTCTGTGAGTACTCCCAACTTCTCTTTAAGTTCTGCTGTTTCTATTACCAATATAAATTATTTTGCATGTAGGAGTTTCCTAATATTCCTGAATGTGGTATTAATACACAGCTATAAATTCGAAGTGTTAATCAGGACAAATGATCTCCCTAAGGGGAAAGTGTCAGTTACATAATCAGAATACATTAAAATCTGGTAGGCTGCAGGTTTTTAATAAAAAAGAGCAAAATGAAGGGCTGAATTTATAGCCAGCAGACAAAGATCCCTTAAAAATAGGCCTATTAATGGTTCCTGCAAGGTCAGATCAAGGGTGACAAAATGAGAATTGACCAAACACAAGAGCAATTCCCAGCTAAATAAAAAGCCAGATATTATTTTCTTCACTGACAACAGAAAATGAACATAGAGACAAGAAGGGTTGATCACTGATGCCAAAAATGTACTTTCCATTCTTTGAGCTTTCTAAAGTCTCTTCTTTTATCCATTTTCTATTTTTCATCATATTGCCATTCTCCCTTTTTTGTCAATGACCTTTCTTCAGTCCAACTCAGCTTCTGTCTAATGACCTGAAGAGGCTTTCTTCACAGCCTGGAAAGCTTTAGATTTAAGATCCCCCTCCTTCATTAGAGTGAAAAGTGAACAGCCTCTATGTGCTGGGTGCTAATGAATGTGAAGAAAGATTTTTTTTTTTGTATGTATTTTACACATTATGTTCTTGACTCCTTGAGGTGCTACAATAAATTGCTGCGCTTCATTTACAAGGAGTGATAACAGAAGCAAAATGAGGATCTGGCAGCAAATTACTTCTCTGTTCACCCTGGGTCAGGCTGCTGAGGCTAATGAGAAGAGGTGCTCTAATTTTAAACTCCTCCTCAACCAGGCTATTCTTGCATTAATGTTCACTGCTATAAATTGTAAAGTCAAATGAAGGAGCACTGTTGAAAATTAACCAGTATTTTTATCTTTTGAGTACCCAATAGAACATATTTTGGCTTCTAAGCCTGGTGGTTATCAAAGGCAGCACAACTACACCAGCCGCTCCTGCCTCACCGTGGCAGGATGCTCCTCGCACGCACACACCACTGTTTCTGCCTTTTCTTTACATGAGAGGCAGAAATGGTATGGCTTTACAACCAGATTACAATTTAACTCAAAGAAGAAGGTGTTTAAAGCCAGTCTTTTTGTGTCCCTTTAACAGGACACTGCACACAGACATTAAAAGTCATGCAGAATTACTCTGTCCATTTAATGCTGCCACATGTTTAATGAATTGTAATTGTATATATGGAAAGACCCTGTGAATCACCAACCCATTTATGTCTATGAACTCTTTGTTGCTGTAAGCCCAAAGCAGGATTTGAGCAGTTAATGAGAAACTAATGCAGCACCTGCTTCTCCCACGAAATATCTCTCTAAGCCTATATTTTGCCAATTTGACAAAATCAAATACAATACAACTAGGAAAAAAACCTCCAAAACCCCAAACCAGAATAAAACCTCAAACAAATAAAACCCAACCCCCAAACCCGAAACCAGAATAAAACCCCAAACAAATAAAACCCAATCAAAACCATAAACCACAGTTCCTACTAGGGGAATTATGCATCTTTAAAGAACATGACTCCAGATTCTTGTCACTGGATTTTTTTATTGATGACTTGGCACTGACTACAATGACATTAATATATTTAAAACATATATCAATGGCATGGCATTCATTTTTTGTGAGATGTGTCTGTCCTGGTACATTCTTCCATGAAATTGCTACATAACATACAAATTAACCACACTACCCTACTCTAATCATTGTAATCAGTTATGTTTTCATGTGTACATTACTAATATATAAGGTTGTTGTAGTTCTTGTGTGTGGTTTAATTGCTTGTTTTTGCATATCTTGTGTGATTGATGATGTTCTAGAAATCTTTTCCCCGAAAGGAGACTTTCTAAATTACTTTGTTTAGATGCTAATGATTGTATTTCATTAGTGGCCCTCTCATCCAGAATCATCTTTAAATGAATGAATATGCCATAATTAAAAATCTGAATTATGAATTACTTTGAAAGGAGACAACATTGTCCCGATTTCCCACTGCGACTCAGTGTTATTTCAATTATGTAAATATGTTTAATCATTCCCCTTTTGTTTTTCTAATTATTTAATATTAATGTTGCTTTACCCCTTTATTGCTACAAGAAGGGATATGGCATCTTAAATGAGAGTACTTAGACAAGTGATACACAGATGACTAGATTCAAGCAGACATTTACCAGAATGCATAACCCATTTCAAAAACAAACATGCTATTAACATTCATACTAATATAGCAACACTAGCAGTAATTGCCCTTCATGCATGTTTTGTCTTTACAAACCTAATGTATTCACAATGTACAATCTCCAATCAATTTTCTTATCAAACTTAAAATCCATTTGTACAACTTTAAATTCTCTTGAAGTGCAGATTTTAAGTAATGAGATTTCTCTGTCCACAGGCTCCACTTTTTCAATAGTTTACAAACACATATAAATTATGAAGCATCTGGACAAAAGATCTTTTTTCTCACTGGTACAGGCAGTTCTATTTTATAGGAGTAGCAAGCAAATTCCTTCCTGTGAGTCTGAGCAATCTGAAAAAATAAATGCTAAAATTTATGCAGAATACTGCACTTGTACTGAAATTCATAAAAATGAAAAGAGTGTCAATTCAGAATCTGTAAAATTTTAAACATATTAAGTCCACATTAGGGGCTACACAAGCTACATAATTGAAAATGGGAATTAATTATAATTTATTTGCACATCACAGAAATATTATGTGAGTTTCTAACTAAATTATAGTCTAAAATTTGCTATTTGTTTTGAAACATCTTGGAGTAGAATTCCTAGAACTACAGTATCTCACTCCTGAGTAAGAGTAGCCCCACAAGTTCAAAGTATTATTTAACATGTATTTGTTTGTAAATAATCTGAAATACCACCATAGGGACGGTGAAAATTTCATTTTCATTTCTGTATTCTTTAAAAAACACTGTGAAAAAGTGAAAACTTGTTAGTGGAAGATAATGCATCTCTCTCAGTTTTTACCAGCAACAGGATTTTTTTAATATACAAAATATATACTTTTAATTATAAATCTTATATTTTTTCAGTGACCAGAGGTCAAAAAGGATAATGAAATGTGCATGAGTATTATCCATAAAAACATTCTGCCACTTTCAATTTGAGTTTATTACTCTCTGCTTTGCAGTTTTTGCAGATAAAATACTTCCAGATTAGCACTGCTGCTCTTTCAACCTCTTCATTAGCCTGAGATGATTCAACACAAATGAAAACAAATCTGTTAATAACATATTCTTGTTTGGATTTTTTAAAAATAAAATTTCTCCTAAGCAAAAAGAGTGTGGTCATTTTCTATAGACTGCTTTGTACTGATGCAGTCACATTGGTGAGCTTTATTCATCACATACTCTTGCCATAGGGATGAAAGTCCAACCTGCAAGCAGATTTGTGCATTTTGGCAAACACACACACATATAACGAGTTCAGTATGTACTGTTATAGCAGGTATTTTTGTGTAGCTTTATTAGATTTATATTTTGTCAGCGCTTCTTTGGCAGTCGTCTTTAGTGGTGCTGACATTTTCAACCAAAAATGGCACAAGGTAGCAGCTGCAATTTCCAACCTATTACAATTCTGTGTGTGTGTGAAACACTTAATTTCTATAACTAATTTAGAAAAAATAATGGGAGTAACTGATTAGTATTTCTGCCTAACAATTCCAGTGAACTACCTTGTCTTTGGAGATCACAATTTTTCAGACAAGATACTTTCCAAAACAACTTTGAAAAATGGTCAGAGGAGAAGAAAAAAGGGAAACAGATATCCAAACTTTTATGGGCTGCTATGTTAAAAAATGAAGGAAGCAAACAGCAGGATGCTTAGCCTAGCAGCCTCCATTTTATATGTTAAATTTTTCACAGAACTGTTTAATTACAAAAATTAGGAATGGTAATTGCTACATATAAATGTAAAGTGTCTCTCTTGGCCCAGCACAGGGGATAAAACCCCCAACCAAATCCCAAACTATAATGCCACTCTCTGTTCTCAGGATTCTTAAGTATGCAAATAGTTTTTCCACTTAAGATCTCACAGACACAGATCTGGTCAAAGCAAATTACCCAAACAGTTTGCATTCATCAGAGAGGAAAAGAGATGATAAGGCAGATAAAACCAATGATTGTAGACATTTGGAACAAAAGCGTGCCATTTTACAGAGGAGATTATCTTGTACTCTAATTCTCTAGTTACATGGCTAGCAGAATCTTATTTTCATATTATAAGATAATGTGAGGTGAAATGGTAGATAAAACCTGCCTTTACTGAAGTGAATGACAAGATTTTCATTGACATGAATGGAGTTATTTTGTTTCAAGGTTTTGATGCTGGGTGTAATTTTTTCAGTGTTTTTTTTTTTACAAATACTACCCTTTTTAACAGAGTTCTTTAATGTTCCATATTATTTGTACGGCCTGTGTTCAGCTTGATCACATGGAATGAATCATCTCCAAAAAAAGATCAGCTAGTGTACCAGTTGTAATTCAATTTTCTCATATTCATTCCGTGAATAAAATGTGCTTCTTCTACTTTTTAATTAAGGTGGCCATAATACGTGGAATCATCATGTGGAATGTTATTCTGTGAAATGTTATGTATGAGTTATCTTCTAATAAAATACAGAGGTACATAAAATCTTACTTTTGGTGTAAATGCTTGGCTCATTAATTGTGACTTTATTACTGCCTTTTTCTTGTCAAATCTCTCGTTGCTCAACATTTGGGACCAGTTCCTCTGTACCTCTAGAACACCCAGGCTCTGCACAGCAGGGCGTTGAGCACCCACTTCTGCCCACCTGAGTACAAGGAGTAGGAATGATGGTACTGTGATGCTCTGGTTCATGAGGGACAAACACCATCCATCACACACTGGTAGTGGCCACTTTTAGTAGCTTCATGAGTGTCACCCTAAAATGAGAATGATGGCACAGTTGTCAGTTATCTGTGAGAGTCTAAGAAAATTTTCCAACATGTCTTGGGTGAGAATAAACATTCATAATATGATTAACAATGCAACTAATTGATTAAATTATCAATAAAACTGGTTGCTACAAAAATAAAGAAGATTTAACAGTAAGCCTATTAAATAATTAAACAAATACACAGAAGCTGAAAAAGCAGGTAGATCCATTGTAAATAGTGTTCAGATTATGCTTCAGACTTCTGGGTTTATGCAGATATTATCACTGACCCATTTGATGAAAAGCCATTTAATTCCTTGTCCTCCTTGCAGGGGACATAAGGCATAAATGATTGTCATCCTCTTCATAACCGTTTGTGACATATTGAAAGAACTGTGTCTTTTTCCCTTTTGTGTTTCCTTTCATTTAGCATAAACCGATGTAGACACATTGTGCTTTCCACACAGTTTAGCAAGTATGACTTTATCATTTATTTGGCCTCTCTCTCCAAAGACCTGCTTTGTTCTGGAAGTACCATGTTCAAAGCTGGACACAGTACTCAACAGGAATACTCACCTCTCACATCCAAGACCTTACACTCTCATTAACGCCTCTGAATTGTCTGACTCTTTTTCTGCAAAGATTCCTCCAAATCTTTCCCAGTTCTACTGCTTTTTACAGTCTTTCTCTGGTGATCAATACTGGGATCTCTTCTGATGCAGGGGACAAAGCTAGTCTGACTCTTACTTGTAAATGGATTTTTCTGAGGTCAAAATCTTAGATTAACCATTAAGAAAAAAATGAGGTATTTGTAATCTCTAGTTCATTTTAGAACAAACCAATCATTCCAGACCATAAGGAATAACTGGCATGTAATTAGTAAAGATTGTTACCACTAGCAAAGCCAACTTTTCAGCAAACAGTGTAAAAAGTGAACTGTATCACAAAGTTCTTTTCACCTCGCTCTGAAATAGAAACTTAACATTAATAGACATACAAGAGGGTTTAATAGCTTAAAACACTTAAAGAACAATATCAGAAACAGCTTCAGCTTTATTTTAGATAAAGGAGTTGGAGGAAACACTTCATTAACCAAATGCGTTGGTCAAAGAAAATTAATGGTCCAAGGCTACACAGAAGGCAGATGCCAGGTTAAGGAAACGGACCCCTGGCCCGGGCCTGGGATGGTCTGGGCACAGCGATGCTCAGCTGGGAGGTTGAGAGCACGGAAAACGAATCACAGAATTGTTAGGATTGGAAGGGAGCTCTGGAGATCATCTAGTCTATTCATGGATATTGCTCCTCATCCTGTCTCTGGGCACCACTGAAAAGGGTCTGGCACCACCCTCTTGACACCCACCTCTGAGATATTTACATGCATTAATGAGACCCCTCTCAATCTTCTCTTCTCTAGAGTGATGAGACTTCACCTATGCCGACTAAGCTTCTGCCAGGCTTGTGAAAGAGGCAGAGGCTGAGGGCCAAGTAGGTATAGTCTTGCTATTGAGTTTACAGGGTTGAATGTCAGAAAGAATAATTATTATACGTCTAAAATTTTTAGACTCACTATTTCAGATGGTAAGAAATGCCTGCTGAGATTGCACATCATTTTCAGGGTCAGCAGTACCAGGTTCAGACTACTAAAATGAAATGTGTTTTTTCAGTTTGATGGCTGAACTGAAACATGGGAGAAATTATTCCATTTTGTTTTTTAAAAGCTTGCCTTTTCTAGTCTATTTTTAAAACCAACTTCCAGGTTCAGTATCTTAACTCTGAAATCAGTTTTAAAATGAGACATCAAATTATTTACTTTTTAAAATATTGACAGTATTTCAACTTCTTTTCTGTCTTTTTTAACAAGAAAAGCCAGCCAGGCAAGGGCAGATATACAAATTAAGCAGCACAATAGTAGATTTTTTCAGAAAATTTGAAGAAAAGGTCAATCCATCACAATTACAGGTGATGTTGCCCAGTTACTATGAAGAGTTTTGGAAATTAGATACTCTGGTGCAGGAAAGCTGAAAAGATGCTGTGCCAGAGAGAAAACAGTCCTAGGAATGCCCCCGTCAGGAGTGGGATGGAGAAGCTAATAGCCAGCATTCAAGCTATCTGATATGCTGAAGCAACAAAACAACAACAAAAAGGACCTTGTTTAAAAAAACAACCTGAAATTGTGTTCTTCTGTCTTTTGTATTTGTCCCCATGATTACAGACACCATATTATTTACTCCTCATCTTAGTAGAATGACATAAAATTACTGGTTTTTAACTTAAATGTTTGATAAAGCAGAGCTACCTAGTAGCATAGGTGCCTCACACACTTGGAGGGTGCATACATTTCCAAGAACATGAGTAACGCTCCTGCAAGAACTGAATTGTGGGTTTGCAGAGAAATAAAAATTGCTGTCCAAGTTAGTCAAAGGCCTTCTGGCAAGCATTGGAAAAATTAGGGAAGGGCAATATTTTAGTGGCTACAATGTTTCCAGCTTCTTGGAGAAACTCTGCCTAGGATGAAGCCGTATGAAGCTTTCTCTCAACAGCTTCTTATCTGAAAAAAAGGGGACAAGGAACAGGAAGATCTCCTTTCTCCACTTTCATCAGGAATGCACTGGTTGGAACTACAATCAATCTGTGGACTCTTTTCAGGAAATCACTCCAGTTTGCAGAGAAGACAAAAATGTAAGGGAGGTGCAGAGACAGATCTGTTGGGGGGAAGCACTGCCCCACCACTTCTGAGTAATAGGGACAGGTGAACCAAATTTCAAAAAATAACATTTCCATCAACCCCTCAAACCACTACATGAAATAGGAAATGCAATCTCATACCACCTATCACACAGCAAACAGCAGACAAGATCTCATTATACCCTGACTTGATATTATGCAAATTTGCCTTTTCTACATTTCCATCTAGACTTTGTTAACAAACTCTGCATTAGCTCCGAGTCAGAGACCCAACCAGGCTGCACTGAGAAGGACAATGTTTCCTGTGGGCAGTAGTGCTAAGAATGACTGCTCCATCAGAAGAGGGCAGCTCAAAAGCCACAGCACTCTCCTGCTGTCAGTGTTTTTAATAGAAGTCCTTGTCCCAGCCCTTCAGATCAGATGGCCTTGACCCCTGACTCTGTGTTGGAGCGTTGGAAACTACCTACAGACCATGTGAAGATTTGCAGAGACAGGGCAAAGAGCTCTGTAGGTCCCTGTGTGCTCTCACACTCTACTGCTCCAGCACTTGGGCAGCTAGGCAGCTTTCAGATTCAAACTTGACTAGCAATAACTAAAGCTGTTCCTTTTCTGCCCTCTGAATGTTATTCAGAGATAATGTTTCTTCTGTGTTGCATTGGCAATACAGAACCTGGTTTGCTATCTGATGGTAATGTAGGATCCAGGACAAGGCACAGAGTGGTAACACTACCATTAGTGTGTTAGATCAATAGTCAAAAGTGCTTTTGCCCTGGCAATATGACATATGTATCTTTATATTTCATAAGACTTTGCCATTATCATGCTAGTGTTATTTCTTCTCATGTTTTAAGTAGTCTGTCTCTTTTAATTTTTTCCCCAACTACAAAGGGATGTCATATACATGAATAATTTTCAAGTTTGACCACCAGTCTGAAACATGGCACTTCTGACCACTCTTTTCACCAGTGTTAGCAACAGGATGGGCTAACTAAACTTTTGGGATAACAGCATACTCAGCTTGTTATAAGTAAGTTCATGCTATACAGAATGAGTTGGTTAAACTTTATTAAAAACAACTAAATGAATCTGTGCATCTCAGTATCTGTAAGATATTTTGTTGCGAAAACCTGCCTTATAGGTGATTTAAAGAGCTTCCAGTGATTGTCATGAGGAGCAGACTAGTTCTTGTCTAATATGAAATATCCTTCTGCCAAATAGAGCCTTTTTAAATGGTTGGAAAAAAATTATTAGCAAGAGAGAATATTACATTCTAGCTGAGAGAGAGACAATGATACTAAACCATTAAAAAAATTTGTTTCTCCCTTATGAAGATGTATAGAATTATTTTGAAGAGAGTACATGGGAAAACTCCCACAAAATATTTGGATAAAATGTTTGCATGAAATGCCAGCAATGTTATGTAAATACTGATGATGATTAAATGGCTAATTAATTATTATTATTTGCATTACATCCATATTTGAACACTCTAATTAAGATACAGTTCTACTGAGTTCCATGCTGTACAAACTCCACGGTGAGTGTGCAATCCAAATAGAAATGAAAAGTAGCAAGGGAAAGAAATTCGGAAAGAGCTTACCCACGGGCATATAGTAAGTCATTGTCAGAACTGTGGGAAAAAAATCCCCAAAATACCCACCCTAGTCTTAGTGATATTAGAACACATTGCCTGTATTCAAATCATGAAACATGCAAGCCTGTATGGCTCTGTTTACCCACAAACACATCTTTCTTATCCTTCTCCTTTTGCAAGTCCCTGTAACTATTACCAAGTCAACTGAACCATTGAACACAATCAATCATTCTGAAAACAACGATATTCTTCTCATATCTGACATTGTAAACTGAAAGTTTAGTCTTACCATACTATATATGTTTTATATGGGACAATACACCTTGTGCACACATAAATCAAAATCAAACAAACCCCAATGGGACAAGTCAAGGACCCAAGAAGTCACTAAAAACCCCAAGGGATCAGATGGCTCAAGATACCTCAAGCAAAAGAGAACAACCCTGCATTGATGTTTCAAGGAGGAAAAAAGGCTGTTTTCACTAAAGAAGGTTCCCAGATCCATGGAGCGGTTGATCCTGCCACAGGGTTGGGCTCATGTTTAGAATGAAGAGCAGGGCCAGTCAGCCTCAAGAACAGGGTGAGCAACAAACAGTAGGCAGAAAGACTTTGGCCCTGGAGTAATACAATAGTATAAGCTGGATTCTCCAAAATTTCCCTGCAGTTCTATGTTGGTTTTTATGGTGCTACCAGAACGCAGCTTTCAGGTTAAGGAACTTTGCATTGGGTCAGTGGTACGTGTTGGTCCCAGCTGCAGCATCCTGCTGGCACCAGAGACTTACTGGCCCCATAGCTTGCAGGTAACTGGCACATAGCAGCAGCAGCCTGCAGCCAAAGCACAGCACATGACAACAATCTGGCAGCATTTTTACATATTTCTCTGCTTTTTAGTGGCTGAAGACAGACCTTTTAGTTGCAAAGAATACAGAAATCTTGATAGAGACTGTGAGGGAGGAAGATCCACTGGAATACTGGAATGAAAAAAAGGAACTTTTGTAACAGCATTTTCTCTGTAGCATTTTTGCAATTTCACTGTAAGAGTAAAAATAAATTTTATTTAAGTACTTTTGGTCAAATATAGAAAATTCATATTTGGGAATGTTGCTCCTGTGATTCACGTTGCCACTCACCACAGGGAACGTGGCTTCCTGGCCTCATTACAAGGTGGTTTTCCTTCCAACTGAAAGAGTCATCACTTCTAGCCTTGATAATGGTTTTCAACCAGTCTTATAAGGAATATTTATTTCTGCTCACTTTGTTATTCACAGAGTGAATTGGTTTATATTTGCACGTGACTGCAGGATTCGTGACCCAGCCTCTGCAACTGAATTTAGAGATATTTTAAATATACAAAAGAATCCCCCAAGAAACAGCACTTCTTTCTTCCATTTCCTCCGCTCTTGCTGAAACACACTTGGCTCACCTCAGAAGTCTTTTTACAGAAATGTCATGTAATAACTTGCAATCAATCCCAACACCAGTTTTACTGCACAGTTACAGCCAAGCTATACTCAGGATCAGATCAAGGATAAGAAGGTAATTTTCTGTCATCCTTGTTATCCATCCACATCTCTCCCACAGTGAAAAGCTAATGAGCTAATTCGGCAGTCAGAACAATTTTATAGAGGTTTTTCTGAATGACTTATCTGCAAGGAGCCTCAGATGGCTGTCCCATCAAAGGCAGGACACTGAAGTCAAAAAGCAGTATGAACTCACCTCCTCCCACCACGGCATACCAAATGCAGCAGGAAGCAGGGAAGAACAAGATCTGTACAAGGTCACCACATCTGGGATTCAAAATGGTATAAAATCATGCAGAAAAGGGTCAAAGGTGTGCCTGAAACATTGGACAAGAACAAACTCCTGTTTCTTTCTGTTAAGTCTTCTGATCCTCGAATCACTACAATGGTATCTTGAGGATAAACAGTAGGACTTTGCTATTTTTGCAGGGAAATGGCTATTGCAGGTCCAGGTTCTACTGAAATTTTCCGTGCAGAGATACTCCTGAGCCCACTCATGGTGTTACTGTGAGTGTTTCCATGATTCCCAGCCTCTGTTGAGATCTCTGAGGTTCCTCCTTGTTGTCCCTGGTAATGGAACATTCTCCTGCCTATTTGTGATCCCAGCTAGCCATGGAAGCTTCCTACAACATACCAGAAAGCTTGAGGGGACAACACCAGAAAGATGAAGCAGTGACTAGCACTTGCATGCCATAATTCAAATAGCTTGCAAACATTTTGGTGGTCCCATGGACTTCATGCCAATTAATGACACCAGAAAAGGGAAGCTCTCCACTGAATCTATGTTGGCCTATTTGAGACAAATACATTAGCTGTGGTCAATGTGACAATCTGGGTAGGAGCAACTGAACAATCAGCAGCCCTCCCTGACTGGCTTCAACACACATTTATACAACTCTGCAAGGATAAATACCTTAGCAGCTTTTCTGGTAAGGGGCAATTGTCAATTCAGCAGCACCAACTGTCTCATGGAGAATTGAATAAACAGAGCTGACAAGAGCTCAGTTCCCTCACACTACCTGGATTATGTTGACTGTGAAACGAGAGTGGCACATATCCTATTCATAAGGGTTTGCATTAGACCTACTAAGCCTTGCTGCCCGATTTCCATCCCCTGAAACACCACCAGCCCCTAGAAATTTTGTACCTGTAACAGAATAGTTTCTGACATATATATGATTTAAATCATATAAATTACAAGAAAATATATTACCTAGTGCATTGTCTAAATTTCAATGGTCTATGTTAACCAAAACCTAATTAATCAAAAATACTCCACAAAAAGCCAGATAGCAGAAACAGGCACTTTAAGTACGGTTTTAGGCAACTGGTCTCCTTTATCACAACCTGGGATTTTGCAAGCATTATTTCATCTTCATTGTGCCTGAATCTTTCCTTCTCCATCATGGTTTGATCCTTTATGCCAAGTCTCTTCAGCTGCAGAAAGCTTTGGTTTGCATTCCAGTTCTGCCACTGTGTTCTGTCTGCCACTTCTAATCCTCATTTCCATTCTTGCTAGTTAGTCATCTGATCTCTTTGATCCTTTGTAGCAAGCCTTGAACTCCGTTTTTATTCAGATTAGAATCCAGTGTCAAGAAGTAATGTTTTCTTTTCCCCATGGTTTTGCAGCCTCTAGCTTGTTTAAGCTTGCTTATTTCTTCTAAAGTTGTCAATTGCTTCACTTGGAATTTTCTGTGGTTTCAGACTGTTTCTGACCTGCAGCATTTATGACAATGGTTATCAGCCTCTGCTGGCACAACTGCAACTGATGAACAACCTCCATGTCTTCTTTTCAGTTCCTAAAAGTTGGTTAGGCAGTACAGCTGGTGTACAGCACTGGGAAAGCAGTAAATTACCCAACTGTAACAGGCACTCCTTGGACTCTCGCAGTCTTGTAGGTGTGTAGAATAATGAGGTCTTTCCAGGACTTACGTTCACTGCGTCAAGTGATACACTCTAAAGATCTCCATCATTGCACAGAAAGTTCCTGAAAACCCTTCAGAACTTATGGTGGTGTGGGTGGGTGTCCAGGCTGGCTGCAGCATCTCAAAACACTACCATACATTAAATGATGATTCCGTATGTGTGCTGGAGTAGATTCTACTACAGGTGATTGACAAATGCAATTCATCCAGCTCATGCACAGGAGGATAGTGCTTGACTTTAGCACAGACATCTGTGGCTAAAGATAACTGGTGGACAGTAGGATCACTTCCTTGGTGAGCAATAATGGTCACAAATCCTTAGCCAGAAAGGTCATCTGTAGTGTCAGTCCAGGGTGATACAACAGAATTTTCCTCAATGTTCCCATCCACAAAGAGGAAAGAAGATTTTTCAATTGAAACCAATGAAAGCAATTAGTTGTGACAGGTTCCAGAGGTATGGTCTTATGAAGTGACTCAACTGGTACAAACATCTAATTCCTTGTAGATGCACCACTGTTCCTTAATTGGTTTATCAGTATGGACAGTGATGTCGGGATTAGTACATCTCCATGCAAGGGGCAAGAGAGGATATGGAGTCTTTAGCTTCAGAGCAATATAATGGTCTTAGTCCTCTTTTTGAAGGATTCCATGGATATTTTTGGAACCAAGTTTGTTTACTACCAGAGGCTCCCTCATGGAGACTTCAGTGTCATGAGCTTGGGAATTCATCTGACATTATCAGCACAGATGTTAGAATTACATGAGATGACTAGTGCTAAGGATGTCAAGACAAGAATATCCACATTTTGAATTTAGAGAGAGGGGCAAACATGCTGAACGCTTCTCTGGGGCCTTTCTCTAGGTAGGACAGACTACACCAGTATACTAATCCCGAAGGTTCAGAATTTGGCATAGAAGACATCATGGTTGCAAAACACTATTGGACAAGGCTGCCAGATAAAGCCTTTAAAAAATATTCATTTCAAACAAGGAACGAAAAAAAGCTCTTCACACCTTTGAAAAAGGTTTTACAGGTTTTAAGGTTTGCAGAAAGAATGAACTGAACAGTCATTGGGTTGTATCTGAAGAGTGCTGGGGAAAAGCCATTAATTCTGTGTTCTTTATAGCCTTGCATGGAGGCATGAAAGTCAGGGTTAATATACATGTTCTAGAAAGACTCTGCTATTCAGAAGTCTGATTTCTCATATGCAAAGCACACATGTGCCTCCAGATCCATATTGATGAGTACTCAGAGAAGAAAATACATTCCTCAGAAAAGAAAATAAAGTAAAAAAAAATCTCATGCCAGACAACCTGAAATGATGTTATGAAGCCATGAATATGCTGATTTAAAATATTGTTAACAAATTTTAAGGACCAACAAGCTACATAGTTCCTTTAAGCCCAGGTAATTAAGAAGTTAAAGGCCAAGGATTCATTCTAGGAGTCCTTCTGAATAGACTTGTTCTCCAGGAGTGTTAATCACCTGTTGGTTCTGTAAATCCAATTATTTGTCCAGTAAATTCCAGTATAACTTTTCCAGACTCTTCTTGTCCCATATATCTGGGAAAGGCTGGAGCATTGGTACTGATTCCATGACCTCTTTGCTCTGATGTTCTGACCAGCAATGTATCTATGCACAAACTCTTTAGTTTTCACAACACACCCAAGACAGTGCAGATATAAATCCTGAGTGGGAGAGAGATGTTGTGTGAAGTTTTCTTAGTAATTAATTACCCTAAGGACAAATTATCTTTTTTCTCTTGATCTTATCTGTCAGGCATTAACTGCTTCCCTGGTTCCCTGTGGCTGCAGAGGTTTTTTTCCTAAGCCCCTTTCTCTTACAGATGCATTTTGTGCATTTCTTGCCTGTATAGAGCTACTGAGCCCCTTTGTTGCCATGGTTTCCTTAAAAGTTTCCATGTCTGTACTCTCTTGTTTTCCACATATACAATTCAAAACTTTTGTCAGCCAGGATCTTAACTACTGACACAAATCCACCTAAGTTAACCAGAGACATGTATCTTTAACACCATATTTGTGTTTTATATTTTTGACTTACCTGTTTGTTAAGATTCAACAGAAAACAATTTTCTGTCTCCTAAAGCTTTACTTCATTGCAACTCATAAACAGCATGAAATAAGAAAGAAGCATTCAAAACATAAAGCCTACAAATGTATAAAGCAGCTTCACCCAATTCTTAAAATACAGTTTTTCAAACAGCTTGTCTAACCATGGTCTTCCAGATCCTAATGCTATCTTCACCTCCTCTGGGATCTTCACTCTGCTTAACAAAGGTAAAACTTTTTGTCCAGATGATAATTTGTGCCAAAAAAATGCCTGACTCTTAAGGGGAGTCAAAGATGAGGCTAAATAGGAAACAAGGGGTGGAAAGTTTGTGTTACTTTTCTTCTACCTGCTTACACTACATTCAGCTTCCAGGTCTGGTGGCTTGTGGACCAGCAGGAATAGTCACATTTGCTTGAGTCTCTCTATCATTGGATTACACAGATATGTATGTGTACACAGAAGCCAAATAGTTATTCATTCTTAGAAAAAACAAACAAACAAACCATCAAACCTCAAACAAACAAAACCACAAAAAAAACACACCCATTTTTTATTTGACTCATACAACCAGAAGTTCCTTCTGACGAGCTGTAAAGAGAAAGCATACGAAATACTAGCATTTCAGTAGTAACATTCTGGGCAGGGCATCCCACTCATAGGTAACAATATCTTCTTTAAGAGTGACTACAAGAAATTTATATTTATTTCTTTCATTAAACTTTTTAAGACAGGAATGACCGCATGAGTAATGGGACAAGGGGTGAGTGCAGAGGTGCCGCCTCGGTGTGCACACCCCTGGCTGTGTGGGCCCCTTCTGCTCGTCTTTACATTTCCCTTTGATAAACCACTAGCAGTTTAGCCATACGGTCTCATTTTCAGCCTCATCCACCCCTCTGTCAAATCGCTTCTCCTCCACATTGACAAGTATCCCATAATTTGGGAAGGAAAAGCCGAGTGCCAGGCGGCGGCGGACGAACGAACGTCTCCACGAGCTCTGTAAGGCCGCTGTGAAGAGTCCGGCGGGGCCGGAGCCAAAGGCGGAAATGCAGACTTTGGGAGATGTTAAAGTCGCCCAAGAGAAATGCCGTGTCTTTGTGCCTCCGCTGGTTCAGGCACCGTCGCCCCACCCGGCAGCGGCGGGGACACCCGCTCCCGATCGCGCTGCCCCGTCCGCCCTCCGCTCCGCGGGGACACCCGCTCCGCTCCCGATCCTGCCGCCCCGGCCCCGCTGCAGTCCGCGGGCCCTCTCGCTCCCGATCCTGCTCCCGCTCTCTCTCCCGCCGCCCTGGCCCCGCTCGGATCCGCGCCCGCCGCTTCTCCCGGTTCCTCAGTGTCCCTTGTGCACGGGCACCACCTGGCGGGAGCGGCGGGCGGCGCTCCTCTCCCTCCCGCGCCGAGAGCCGGGGAGCCCCGGGGAGCTGGGGAGCAGCAGGGAGCCCCGGGGAGCTGGGGAGCCCCGGGGAGCCCCGCTGCCCCGGCTCCGCCAGCAGCACCATCGTCTCCTGCGGTGTCAGGCAACCTGCGGGCGAAACGAATAGGAATGGTCCTAAAAGTGACACGGCAGAGCACCGCTGGATATGCCAGGGCTGAGGCGGGAGAAAAGTCCAATTTTGTGGGTCTGGGGTTTGTTTTGGTTTGGTTTTTTGGTGTATTGTTTGGTTGGTTGTTGTTTGTTTGGGGTTTTGGTGGGGTTTTTTTCTTTTTTTGAAGTGTAATTCCGGGGGCATTCAGTCACAAGATACCGGTTTGTCACAACAGACCAGTGATTCCATCGTCAGGGAGTGCGCATGGGAAATTCCGGGAGCAAAACACAGGGCGCAAGAAGCGAAAGCCGAGCAGTTTCTGTGGTGTGAGCACGGGGATTCACAGCTTCCAAGTCTCCAATAGCTACTAAAATAACTAGTTCAGGGTCATGTTTAAATGCCCGTGTAATCACTCACGCTCACTAAAAAAGTACAGGGAAAGAGTCTTATCAGAGACGGGTGCTAAAGTGAAGTATTTTGGAACTGACCACCCTATCACTTTCATCATAGGGGTGCTGAATTCCTCTTCCTCTAAGGAATTTGTTTGATAAGCTGTTCAAACCTTTTATGCCTGAATGTATCAAACAGACCACAATTATGACACTATTTTATACACACATACTTTTCACCTCTTTTTTTTTTTATTTGTGCTCTCTACTTTTCCTCTTAGGAGAAAAAAAAAAAGGTAAAATAAACAACAAAAACTTACCATATGTCTTTGGCAAGTCAGAATCTATGGTAACTTGCAGCTCTCTGCTTCAGAACTGCTGCCTCTGAATTTTAAAATTCTTTATCGCAACAGAAATTGGTATATACTATGGTAGAAGAATAAATCTCAATAGCTGTATAAAAATCTGTATTTATTCAATGTCATGTTAGGATATTGCTTTTCCAGACAGTATTTTATAATATGTCAGGTTTAGTATTTCTGGTTCTTTGTTGTTTAAACTTACAAGCAACAAACTACCATTTTATCCTCCTTCACTAAAAAGTTAGCAGTTTCCTGTGACATCAAATGGAGCACAATAAAAAGAGTAAAAACTCTTGAGTGAAAAATGCTTGGAAAAAATCTTGAAAAATCATACCTACTCTTGTTTGTAATGTGTGAAATTATTACAAGTATGTTCACTATGAGGACTATTGATAGATGACTCACAATTTAGCTAAATTCAATGAACCACATACTGTGCCCATCTCAGTAGGTGACTCATGCATTTTGTATTTCAAGTATCAAATGTTTGCCAAAAACAGTATTTAAAAAAGTAGGAAAATTGTTCAAAAGGGCTTGTGAATAGGTTGGGACTACCCACAGGCAGCTCTTACTTGTGTTCTGACCACTTACGTAGGTTTTCATGCCACCACTGTAGTATTCTGCTAGAATGAGTGCTTAGCCACAGCAGCCCCACCTTATGCACTTCATGTTTTTCTCATGTATATTGTACCCTCTTTAAATATACACACATTAGAATTTAATGTGATACTTTAAAGCAGTTGTGTTTTAAAGCAAAAAGCCTGCAGAGTAAACATTTTCCCTACAGAGTCACTGCTTCTTAATTTTATACACATTCCTTAATTTTCCTAGCACCATGCTTTGCCCTTCTAAATTTAAATGTAAAAAAAGAAAACAGCAATTTCAGAAGAACAATTTAGCTGATCCCTGAATACTGTATAATAGTATTTTAAATCAAATAACTCAGTGTAAAGCTGGCAGGATTGGGTCCACAAGAAGGAAAAAAAGCTTCAGTCCTCCTGTTGTTGACACCTTTTCATAGTTTCAACAGCCTGCAGGGTGACAAAGGAGGCCACTACATGCTGGTGACTCAATAGATTATCTTAGATTTTAGGTGGATTTCCAACTCACTCATACAGACTTCAGAATGCATCTGGATCTTATTTTTAAGTTTGAACAAGGGTTACCTGATCTCAGAATATCGTGTGTTGCATACACACAGCACCCACATACCATAAACTCTTCTGTGAAGGCAGAGAATAAGATGCCCTCATAGCATATGATGAGAAAGGACCATTTTTTTCACCAGGGCCTGTGAATTCCACCTATTTATAGTGAGTATGATTTGTAGTGTCTATTTTCTGGGTGCCTTAGAACAGGTCAAATATTTGATGGAGTATTTTTACATGTTTGATTTCTCCTTTAATTTGTATCAAACAGTGCGATTTCATTACTGACCGTCTCTGCATCTTCTTTGCCAACATTCCTTTGGCACTTTCCCTGATGAGCTGGCAGTTTTACTGAGTCTCTTCTGATCCCTGGAAGAAGCCAATATAGTGTCATCCAAAAAGTGATGAACTTGAAGTTCTTAGTATCATAGGATGAATTGAGTTGGAAGGCCCCTTAAAGATCATCAAGTTTCAAAACCACTGTCATGGGCAGGGACACCTTCCATTAGCACAGATTGCCCAGGTCCCCATCCAACCCGGCCCTGAACGCTTTTGGGAATGAGGCATCCAACCTGACCTTGAACACTTTTAGGAATGAGGCATCCCCAACGTCTCTGTGCAACCTGTTCTAGTATCTCACCACCCTCACAGCAAAGAATTTTTTCCTAATATCTAATCTAAACCTATCCTCTTTCAATTTAAAGCCATTATCCCCTTGTCCAATCACTACATGCCCTTGTAAAAAGTCTCTCTCCAGAATTCTGGGAGAGGTACTGGCAAATTACCAAAACTGATCTCTTCATATTGACATGGGTGCACATTATGATTCTTGAAGGAAATATTAAATTTTAAGCAGACAAAATATTTATACTTTGCTGATAATATAAACTTGTCTGATTGTTCTACATTGGGAGTGAAGGCATACACAATATGGAAAAATCTCAAACAGCATTCAGATTGTATTTTTTAATACTCTAAGGCATTTCTGCACTTGAGAAATCATGTTAATTGTTAAATGATGACAGCTGTAACATTAACATTTTTAACAAGGGGCCAGATTATTGCTTTACTATCCATGCATCATGCTAGAAATGCTTTTTAACATCAGAGACTCAATATTTATCAAGAGAATTTGATTTAATAATAACCAGTATAACAGTACTCCAGAGTTTCCATTAGTTTGATTGAATGTTATATCTGTCTAAGCAAACTAAGCATTAGGCGCTTCAGCGAAAGTCACTTGTCATAGAGAAAAATATAATGCATGAATATTTCATTAGTAGATGAATACCCATCAAAACTTTACTTGAAATGCTTGAAAGCACCTACTGAATGCTTGCCAGTTATTTCATAAAACAGAGATGGTAGTAGTGCTGCTGTTGAAACAGGAAAAAATCTATTAGATCATTTAACATACTAAAACAATTATGGTATAATTATAAGGAACATAATTATATGTTCTTGATGTCTTTAATGGTGCAAGCCTCACTAATTAACATTAGAAATCCAATCAAAACAAATTATGCTTTAAAATTTAAGGATGAACTTAAAGAGAAAGATCACATTTCCCAAGTCAAACAAATATAACTTTGAATTCCACCTGATAGTAGGCGAAGTCTTCATATGCATGCTTGCAGTCTCTCTCTCCTGGATTTTAGTTAGTGTATTTGGAGAGATATCTAAGATGGATAGATAGATAGATAGATAGATAGATAGATAGATAGATAGATAGATAGATAGATAGATAGATAATGTATATATACACTCACATTACTTACCCTTATTTAAAGTTATAATGTCAGTTTTGCCTGAAACAAAATCCAAGATATTCTTGTAAACTTTGGTTTAAAATTTAAAGGAAGATATTCATACTGTTCCTACTATATTTGTGTGTTTTCTGCATATCCCTGGATTGGGCATAAATTTAGGGTAAGATTTATGTCTCCAGCTCTACCTTTCATTTATATTTTACAGCTCTCTATTGCTTCTCATCTCTCAGAACTATGGGATTGTTTATAAAACACAAAACCCACCAGTTTGGGGGGAAAAAATTCCATTCATTTAGAAAGTTTAGATATGTCATGCCATGAAGATAACATAGAAGACCTGCTCAGACATTTCCCTATACATACTATTCTTTTTTGAAAACATCTGTTTTGCAGAACTGGAATTAGCCTAATTGCTTCAATCCTGTTGTCATTCTCAGTTTTCCACTGAAAGGGAATTCTCTTAGGCTTAAGCTGGTTCCGGTCAAAATATACAGGTTCTTTGTTTTGTTCTTTTGCAAACAAACATAGTGTTTCATATAAAATATGCATGAATGCATCTGTTCATCATTGTGCT
>JAOXXN010000065.1:38772540-38785062 GCA_026770055.1 Myrmophylax atrothorax | reverse complement strand
CCACCCCCCCCCCCCCCGAGTTACCTGAGGTGTATGTGCACTGCACATTTCTTTGATATTTTAAATCTGTAATTAAAAGGGTGGAGCAAACAGAATACGAGTCTAGAAGGTGAATATCCTGACCTTAAGACGTAATATCTGAGCACGTTAATTTTCATTTCACTCCTACAAATGTAGCTATACATTTGTCTTAAATGCAAGTATTTCAACATCTTGTGAAAGTATTCCACCACAGCATAATTAATCTTCTTTAACATACTTTATCCAATGATCAGGAAAAAGAAAAAGTAAACTCCCTCAGAATAAGATTATTGCATTCATAAATTGTGTCTTATTTGCTAAATATTTTTCATCAATATTGACCACTCACAAAAATTATCAATGTGACAAATAACAAGAACGTAATTTGTTATACAGGGAGAGTGACAACATAGAGTACTTCCTTATCCTGTAATTGCCATTCAGCTCAGACATGAAAAGGGTAGGCACATCAAACTAAGTAAGACACCATGCCATCCTGACCTTGTGACCAAGATCTTGGAAAATTGGATGTTAAATGTTCACAGCTGTTCATTCTCACAGTTTGAGTGTAAGATAACACCAATGAAATGAGGGCAAAGTCAATACTGGTGTGCTTAAGTTAATGGCGTAGAGACCTTCCAGAGTAGCTATAATACTTTCATATGTATCCACTTATGAACTGTAACTGATGGTGCATTTTAAGACTCTACAAAGAGGTGGAATAAAAACAGAGGGAGGAAGCCAATGGCTGTCCTCAAAACTTCTTTTCTCCAGAGACATGCAAGAGAACAGAAGGAATAGTAGAGGGGCTGCTCAGGAGGCATTTTGCTGTCCCAGAGGTGGTACAAGAGTGAGCTACAGGCAATGTGAGAAGAGATACAATATCACTTGTACTTCAAGGAGTGTGCAGAGAGGATGGGCTCAATAGGAAAGTGCCAGCCTCCTCAAGAGTAAGTCCCCATCCTTGGTGGTCAAAGCTGTCAGCTGCATTTAGTGTTGTGAATCTACATCCTTGCAGGAAGTCTGACATAATTTGTCACATGTAACGAGCTGTGATTCATGTCTCTCTTGTGTATGTTTCTGACATAGAACATTGAACTGTGGCCCTCAAGGGAGCATAACAGCATGAGATCTATGGGCAATGTGCTCCTAATGAAGTCAGTACCTTTTTCACTTCTTCCTCTGAACACCAAAATTTCTGCTACATCTGAACGTTCAGCATTGATTTTCAGAGTTTCTTAAACAAAAACAGGTTTCAAGACAAGATTTGCAGCTAAGTAATTTCTGACTCGCCCACCTGAAGGACATCCCAGTTCTCATCAGTAATGCACCATGTGCCTGAGAGTATCATGCAAATGCTGCTTAAACTCTGTCAGGCTTGGTGCTGTGACCACTTCCCTGGGGAGCCTGTTCCAGTACTCAACCACTCTCCAACTGAAGAACCTTATTCTAATATCCAACCTAAACCTCCCCTGACACAGCATCAGGCCATTCCCTCAGGTTCTGTCAATGGTCACCACAGAGACAAAGTCAGTGCCTGCCTCTCCCCCTCATGAGGAAGTTATAACTTCAATGAGATCTCCCCTCAGTCTCCTCTTCTCCAGGCTAAACAGACCAAGTGACCTCAGCCAATCCTCATATGGCTTCCTTTCAAGGCCCTTCACCATCTTGGTTGCCCTCCTTTGGATGCTTTCTAATAGCTTACTTTATCTTTCTTATATTGTGATGCCCAAAACTGTACACACTATTCAAGGTGAGGCTGGCCCAGTGCAGAGCAGAGCAAGATAATCCCCTTCCTCGACCAGCTGGTGATGCTTTGTTTGATGCCGCCCAGGACATGGCTGGCTCTCCTGGCTGCCAGGGCACTGCTGACTCATATTCAACTTCCCATCAACCAGGACCCCCAGGTCCCTTTCCATGGCACTGCTTTCCATCTTCTCATTTCTCAGTCTGTATTAACATCCATAGTTGCCCCATTCCAGATGCAGAATCCAGCACTTGCCCTTGCTGAATTTCATGTGGTTGGGGATTGCCCAGTCCTCTACTTTGTTGAGGTCTCTCTACAGGGCCTGCTTACCCTGAAGGGAGTCAACAGCTCCTCCCATTTTTTTATCATCTGCAAACTTGCTTAGTATCACCTCAGGTCATGTGTTCAAGTCATTTATGAAGATGCTGAAGAGCCTAAGATGGAGCCCTGTAGAACCCCACCAGGGACAGGTCACCAGTCTGATGTTACCCCATTCACTATTACCCTCTCTGCTCGACCTGTGAGCCAATTGCTCGCCCACTACATGATGTGTTTATCCAGCTGTGTGCTGGACTATTTGTCCAGAAGGATCCTGTAAGAGACAGAATCAAAAGCTTTGCTGAAATCTGAAAAGATTACATCAACTGACTTCCCTTAATCAACTGGGTGGGTTACCTTGTCACAGAAAGAAATCAGATTTGATAAGCAGGACTTTTCTCCTCTTATTTGTTCCTCATGTTGGGTAGATTGGTGTAGAAGTATTTCAGGTGTGGTACCTTGTAGCCAACACCTTGTAAAGCAGATTGAGGGATCCCATTAGTGCTGTTTTTCTCGAGTTTTGGCACAACATCCCATTTCTCAGCCCTGGTGAGCCTGGTTTTGTCCCTTCCCCCTTTCCAGGCTAGTTTAAAGCTCTTTCAACAAGCTCCACTAGTTCCTGCACTAGAACTCTTTTTCCCCTCTGAGAAAGGGTGGGTAGACCAGTAATCAGTAGACCAGGTGTTGAGTAGCTCAACCCAAGGCCAAAATACCAAAAGATTTTTCTGATTACACCAACCTCACAGCCGCTCATTGACCTGATGGATCTGCCTATTGGTATCAGTATTATTCCTTGTTACAGGAAGAATCTGGTAAATCACTACCTGTGCTCCTGGTCCCCCTACCATTATTAGTAATGTTATTATTATTGTTGTTATTGTTATTATTATTATTGTTATTTTATCTTCCATTTCTGTCCTATTAAACTGTCTTTATCTCAACCCATCAATTTTACTGGGTTTTCGCCAATTCTCTCCCTTATCCCACTGTGAGTAGGGGGAGTGAGGATGCAAATGTGTAGTGTTCAGCTGTTTGCTGGATTAAACCACATTTGCTAACCAAAAATCTAGCACTCCGTTTGCCTCACTCTTTTTGACTCTTGATCTTGCATTCAGTCCTTCCATCCTCACTACATCTTCTGCAGTTTTCCTTTTGCCTTACATGCAGTCTAATCCCCTCTCTGAAACAGGGCTGTCTGTTCACAGAGCATGGGCTGTACAACAGCCTGGAGAAACCCCAGTGGGCCCCTTGACTCCACAGCTAGTTCAAAACCTCCAGATTCTTACTTGAAGTGACCGTCAAAGGCTGCTGGATCATGGTGGATTTATTCTTTTGCATGGCACAAGCAGTATGTCTTTCCTATGCCCATCGGCTTCTGCTCGCCTTGTTGCTATACAGATGCTACCTTTTTTTTTCTTCTTTATTTTGATGGATGGCAAGTTCTCAAACATTTGGGAGAGTTTGGAAGGAAATATTCAGATTAATGGCATTCATCTGGGGCTAAGTCGTAGGAAATGCTGACTTTCTCAGTTCAGTGACTCCTGAATGCTGACGGAAGTCAGTACATCACAAGTAAGCCGTAAACGGTTCTATTCCTCCAAGTCTTTTGATATAAATTTGGTACCTACTTTCTCCAGGAATATAAAGCTGCTTCAGTGAGTGTTTTGTTGCCACACCCTTTCTACCTGGAAATGAGATCACACATGTTAAGCAGAACCTATCTTATAAACAGATAAGGGACAGAATATGTAAAAAATTCCATGAAGGACTTTGTAAAAACTTTAAAAGACATTCACTTTGATGTTACATATCCATCTCTGTATTATGATTCTCACAAAGAATTTTGCAAATCATTTCCTTATAACAGAAAGCCACAGTACGATGCTCAAAATACTGTGATTTTAAAGAAGAAACTTGTATGTTTTTTTAAAATCACAGTTTTCCAGCTGGGAATACAAATAAGTAATTAGTAAATTTTGTCAAAATAGTGCAGACCTGTAATATCAAAAATCTCATCTGAAATTAAAAATTATTAGATATTCTGCAAATGCTTTAGAACTAATATATTTGAAAGATTGTTGTCAAACAGTATTTGAACAAAAATAGAACAAACCCAAATATATTAAATAACTTGTATTGAATTCTATAGCAAATTCAGATTCGATTTGGCATGATACATGTTTGAAATGCAGTTTGAATTTTCGTTTTAAAACTGTTAAGCTGTATGCAACTAGAACCTACAGTGGTCCAGTGTTTGGAGGCAGTTTGGTATGGGGTTTAAGTACCTTTGATCTTTCACATAGTTAAGACTTTTCTTAACTAAAGTTCTAAGAAAAACAATCTCATTTCATCAGAGCCAGGAAACATGAAGTTCATGAGCAGCATTAAGTTCAGCTGGTACAGGATCTATTGGATCTATATCCAATGGAGCTGACAAGTCTGATTCTTCAAGTGAGCTTAAAGTGATGTCTTATTAATTCCTTATCATGACTGCAAACAAATTAAAAAAACAATCAAAGGAGAGATAAAACTGACCAGATGGTACTTCAGCCATTGTTTCTAGCATTAGAGCTATTTTTAGCCAAAAGGAGAATACACAATTGTTTCGTACTAGATAAAAATTTTTTCAGTTCCTACACAAAAAGGTCTCAGCTGTTGGGAAACATACAGGTTTTCAAGCCTTACCCTTTGTAGAAAGACAGGTAATCCTCTGAAATGTTGCATATTTCAATAGTTTTGCCTGATACAACAAATGAATAAACATATTTTTTTATCTCAAGTTGGTCATAAAGCAATTGAAATTTCATTAAAGAGTCCACAGAACAAGTAGATTTAAAAATATTCTTGTGATTAGAAATCTAACAGAGAGTAAGCATTGTTGACTCCAGAAGTCTTCTTTTCCCCTTCAGAGAACAAGCCTTAAAGTATTGGAGGTCACATTTTAGATCTAAAACACAGAGATAATGAGACTCATCTCTTTTGTACAGTGCTTTAAAATCTCCTGATGAAAAGTGCTATATAAGACCTTGATATTACTATGATTAATGCTCATAATCATCTTGTCAGTACTTTTTCCCCTTCTGACCTTGTAGTCCCCATGTAGTAAAAGGCACTTACTTCACTGCTTGATCACGCTCTTAAGACAGCTCAGGCAGCAGGTTTATGCCTCCTTTCCAGGAGGTGGATTCAAGAATCTACCTAGGTGGCTTGATAAAAGGAATGGGATGCTCTGAGAAAGAAAAAAAAAAGTCATTGATTTTTATTTATCACTGAAAGTTTTTCTTCTCCTCAGTTCTCAAGCTTTTTTCTCCTTGGGTCACTATCCCTTTAGGTAGGACATCCATGGAAATCATTCTGAGTGGTTTATTTGAGAAGGGATGCATTGAGGACAGTGTTTTAGCAACAGGGAGACCTCTTGTTCAGCAGCACTTGTTCCACTGCAGCAATTTCAGGCTTGTGGGCAAAATTAGTGGATGTATCTCTGCTGGATTTTGGCCATCTGGCATAAGCTGGTGAGATGCAGCTTTACCAGATACAGGATTTGGAAAAGCACTGCGAATAGAAGCAGAAGTTAAGGAGCTGTGTAAATTACACTTTGATGCTTTTCTGTTCATACTGGCAATGGTGTTTCTCACAGGCTGCAGGACAGCACCCTGAAAGGCAGCAAGGGACTTTTACAGGAGCCACATCCTTATGTGAGATTTCAACTCTTCTGGCCCACTCTAAAACTAAATGCACACTCACTGAATAAAGGCCTGGTCTTAGCAGAGTTAATGACAAAACCTCCTCTAGCACTAGATAGATGTCATCTGTCCTCTGCCTGTGCAAATAAGTATTCTGGAAAGCTTGATTCACAGGTAGAAGATTGTCTAGGGTTTTTAAAAATGCACACATTTCAAAAAATGCGCTGGAAAAAAATTGAGAATACAGAGCAAGCCAAATGTTTTTAACAGAAGACAAAGTCCCATAAGCAGTTCAGGGTTTATTGAATGTAAACCCATGTATAATGAGCTTCTCTCATATACTTTTCTGTAAAACTGAAAAAGGATTTTTTTTCTTTTAAGCTGAAGATGTTTGAATGTGAGATGAGTGGATAAAAAGTTTCTACTTATTTACTCACATATCTGTAATTAAGCTGTTCCTAAATGAGAACATTAAAATATCCTTTTGAGTAAAATGTTTCAAATTCCTTTTCTACTCAATACCGTTTCAGGTGGATACTGTTGTAGAATATTAAACTCCACTGAATTTTAGCAACTTTGAAATCTTTGATTTTATATTAAAATTCATGCTGGACAAACTGATATTAATATATCTCTGCACCAGTGTAGCATCCAAACTTACAGAAAACCATAAGAAATGGATATCCTGAGACAGAGAGACAAAGCTGTAACTGACTTCTCTGTAACTGCAGATTAACTAAATATTAATTTAGGAACTTGCTTCATTTCTGTTGCAATGTTTGTTTCTGTGTTTCTAGGTACCGTCTGCCCTTGCGAAACAGAACAGATCAGAAGGCAGTAAGAAAACAATAACATTGTAAGTAGAATTGAGCAAGACTATCAAGTTAAGCAACTTGATAAAAGCAAGTAAGGTTTATTTATTTTAACTTTCTGTTAGTTCGTGTCTCTACGGTAAGTAACACGTATTTGCATTCTAGGTAATGTGACTGTCTTGGGAATGCCTTCCCTAAGTTCAGGAAGGAATAAATTTATTACATATTTAAAGTGAGCAGAGGTCAGTGTTCTAAGTTAGAATGTTACACTGCTATAGCAGGATCCCCACCTACACAACTGATGTACAGTTTGTGGTGTATCCAAAATTCTGATACAAAACAGCAAAAATAAACACTTAGAGACATGGAAGTAAAGGGGGGAAAACACCTGAGCATCAGCAGGGAATTAAAAATATTTTATCTGTGTTGTAATTGAAATTTTCCCTCTGGAAAAATAGAATTAATTTCCTAAGTTAATGAAACTACATGATGGTTTTGGTATAATTTTTTTAGCAGCAAAATATAAGCATTTAAAATAAATACAAATACCTGTGAAAAAGCTTACTGAAATAAAATACATCAAATTCTCTTTGAAAGAGGAAACCACCCTAGATTTAACAGATAATTAAACCAGGAGAGATTTCTTGGAATAACTATATAAGTATTTACATTTCTTGTCACTAAAATTCAAGACAGATTTCAAGAACTATATACATTAAAAAGTTAAATGAAGTCTAAAATAATTCTGGTTACACGTATTTATAGCTATTTTGAACAGCAGGTAAGATACTCTAAAGTACATTAGCACAGTACCCACTGAATAGGGGGGGTTTGTGCCTCAAATTTCCTCTTTTCATGACAATTTTCCAAAGTCATGGTTTCTACAATAATCAAAACCTCTAAATATTATAAAGGTTTAGCAGGAAATCCACTTTGATATTTTCCCCCTAAAATTGCCTGCATGCAGGATGGATTAAAACAAAGTTATATGTTAAACTGCAGAAGAAAATCAGTTGGTTTGGTTTTGTCTTGCCTTGCAAATAAGGGAAGCACATGGTTAGGGTCTCATATATCTGCACAGTATTTGTGCAGCCATCCCTAATGCAGTTCTAACAGGGCTAACATGGGTATTACTGGAAGAGAGGTGGGAAAATGGGAGAAGTGAGTTTGATGGTGCAAGTTTTGTTTCTTAAGGAGAACTATCCAAACTACAAGAGGAACAAAAAGCCCTCTAACTAGCAGTAGTTGCTTAACTATTATTCAGGAAAGAGGCAAGGATTTTATGGAAAATAATAAATGAATAAATATATTCTCATTCTTCAAAATGCCTCCCTCACAGTAAATATTTAAACATATGTTTAGGACATTGTAGAGGAACTGTCAATATTGTCATCAGAGCTTGGTCTTTGGAAAATTTCAACATCCAACACTTTAATAAACCCCAAATTCACATTAAAATCTTCTGCTCTTCTTGACAGTCACATGAAGGTGATTAACCCTTTTCCATGCCAGATCAGTCATTCTCCACTCCAACTCAGATGCTTCTCCCAAATGACCTTGGTTATTTTTACATTTATTTTTTATAAATATATTCTTTTTATAAATATATGTACATTATTTTTACATTTATTTCTACATTTTTCCTTTGCTTTGCTGTATTAGTTGTGTTTATTTTTACTGCTCTCTGCCAGCTGCACAGATACCACTAGCTGCGAGACAAAAACCTTCACAGCTGGAAACAGCCTAAAATAGGTACTGGGATGATGCCACAGATATACAGCATCAATTAGCAGCGGGAGCAGCTGTTGCAGCAAGCAAAGACCTTCCTGTGTTTGGTTTGTTCCCTTGTCATTTAGCATCAGATGACACCACTCCTCATCAGGACACGGTCATTGTACGTGTGCTGCATGACAGTCATTCCAGCACCGAGGGCTAGAATAAGTCTTTGGAGCCACTTATTTGCAATGTAAGGTCTATTTTGAGGCTCTAAGTACTGCACTGGGACTTTCTGCTGGCCCTAATGCATATAAGCATCCCTTATGGGCAGCAAAGCACAGTGAGACCCTAGTCACTGAGTAGCTGCACTATTTTTAGCTGGCCCAGATTTATTAGAGTTCTCCATAATCTCAGTGACACTGTTCCAAGGACAATGCATGCCACAAATGAGGCCCCAAAAGTCACTGACGATGCTTCACCAATGCAAGGAAGTGTTATCTGCACATGCTCATCTTCCAGACTGTAGTAGAGATGGTAGCTTAGGCTCCTGCTACTTATCCGTGATTTAAGAGAGAGATAGAGAGGCAGAAAGAGGGCAGGGGTGAGTGAGGGGATGAGAAAGACAGAGCAAAGGCAAAAAAGAGAAAATGAGAGTGCAAGGTAGAGGGAGAGAAGGACAAGAGATAAAAAAGAAAATGACTCATTAAACTCAGGTTGTAAATTATGGGTCAGATAATAAACCTGTTTCAATAAACTAGTGTTGTTAAACCAAATACAATTAGCCTCCCAGCACTGCGTGTGTATGCAGGTTCATATCCTAACAAAGTTATTCCATCAGGAATCCAAGATACTGTCACGCATCAATCTATAAAAATCCTACTGTGGATCATGAAACAGAATTATTTGAAATAACTTCCTAGCAATACTTTCTAAATGAGAAAACATACATAAGTACTGTGTACAAAGCACTTGGACGGAACCATGACATGAAATGCAATGAAATAAGCTTGTTTAAGACAAGCTGCAGCTTGAATACACATAGAGATTTCAGTGCCATAGAGAAGGAATGCTTTATAGGTGTGATTTTGGTGGACATGTGAATGAGGCATAACACATTAATTGTCTCAAATTATTCTTCTCTCAATTCTCAATATATGCAAAATTAAGCATAATAAATTAATACAAGATTCCAATAGGTCTTTCTCAAGTACAAACAGAGCATAGGAAAAATAAGGAAATATTCAGCCACATTTTTGTGTATACACTGAAATAGGGTCATCACAAAATACAACAGTGTTGTAAAATAAGTCTTTTATCATTGAATTGTTGTATTTAATTCTAAACATAGTCAGATGTACTGAATTCAACCTCAACTTGATTGAGGTTTAATAGTTTTAAATGTTTTTTTAGGGGAAATTAGTAATGAAAACTCAGGTCCCTCAGAATTGAATCACCATGAAAATATGAAGTGAGGCACTTAATCTCAGATCACAATTGGACAGTTCCTCAAGAGAACCAGTAATCTTTGTATTAGTCTCACAATTAACAAGAGTTTTAGAGGGTTTTTTTTCCTTGAAAAGTATTTCTCCAGGCTCCAGTAAATGCCCACACTGGAAAAAGAGAATTGTATTTTCCATTCCTGAGTTTTTCATTCCTCCTGTGTTTAAAACCCCAGTGAAAATGTTAATTACCTCACCATAACTGTTTCACAGATCATAACTAATTAATTTCAAAAATGCTCAACAAGAAGACAAAATAAAGTCCAAAATCATAGAATCAGCTGGGTTGGACGAGACCTCCAAGATCAACAAGTCCAACCCTTGATCCAACACCAGTGTGATTACTAGATCATGGCTCTAAGTGCCACATCCAGTCTCATCTTAAAAACCTCCAGAGACAGTGAATCCACCACCTCTCTGGGCAGGCCATTCCAATGCCTGACCACTCTCTCTGTAAAGAATTTTTTTCTGATATCCAACCTAAACCTCCCCTGGCAGAGCTTAAGCCCATGCCCTCTTGTCCTACTGCTGGTTGCCAGAGAAGTGACCAACCCCCACCTGGCTACAACCTCCTTTCAGGTAGTTGTAGGGAGTGATGAGGACACCCCCGAGCCTCCTCTTCTCCAGGCTAAACAACCCCAGGTCCCTCAGCCTTTCCTCATAGGACTTGTGCTCTAGTCCCTTCACCAGCCTCATCACTCTCTCTGGACATGCTCCAGCACCTCAATATCTTTCCTGAATGGAGGGGCCCAGAACTGAACACAATACTCAAGGTGTGGCCTCAACAACGCAGAGTACAGGGGAGGGATCACTTACCTCCTCCTGCTGGCCACACTATTCTTGATACAGGCCAGGATGCCATTGGCCTTCTTGGCCACCTGGGTACACTGCTGGCTCATATTCAGCCTCCTGTCAATCCAAACCCCCAGGTCCCTTTCTGCTGGCTGCTCTGCAGCCACTCTGTGCCCAGCCTGTAGCACTGGAGTCCATAAAAGTCAGCCATAATTTGCATCAGTTTCCAATACTTAAACCTTCAAGATATTTGTAAAAAATTGTCCTGGATACTCAGAGGTGTGCTAGTTTTTATATCTAAAGGTACCATGTCTTTGCTGGACCACCTGCGTACCAATTTTCCGCCCTAAGACTGCTTAAATTCTTGAGCCTCTTTTCCTGCTGAGCCCAAGATGTTGGATGAGCTCAATCCCCTGCTGCCTTTCTCATCTGATGGTGGTGGCAATGCCTTTTCCCCCTCCTGGGCATCACTCCCAGCAATGGGCTGCTCAATGAATAGCAGCAATCCTCCTCTCATTTCGGAGGAAAAGAGTGATGTGACCTCCTGAGACCAGGATGAGGCTTCAGTGTATAGCAGTACGTATGTCAAACACAAAGCCTCAGTGTATGTGCAGTCCAGCTAATCCTGATAGGGCTCCTAGTCTCTAGCACCTTCGTTGCCTCCACTTACAGTCTTTGAATATACCATATGCAGTTTCTGAGGTGCACACTGATTTTAATACAAATTTACCCCACTTTGTGTTAGAATTAGTATTGGTGATGCCTATGTAAGCATTTCTATTCTAGTTTTATTATGTAAGGACATTTCCTTCATTGTTTTAATCATCACATCTCAACTGAGATAAAGAGCTGGATTAAATGAAACATCTTTCACTCATTGGAACTTATGGGTACAAATCCAGCTAGTTTCAGTACCACAACAGGAGAAGACAACTTGGTAAAAGTTGGTGTACACTTTGTGAAGCAGAAGGTTATGCTGAGGTGTCCACACCACAAAATCTCTCCACATCTGGAATCTGGCTGCAGTCCTATGGCAGTCTCAGATGAAAACCAAATGACAGGAGAACATCAGAGACCTCACCAATCTTTTATCCACCACAGGTAATCATGTTTGGGCTATGAAGTACATGTGTGAGTACAGACAGGCAGAAGTGTTGCTAACACCCCTGTCTGCACTGCACATGCCTGTCAATGAACTTAGGGCCTCTGTTCCCTGGGCTGTCAGTGTAGGGCCTTTCACAAACACTAAATTCACATAAAAGTGCTGTGAAGTGTTATTAGGGAAAAACCACTCTTTAAATATTCGGCTCAGTTCTCCACTGAAGGGAACCTTTCTCCTTGAACAGTCAAAAGTGTTTGGGCCAAGACAAAATTATGTTGGGAAGACACAGCAGAAATTGGCATTAAGTTAAACAGTAATTTCCACATGCCAAGTGTCACAAGGTCCTTGCTTAAAACAGGAGTGCCCATGTATTTTCAAGACTGAAAACAACAGTCACAGAGTTATGCCTGCATTCATGCTTCACTCTCATGCAGTCCAGACTAAGCCAAGACTTTATATAGCACCATGTATTAAGTGAAACTGCTCTCAAGAGCTTATAAAATTAAACAGGTTTACATTACTCCAAATGGTCTCACCATGGTTTTCTTACATGGAATTTTAAGTATTATAGCTGAAGACAAAATGAAAAAGCCAGCATTTACTCTTTTCCTCAATTCTATTACCACACAACAGATAATGCAGCAGTAAAATACCACTAAAAAAAATTTGCAAAGACACAGATGTGCTTTTGGAGCCTTCGCCCACTGGGGTTTTATGACTAGTTTCATATATAATCAGTGTCTAAAAATATATTAAGGCAGATAGATAGATAGATAGATAGATAGATAGATAGATAGATAGATAGATAGATAGATAGATAGATAGATAGATA
>JAOXXN010000065.1:38711489-38732925 GCA_026770055.1 Myrmophylax atrothorax | reverse complement strand
AGACTCTTTTCAAGGTAGAATCCTGATGACTATCAGAAGGCCTACAGAATGAAACATAAACAGAGCAGAGTGACCCGAAGCCCTGGAGAGCATCCAAAAGCCCTCTGCACATCAAAGAAGAGGAGGAGGAGGATGAAAAGAGGGTCTTCCTGACCCCCAGACCCAATTCTTGGGGGTGGGACTAGGGGCAGGACCAGGGATGGACTGAGAGATGTGTGGAGTGATGATTGGATAGATCATATTATAAAAGCTATAGAAATCAAAGCCTGAGCACGTGCATGCATGCCATCATGTATTCCTGTGGGCACTTAGCCTGTTATTAAAGGACCCTTACTTTTTATCTCATCCTACACTAACTTGGCTCAGAGTCCTGTTTTGTGGGGGCATTCACAGCATCAATAGCCTTTGGTGAGACACCTACTAAATATCCAAGTTGTGCCAATTCTTCTCTGTTACAACACATTAAAACACTGTGACTTACTAACTCTAATATTTATTATTATTTCATCCAACCTGCTCACTATGGAGTCCAGACACACCAGCAAACTTAAATCTCACACCATACAGGTTCTTTAAAAAACTTGGCTTCACAGCTATCACCTTTAGGCTCCTCAGGTATTGAGGCTGATGTAAGTCATAGTTAACCTTCACAGGATGGGGTTAAGCAGTTTAGTTTTGATTTCTGCTAGAGTTCTCACATTAACGTAATTCATTTCTGTTGGTTTGTTACTATACATATATAAACTTGTTCTAAACCTTTTTCATGACAGCTAAGTCAAAGGTCCTTAGTTCATTCTCTACACAGAAAGGCTCCACTACAAAAAACCAAACAAAAAACCAAACAAACAAAACAACAACAACAACAACAAAAAAAAAAAATACAACCAAAAAAACCACCACACACCAACTACACATCTTTTTTTCTTTTTTCATTAAGTGTTGTCTGGGGTGGGTTTGCTCAAATCTTATCTTTCTGGAATGTTTCTTTCACACTTTGTCGGAACTAGAGAGTCAGACTCTCTCCTTCTTTTATTTTAAATGCTGTTATTACTTGTGCTAATGCTTTTTAGCAAGTTAAGGCTCAGCAACGTTTTTTTAATCTGTTTCATAACAGTTTTACATTATCTTCCCAGGGTGTTGTATTTTCTTATTTTGATAGAAGTTCCACAGTGGTAGACATCTCTGGTACTTTAAACAGTCTTCTGCAAGGATATTATCCTTTGGGCTACTTCACTTGATTTCTGTTGAGAAAAGATCTTCTTTTGTATGTACTTTCTAGTTGTAAATTGTATTATGGTGGGCAGATGGGCCAAAAGTTGTGGATTTCTCCCTTCCCTGATACTGAATTTGAGAGAGCTGCAGCCAGGACTGAAGGACAGATCATCATTATTATTTTAGAAAACAATTGCAAGGATAAAATTAATTTTATTTTCATTATTATTTTCTAGTAATCTCTTGTGGATTAATACAACAGCTTTAAGAATTGTAACCACTGATGGATAAGTGTACCAAATGGCATGTAGTTAACATCAAAATATAATTTCAATAATTTCCATTAAATAAGAAAGTGGAATAAATCATATGCTGTCTGGGATTATTTGTGAAATATTATATTAGCATCATCTTAATCTATTACTCTGAGTTTTTCATTGCTGTTGTTTTAGAAAGTAATTTAGTTTCTGAATATGACTAAGCCTGCCTTTTTCATGTCATTGCAGAACCTTTCACCTGGGCTAAAAATTAGACATTGCCTTTTATCATTCAATGAATATACAAAATCTTGCAAGGAAAAGATGGCCTTGTTATCATGTCAACAATCTCTCTTTTCCAGATTATTGAAACGAAAGGTAGGGCTAAGAGTTAATTACCATTTGCACTACTGAATAAAAACAACAAAAAAAAAGGTAATTGCTGCTTCAAACAAATTCTTATTAAAACAACTAAAAATTCTGCATTGACATGAGTGACCTCATAGAAATTACTTCAATCTGTCAGCAATTTGTTCTCATTCTCTGAACATAGCGTGAAAGGTTCAGTATCTTTTTGTCACAAATACTTTCGTATTCCCATTTTCATGCATATCAAAAGGCACAATAACTAAAAATTAATTACCAAACTAATATTTCTTCTGTGACAGTAACTGCCACATTGTACTGGCCATAATAATATTCAATGGATGGTTAGTTTTGGTTGATCATATGAAATTTTTGTTTACATCAATCTTCTCTGTCTGTGTTTTACAAATGATTGTGGCAGGTCTCAGGTTATTTCAAGACATTGCCCCACACATGAGCACAACAAAAGTCACTGTTGGTACATTTGGAGCAAAACAAAGGCTGTAGCAGAAAATTTCAAAAACGATGTTGTAACAATTTGTGTTTCAATTCAATGTGTCTTATTTTAAAAAGCAAAAGATAGTCAAAAGTTTAAAAATCTTAGTATTATATATTGTCTTGCATTTTTTCACATTTGAAATTACTGAGAGTTGCTGTAATGAGTCACAGTCAGCAAATGACCCAGCTTGGCATAAACAGTCTTCAAATCAAAGAATCATAAAATCATTAAGGTTGGAAAAGACCTCCAAGATCTTTGAGGCCAACCTTTGACCACACACCACCATGTCAACTAAACTATAGCACTAAGTGTCACATCCAGTTGTTTCTTGAACACTTCTAGGGATGGTGACTCCATCACTTCCTGAGCCAGCCTGTTCCAACACCTGACCACCCTTCCAGTGAAAAAATGCTTCATAATGTCCAGCCTTTAGCTCTCCTGTCACAGACTGAACCTATGCCCTCCTGTCCTGTCACTAGTTGTCTGGGAGAAGAGACCAACCGCCCAACATGCCTAAACCTCCTTTCAGGTAGTTGTAGACAATGAAAAGGTCTCCCCTGAACCTTCTCTTCTCCAGGCTAAACAACCTCATAAGACTTACTCTTTAGACCCTTCACCAGCTTTGTTGCCCTTCTCTGGACAAGATCCAGCACCTCAGTGTCTTTCCTGTAGACACAGCACTTAAGGTGTGACCTCACCAGTGCCAAGTACAGAGGGACAATCACTGCCTTAGTCCTGCTGGTCACTCTATTTTTGATACAAGTCAGGATGCCTTGACCTTCTTGCCACCTGGGCACACAGCTGGGTCATGTTCAGCCACCGTCAACCAGCAACCCTAGCCCCTTTTACACCAGACAACTTCCCAGTCCTTCTTACCTAAGGCTGTACTGCTGCCTGGGATTGTTGTGACCCAAGTGCAGGACTTGACCCTTTGCATTTTTGAACTGGCCTTAGCCCATAGATCCAACCTGTCCAGATCCCTCTGTAGAGCCTTCCTGCCTTCCAGCAGATCCACACTCCCACCCAACTTGGTGTTGTCTGCAAACTGCACGCAGATGAACTTGATCTCCTCACCCAGATCATCAGTAAAGGTATTAACCAGGACTGGCCCCAATACTGAGCCTTGGGGAGCCCCAGCTGTGACTGGTCACCAAATGGATATAATTCCATTCACCACCACATTCCGGGCCCAGCCATCCAGCTAGTTTTCAGCTCAGCAAACAATGCATTTGTCCACGCCATGGTCTGTCAGCTTCTTCAGGAAAATGCTGGTGGAGGGAGTATCAAAGGCTTTACTGAAGTCCAGGTGCACTATATCCACAGCCTGTCCCTCATTCACTAGGTAGATCAACCAGTCTTAGATCAGGTTGGTCAAGCAGGACCTGCCTTTCCTAAACCCTTGCTTTCTGGGCCTGATCCACTGGTTGTCCTGTACGTGCCTTCTGACACACTCAAAACAATGTGTTCCATAACCTTCCCTGGCACCAAGGTCAGGCTGACAGGCTTGTAGTTCCCCAGATACTCCTTCCAATTCTTCTTGTACATAAACATCACACTGGCTAACTTCCAGTTATCTGGGACCTCCCCAGTTAAGCAGGATCACCCAGATCACAATGAAATTAGTTCAGGGATACGGGTAGTGCTTTGTAAATTTTTCTCCATCTCTTTTTTCACCCACAACATTTTTTTTCCCAGCTCAGTGAGCTCCTGTGAATTAAGCAGAGAATGAAGCTTTTCTCATTTAACCCAGAGATAAATACACTAAGGCCACCCTTGCACAGTGAGAAATAGTCAGTGGATGGGAAAAGAGGTTCATATAAGTAAACATATATTGAGTGGTCTAAACCCACTGTGCTGTGAAGCAAATTTTAAACAGAGTTCAAGGATGAATAAAGGTGTCTAAAGACTATGTATGGGCCTCTTACTTTCTTAAGTGAGTATGAAACTAGCAACAATTTCCAGGACCATCTGAAATTCAAATGATAGGAGCTGAAGAATGTCAATGCCACTGCCAAGAGGAATTTTCCATCCTGTAATTACATGGATTGCAACCAAAGTCCCCTTCTATGCACTTCACACTTGAGAAGCAATATTTTTCTTTCAAATATGCTTAAAATATAATAAAATATTACACACAACCACTTCATGCAAGAATGTAGAGAAATCAAATTTAGTCAATCCAAGATATGCACAAGCTTCCACAAATCTATGCACACAACATTGAAAATAAATTCAACTATATGTAAATTAGTTTTGCAACAAATCTTTCATAAAAGAGAACAAAAAATTATTTTTTTTCTATCCTTTTCAAAAAAATACCATTTTTCTCCTTCCCTCTACATGTTACACAGTTGGTTTTTTTCCTGACATTTTTAATTTCTTTTTTCTCTTCCTCCATGTCCATGTGCATTCTTTTATTCATCTACCTGTCTTCCCTCCTTTTTTCTAGCCCTTCCTCTTTCTTTGTGTTCAAGTAGCAGTGGTACCTGGAACACAGCATCTGTCTAAGTCAACCTCAGCTGGTTCACATCCATTTTGTTCATAAGAGGGTACCCACAGCACAAAGGCCTTTTTCCCTGATACCACAGTACCCAAGCACAATCTTGTCATGGAGTCATCCTAGGATAATAAGAATAGAAAATGTAATGGCTGAGGGATCTTTACACCTGTTTAAAGTTTAGAGAAAACAGTAGATACCTGAATGTACTAAGTTCTTTCTTCTCTGGTTTTCCATTTGTTTTGTTCAATAGCATGTTTTTATAAAAGTAAAATGAAACTGCATGTCTCTTTTCTCCAAGTTATGCATCCTGCCTTCTCTGCCATCTCTGCCATGCTTGACCACTCATTTGTAACAGAAGTACCTCTTATGCACAGCAACCAGGGGAACATAGGGCCAAGAAAGAAGAGTGGAAACCGCATTTGTCTTGCCAACCCAATTTTACAGTTTTACCACTGAACTTTGTAGCTTCATGGAATTCATGGAGAGATTTATAAAAAGATGACCTGTGATGAATATTGAGCCATGATAGCATCAGTGAAGTACTTGAAAACTCAGTCCACAGCGAACTTCGCACAAATACAGACCCAGGTTCCAGTTGAGACAAAATCCAGAGAAGTTATCCAAGTATTAATCATTTGCACATCTTTTCTTGCCAACATTGTGAGGTTTTCAAGGACAACACTCTGCCCTAGTACTCTTGCCTCTAATTAACTCACAGCGTAATCAATGGGACGTGTAGCTGCAAAGCTCTGAAAAGATTTTGTCTGTCTATAAAACATTAGAAGGAAAGGTTTTGTTGTTGAATACACATCTATTCACAGAAGCTAACAGGTGTTTGCTCCACTTTCTGCAACTTAAATGTATAACCTTCAATTCTATGAAAACTATTGATGAGGAGAAGAGGTTCTTTTGACAGAGTGCTAGCAAGGCATTCATGAAGCCTTCTCAATCATACTCTGCCAATTATTTCTCCGTGAGGTTCTTGCAAAAAAATTTGCATTAGCTTGTGACAAGTCCTATATCCCAGAAGGATATGAGCTTGAGTAGCTCTGGATTTGTCTACATATAGGCAAACATATTTCTCTTAGTAAAAAAACCCCACAAATTCATGAATCAAGAAATACACTCTAATATGCTTCTTTTAGGGGGTGAAATCAGTAGAATGGTCCAGTTGCCAGTTTATCTAATTTTTAATAATTTTTTTGAAGAATTAATGAAATTCCTGAAAGTTAAAGAGTGAATGAAATTACTGTTAGCAAGAGATTTCTTCTTCAGAGATGTTTTAATTAATGACAAAAATAACCACAAGTTCTACTGGGAATAACTTCATTGTTGACACTTACTAATAAACTGAGCCATCCAACGCATCCATAAAAATAGAATAATTGTACCAATTATTTGTTAATAGATTTGTAACTTTCATAAACACCAAAGTCACAACTTAATCCTAAATAGTAAATGCCATAACAAGATTGGCTACTAGGCGCTTTAGAAATATAGTGTGGATAACATCCTTGAAGAGAGTTCTCCTTTTATTATGTCTATTTCTTGTTTAAAGTGTTGGATTGCCACTGGTTGCCTTTTTAATTATTTTTTGCGGCCAGGCAGGTTCTCTTCTAGTTCTTCTCTGCACTTACATCCAGCTTGTTTAGACTGTAACTTTCTTGCCATTAAGAGTAAAGGTAATGCTATGCACTGCATGGCCTTTATTCTTCATTATTTATGCAGCTGTAAATAAAGTTCTTTACTAATTGAATTAACAATTATAGTAAGTTTCTTCTTAGAGTTCTTCTTATGTTGTCAAGTCAGTTTATTTTTTCTCTATGTTGATAGTAAGCTTTTTTTCAGTTATTTTGGAATATTTTTGGTAAAGAATTGTCTTGACACAGTAGAAAATACACTACTAAAATTTTTATGAGAAAAATCTTTAGTTTCTTTATTGTATTATTTCCTGCATGCAAGCCAATTTAGATGGCCATGTGCTTATGGTATTCCACCAGACAAGAAAGCAGTGCTGTACCTAGAAGCCCACTGGAGGCAGCAATAAAGTTGCACTGGGCAAGAGTGCCAGGCCACATATATTCCTGAACCCATCAGAGGAGGCAGCTGCTTCACACACCTTGTAAAGAGAGATTCAGTAGGGAGTGAGTGAGCATGAGGAATAAGACAAAGGTAAACCATATCAGATCATATAAAGGCCTTCAACAGTGAGCTGCTAAAGACTGGGAGCGGGATCCACGAGTTAAGGAACACCATTGGAACCTACATTGGAACTGGCTCACTCAGTAGAAATGAGGAATGCTTTGATGAATGTTAATAATTTTTCCTACAAAGAGAGTTGCCAAAGTAATGCTTACAGGGAGCTTGTCTCTCCCTGGTGTTCAGGGACATAGACAGTGGGATCAGAGCAATGACTATTCTCAGCTAAAAAGACCTTGTGTTGATAGGTCAGAAAAAAGAGGAGAGAGCAAATGAAAACGATGTATCTCCTCTATAACAAGTCACAAAACAGGTATGGGCAACTTTAATTGCAGTTATAATAGAACAGTAGAAGATCAACACAAAAACATTCTCATTATCTCCATTAAAAAAAACCAAACTAACAGATAATTTGTAATGTGCCTTAGACAGACATCTGCTCAAAACAAAACTTAATCTTGACAGCATAGTCAAAACAGGCTGATTTTGACATTTATAGCAAGGAAGTATCTTTAAGGGAAATTTACAGTTGCTGTCCAAAAATCAAAGCATTCTAATGTGGTATTAGATAACTCCAGATTTGCTCCAAGTGGCAAAGAGAACATGAAATGGTTGCTCTTTATCTGAGCATGCCCATCACTTGGAGGGCTGGAGAAAGGAATCATTGTGAAATTGCACTAAAAAAGGTATTAAAATACCCTTAACAAGTGGCATGGGATCATATTGGTAGCTGTGGCAGTGGCCCTTCACAGTTTTGCCAATCAGAATAGTAGTATGCTAACATCTGCAGATTTTAATTCCCCCCTGCCAAATTCTGTCAGCGATATTCGGCCTTTCCCCTATCCCTCATCTTTCAAAGTAATACTGCCACATAACAATATTGCTGAACAGAGTTGGATGGGAGGTGACTCTTTTCATTTAGAAAAAATTCAACAGTGTAGGTGAAGGTTATCTGTGGTAGAAAATGGCAAGATATTTCTTCAGAAAAATACATCTACAAGCTTTGTGATAATAGGAGATGTCCTGAGATGTCCAAACTAAAACAGATTTACGATCTGAATATTTCCAAAATTATCAAATGCAGATGTAACCTTTTCCCCTTCCAGTTTGCCTTACAGAGGGTTTCTTGCACCAAACCAGAATTCTGCACAGAGGACTGGATTTTGCTGCTGTGTCCAGAGCTACAAAAGATCCACAGGTATTGCCAAGGGAAGGTCTTCAGTACAATGTGTGACTCACTGCAGAACGACCAAGCAGACCAAAGAGGATTTGGAGCAACAGCAGTGACCAGAAGCTCTACAGCAGCACAGATGCAAAGTAACCCCAAAGTAGCAACTCCCTGCAAAAGCTTTCTTTTTTTTTTTCCAGATCATTCCCAAGGATCATTCACGCCATATTTGAAGGCTGTAAAATTGCTCAAAGCATTTCTAGGATCCTCTGAGATGATATCTCTTCTGCTTGCTCTACATCAAAAGGCAGAAAAGTGACTGTATTGGAACAGAGATGGGGCAGGGAACAAACAGGTGGTAAGGAGCAATGATACTCTGTATCGTTCTTCATACTTGAATTGCTCAGTAGAGAGACAGAATTATTACCAAAGTGTATCCCCAAGGCAAATAAAACCTATGCACTGAAGGAAGTGAGTTTATCAGCATTGAAGCCAAGACATGGACTGACAGATGAGCAGGTTTTAACACCATTACTGGATCACATTGCTTCCTCCATCACATTTACAGTTACTCAGTGAAAATCTGCAGCATAGCCAACAGTCATCTCTTACTATGATATCCTTTCAAACAGAGTAAATCCAAGTACAGATATACACTGCAGATTATTCCAAAGAGTAAATAAAACCATATTATCATATATAAATGTTCCTCTACTTTTCAAATAAAGTGCTTTATGAGTAATACATTTTTCTCTGAAGCAAGGGTGTTTTTATAAGAATCTCTTAGTAAACAAGATCACAGTCAGGAAATGGCCTTGTCGTCCTTCTTGGATTTAATCTGAATTGAAACGCAGTAACAAACAAAATGCATTTTTAAAAAGACCTTTCAAACCATATAACTGTTCTTATGCCTCACAGTTAATTCGTTAATAATTTCCATAAAAAATACTAAGGGCCACAAAGTGCAGTAGGGAAGAGAGGAAAATGAGAATGAGCTTTACTTTCATTATAATCCCTATGCAGCTAAAGGAAAATATGAATTTGTTAAAGCTGAGAATCTTTCCTTTTCTGAAGGACAAATTCTATTTCAATCTAAAAAAAAAAAATCAAGTATAGATCAGAAAGTGGGTGGTGTTTTTCCAACATTATATTTTTATTATGTTAATTCAGATAGAAAGCAAACACTGTTTTTCAAGTCAGATAGATATTTAAGATATTTATATTTTTTTACATAAATGTTAAGAAATTGCATGCTGTCAGCTTCAGCTATTGATTTCTACTCCTTTCTCTAGGCTGATACATGCAAAAAGTGCATATCTACTTGGTGACATTCCCAATATATAAACGCATACTTTCAACAAAAGCATGCCCTTTTCCCAACGTTTTTTTTGGTTTGCATTTAACAAAATAGCTGCAAATGTCAGGTATTAGAAGGGTTGAAACAACCTTTTCTATTTTGTTGTCTTTAGAACCCCATCTTTTATTCATGACTTCTCTCTTAGTGCTGGAAGGGAGGCTGTGTTGCTATAGCAATGCCCTGCATATCCTTGTGGATAGCTTACAGTTTCACTTTTTTTAGGCAACAAAGAGCCATTGATACTACATGTTGCCAAAGGTTACAAAAGTTGAATTCTAAAATGGAAATATTTCTTCTATAAGGCTGCATAGGATATATGCTATGCAAATTCAAAGCGTCAAGTAAACATACAGCCCTTTTGTGAATACAGATGAACCTAGTATAATACTGTTTGGCTTCCATAAATTATACATAAGAAAATTATTTAAAATATGCTTGTTATCTACATTTTTAAAATATAAATGTTCAAATATGTATGACCTTCTATTACACCTTTCTGACCTGAGGTAGAAATAAAACATTTCTACATTTTAACAGTTCTGGATAATAGAACACAGTCTTATATTTCAATTATGATTTAATGGTAAATACACTCCCAATGTCAGGGAACAGTCACCTTATGGGAGCTTCTCTGCCCACAATGGATATTAAATATAGTTGAATGTCCTTCAAGACTCCTCAAGTACAGGTTTTTCCCACCCTAATTGATTTCTCTTCTGTCAGATTTGAGTCCCACAGATAGATGTTTACATAGTACAAATTCAATAATAGTTCAACAAGTTAAATCAAATAAAGAGTTATATAGAAAAAATTAGGGTTACAGCCATAAAAAACAAATTTATACTGGTGATTCAGCAGACAGCAGCAAATTACTCAAAACATGTCAGAGAGTAACATGGGCAAAACATCTCCCTTCACTACTACAGTGCAGTAAATCAGAAAGGAAATCCACATTTTTCCACCCTCAAAATTTAATGCAGGTAAGAACAAGTACCTCCCATGCTGGGTTTACAGCGGGTATTCACTGCCTTGCTCCCACTGCACTGACAGGAGGAACGAAAGCCTTTACGGAGGTGTTTCAGCGGAGTGATTCACGGTTCTATATAATTGTTCTGACACTGCTACCTCTCGGGTCAGAATTCCTAAACCCCTGAAACACTTAAAACAAGATTGCCTCGCTCTTCTTTCCGCAGAAACCTGGCACAGGAAGGCCGTCGCTCGACAGATAGCAACAGTGCCACATGGAGCCCATCCTGTGCCTTGCAGGCCACCCCAGCCTGCTCCTCCCCCACAGTGACACTGGGGCACTCTGCTGGGGCCAGGCAGGAGTGGGCTCAACAAAATAGCTATCCTGCCACTCAAAACATCTATTTTAGTTTGCAAATCTAACAAGATTTAGAAATGCATGGTAAAACTACAGCAGGGCAGACTGCAACACAGGAAACCAGCGAACATTCATCAAATATCATTCGGACCTGGACCATTTGGGTTCTGAACAATCCACCGCCACTATTAAACAGAGAGTGGGATATGCAGACTTTAACAAACTTCGTTTAATTGAAAAAAAAAATTAAAACATATACCAACCATTCTCAACAGGCAACACCATTGCCCCAACAGAGCCTCTACCAATTTTCCTGACCCTGTCCACCTTCAGGTGCTCCTGATCCGTCTCAGAAAGAGAGAACCTGCTCTGCTGGACCCGGTCCTCCTGCTGATGACCTGGTCTGCAGTGCTGCTCCACCAACTCGCCTTTCACATCAGTCCTGTGCACCACAGTGAGGCAGTGACATGCCAAATCCACCCAAGGACTTTGTCCCAAGGAGTTTTGGCACCTTACTTTTTTTTTCCTTTTGCAAACTCTGAGCCACAGAATTTGATTATGGTGGCTCCTTTGTCCGAAGAAACAGCTGGGCTGCTTGAGCTTTCCCCAACTTGTTTACAATAGTTCTGTTCTTCCTGGTTTTACAGTTTTATTTTGCAGCTCAGGAAAACCTCTTGGAAATGTAAGAAGCTGACAATAAGGACAGGTTGCATTGCTGCAGTCTACCAGCCCATTTCAGCCATCACTTTCCAAGAGAGGCTCTCGGAGGAACAGGAGAGCTGTGAACTCAGGTTCCTGGAGAAACATCTCATTTACACCCACAATTAGGCACATGAGGAAATGTTACCACAAACCAAAAAGACAAGAATGGCACTAACATCAACTCACATTCTCAAGATTACCACACAACGCTGTAAAAGTATGTTAAACTTTTCTTAAATGATGACAATGCCACAAAGCTTGCTAGACATTTGTAAGAGTGCCAAGTGTGGGCCTTAGCCCCACCAGAAATGGTCCATAGAAAAAGTCTTTAGGCTGTGATCTCATTGCCTATAGAAACCAGGAGAGTCAGGAGAGCAAACTCTGTTGTACTCTCTGAGACAGCTCCATGCCACTGTCCTCATGCCCATGAAGCACCCATAAGTGTGGCAGAGAGTGCCAGTATAGGGATACAGAAGCCAGAATCCAAGCTGTCTGTATATGGTTTGACTTTATGGCATTTGATGTCACATACTTTTTCTGAATCATATTATCTTGTTACATTGGGAAATTATGTGTGCGACACTGATGGGCCAGAAGTGCTGTACTCAGACATCCTGTATGTAGATGTGCTGTTGAGGTAGAACCAAGGACAAGCAGAACAAAATTCTCCTTATGTCTCCTCGTGGAAGCTCATCTCAAGAACATGGTGGAATCCAGATTTTTTTTGTATGTTGGTTGAGGCTTATTGGTAATATGAAATGCAGTCATGGGCTTATCTCTGACACAAAGACACACTTACCTCTCCACTGAAATGTGAATGACCAGTTCCTTCTAGACCCCCATAACTGGTTTAGCACAGCTTTCCCAGAGGTCAAAGTTGTGAACACCCTGAGCTTGCACTTTACCAACAGTTTCCTCTATCAGGTGCCCCTCACAGAATTCCTGTCAAGTACTGGGGTTTCCAGCAGGATCCATTGCTTTGGCTTCTCACTTGAAGGCATATCATCAGAGCAGAGACAGCAAAGAAGCAAGCCCCTGCTTAAAATAAAGTTCTCAGTCTGATACAAGGTGTGCAATACTAAATACAACAAATAGATTCTACACAGATGCTCCCCCAAACTATCCTATGCAGCTTTTATTATATGCACCTCCCAAACATGGGCCAGGCAGTGACCATGAGCAAGAGCTGAGCTGGAAACCGAACAAGTCAGACTCACCAAGTCTCCGATTGGAAAAAATCCTGCAATTACTGCACTAACGTGTCTGAATCTTTTATGCACATTCTCGGGGGCTCTCACTACTGGCAGGCTGCTTATTAAAACCAGCTTTTTTGAGTTACACAAAGTAGCAGTTTGAGGTGATTGGGAAATTTTGTTTTATGTGTTTGTTTGCAGAAATAATTGCCTTTAACAGCTGTTTGGCATTCAGAAGGATTTTTTGTTTCATGAATTGTGGAATTTAGTGTTTGAAAAGCTGCTAATTCAGTAACAAATTTATTTGTTGTCTTCTTACTTTAACTGAAATTTCAACTTTTAGTTTACCTTGCTTGATCTGATTTCCACTGTGACAACACCTGCCATCATAATCTCTTCCCGGTATAAATACCTACCTACCCCCCCCAAATTGCCTACTATACTTATTGTTGCCTGTCCTTCTTCTCAAACCCTCTCTAGTCGTATTTTCATGCTTTCCTCACACTAGTAGTCTAACTTTTGACCCTTATGCATCTTTCTTCTCTTCTCTGACACATTCTACAAACTTCTTTACCATCTGTTTGTTCTCACAATGCTAAGTTCCCTCTCAATATGCTCTTAAAGATGAAGTCTGGGCTTATAGCCATAGAATGCATATGGAAAAAGTACTCCTGGTTAAAAACAGTTCTATAGTCAAGATTGATGCTGAGCAACAAAGAGATGTCATGGTCTAGATTTATAAAAGCCTTATACCAATTGTGCTCATTCTCTCTTCTTTGCTGTGTTCAAACATGAGATTTCACGTTGCAAACTCTACGCAAACCTACATGCACTGGACCTCCCTCTGAAACAGAGAACAATGCTTATTGACAGATAAAAACTACAGAAAGATGGAGATGCAGTTACAATGCCTACAGCGATGACTTGGGGTAGAATCATTACAGGGCTGAATTGCTCAGGCATTATAAACCCTTGTAAAATCAGGATAAGTCACACTTGAAATCTAAATATGTGAAGATATCTAGGGTATTATTATAAGCTTTTTTTCTTTTTTTTTTCATATTGAAGGGCCTTACACACTGGCCTGAAATAACATGAACTAATAATCATGAGATTCCAATTTGACAAATGTGGTGGTCAAGGCCAAGTTAAGAGACCTGCAGCTGTACTATACAGTGATACTGAACATTAGAATCTTAGCATAGCCTTTTGAGATTTTGCTCTTAAAAGCATAATCATAGATGCTATGGCAGACCATGAGAAAATGAAAAATTTTCACAGCTGAAAAGGGGCTCATAGATGATGGGGGATTTTAGTGCTTGTATACCCAGATAAAATCCACTTTTTAAAGCACAATTAATTTTTTAGGTATTCTTGAACTCACAGCAGAAGGGATATTCCTACAGTCATTCATAGCAAAAAAAACAATCCAGGAACCTTTATACATGATGCCATTTTTAATTATTTTCAAATTAATTTACATATTGAAATGTAATTTTTTTAAAAGAAAAGAACAATTCTGAGCCCATCCCATTTGCTGAAGGAAATCTCTATAGCTTTCACAAACGCAAGAGAGAATTTTTTCATATATTAAAGAAGTCTCCAGTGCAGAAGACCTGAGTTGAAATTACTTTCCTGAACAACAAACAACATGGAGATCTGAATGTAGGTTTATACATTCTTGGTGGGAGTCTTGGTTACTGGTTATAAATAGTTTTAGGAGTTTTGTCTTTCCTCTTTCTGTCAACGCTCCCTTAACACCTTAAAATTTATATTCAGCCAAAACCAATGGATCAAATTTCACTGGCATGTCCAAGTTCTTCCTTGAAACTTTCTTCTGAAAAAAACTATTCTATTAAGCATGTAAATTATCAACCAAATTAGAGAGAGCACTCTGACGTATTCATTTTCAGATTTGAGCACCACAACTAATAACTGAAGAAACATCTGCTAGGTACAAAGAGAGTTCTACTTGCCACTTTATAGCAAGATATCTTACTGTAGAAACTACTGAAGGATGAAGAGAAATTCTCCTCCTTATTTTCCTGTTCTTTTCAGTTACAGCACACATGCTCGAATACAGTTAATAACAAAAAAAAAAATAAAAAATCTGACTTAAAACAGCCCCAGGCTCTTCCTTATTCATTCCACAGTTCTAGATTAACCAATAACATCATAGGAAAAAATATATGCTGAGAATCCCATAGGCCCATTTGATTCTAAGTAGGTTTATGGAATGTCGAGCAGATAAGATGCCCATCTGGGATTCCAGTAATGTGTGCAGAAGAGATCCCCATAACACCCAAAAGAGAAGCAACTTGGCAAGAAGCAAAAAACCCCCATTCTTTCTAAGGCACTGCTTTTCCATGTGTCAGGACCCTTTACAGCGATGGAAACCATGTGAGAAGAAGCAGGGAAAAAGTGACCAGAACCATTTTTGATCAGGATAGTTATACCAGAGGGGTTACAGGAGACAAGAGCCTAACAGAAGAACTAAACTGATGTTGCTAAGCACACATAAAACTGCTAACATTTGCAAAGTCTCTATATTTTAAGTAACATAGTCCTATAATCAATGTATAAAAATAAATGCAAGATACTTACTGTGGGAAGCCTGATGAAATCAAATGCAAGTTTTCTGAAGACTTAGCAATAGAAGCAATTATTCTTCTAATATCATAAGTGAAGTTGAAGTGGCTGTTAGATCCAGGCACGGGAGGTGGTAGCATGCTGCCCCCCAGAGACTGCATTGATTGCTTCTCTTAACACTGACTTTTTAATATTGGCAGCAAAATCTTGTGGCCTTTCTTTGCCCTATGGTCAAGCAGCTCTGATCTAGTCAGTTCTGAGCTGTTGTAGGTTTCAGTAGCCATTGGAGGGAAAGGAATAATTTTCTTTAGTGCTGCAGCTGAAATCTGACTCTGAAGGCAATAGATGATGCCTGTTCTTTGTTGTTTTGTATCTGAAGTTAACAATTTTCCTGCACTCATGAAAATAAATTTTGATATTTACTGTTTTCTGATACAGAATCACACACGCCATGTACTGCTTCTTTGTGTTTAAGAAAATAACATGAGGGATTTGATAGCACCTTATCTTACCTGCTTAGCAATCATCAAAATGTAGCCAGGTAAGGAAGTCTTCCCACTCATTCTTCCAAAGCTTCTCTAGCTGTTTTGAGTTCTTGTTTGGTCTTGAAATCAGCACAACTGCAGTGGCACCAAAAGGTATACAAAGTCATGGATGTTTATGTCATGTAGGGAATAGTTTTATCACTAAAAAAACAGGGCTATTAAGAAAGACCTCTGGGTCCAAATACTCACAGCTGACATGCTGGCTCAGTCCTTTCTGCCACCTATGTCTATTTTTTTAATTAGATTTCTCTAATCTCCTCTGAGAAAATCAGTCTCAAGTGTCTCCTCCTTCCTGGTCCCCTGTTTTACCTGGCTCCCTCTCTTTATTTTGGTCCCCTTTTCCCCTTGTCTTATTAACCAACATGAGCATTCTGAGAGGACTCCTATACAATTATTTACAATTATTTTCTTTATAGAACTCTCTTCTCATATTGTTGATTTCAACTGTATCTTTCACAGTCCTGAAAGCAAAGTCTATTCAAAATTAGTGAATTATGTAGCTGAGATGCCCACAGTATTTTTCAACTAATTTTTGCTACTTGAGCATCCTCTTCTCACCTCTACATCTGTATGCCTCCCATTTTCTCTCTGAGGTCTTTAAGGCTAGGTCCATTTTGTCTTAATTTTTGTAAAAACACAAAAACTAAAAAAAAAAAAAACCTGGTAGAGAATATTTGCTGTAAGGCTAATATTTGACTATAATGTCAAGAGAAAAAACTACTCATTTCTTGCCTCTCCTTCATCTTCAATCAAAATGGAAATTTGATATTTATGAGAAGCTGAGAGTTTGTCATATTGTCTGCTGCTGCAGAAAACTCCCATGCACTGTGAAGACAGGAGAAATTATTTAGAAAAAGCTAAGTTAGTTCTCTGGGAGATGGATCACAAAGCATGTACACATAATCTGGGTATCAAGTAGCTCAATTCCAATGGTTTTTCCTGAAAGAAGTTGGAAATGAGGTGCAAGATACATAACATAAAGTGGCATGTACATGGTTCCCTCTAGCTGCAGGACATTTATCACCCATACAAATTTTTGAGGGGATATTTTCACAGTCCTGAAAGCAATGATCCACACAGATAAATAGAGGTGCATCACCAACCAGTACAGAGCTCAGAGCCATCAACTCCCATCTCCACCTTTTTTCCCTGTTAAAAGCAAAGATATCACTACCTGATGTCCAGCTAACTTAAAAAAGTAGTTTTAACAATGGCAAATAGCAGCTGTTAGTTCCTGCAGATGTAAGTTAGAAGCAAAACAAAAACAAGATATTTTTTAAATGTTTTGCACACACTGGCAAAATGCATTGAAAAATCCTTTCAATTGAAGGGATTTTTATCTGAGTGTATTTGTTATTTAAGGGAGTGACACAACAAATTATTTGCCACTTTCCATCTTGAATTCACTAATCTTGGGTCAACATTTGAAAAAGATTGTTACTTTTATCAAAATCACAAATAGCCAGATGAGAGGCATCTCATTCTGCACTTAACTCATTCGGCTGCCTCTGATATTTTGTGTCTATACAAGCTTGTACTTGCTGTATAGGTGAACAGCAAACAAAAGGGTTACATGCATGTTTATAAGCAAACTGCAGTGATAATTACACTGATTGCAAGATTAAAGGGAATGCAAAGCCGCCTGTGAGCGGAGCAAGAGTTTGGCTAAGTGCTCAGAGCTGCAGCCCCCAGGCCTGGGTGATGGGCAGAGTGGAGCGAGCACAGGGTGCAACCCCAGTGGGAACAGTGATCTATGGTGGTAGGCACCCCCTTTCAGTGGGGCAATCAAACAGGTTTGATTATCACTATCTGCCTTTGTCCAGCCCTGACCTACACATTGCGCTGAGGGACATCTTTGTCTCACTTCTCTTTGGTCAGGGAGTTCATGGAGCTCAATGGGCTACAGCCCGCAGTCCATTAACGGGGGTGCTGGGCTTGGTCCCGGGCCACCCAGGAGCCCCGCTGCATGTTCTCACTGAATGGCTTCACTGGTGGCCCATTGAAATGCGATAATGTCAGAAAAAAGAGTTGAATGAAGGAGCCAATGTACACCATTGCTCAGGCAAAGTGACTGCAGCCTCCAACAAAGCCTCCCCTGTGGCGATGTTAAGCAGAGTTATCAATAGTGCTAAGGCAGAGCAAGAACTAATGCTCCAATCATGTCATCCACAGGTGGCACAGATGGAGCCACTTCAATACAGAAACCACAGGGCAACATTTCCTGGTAATTCTATCCTCTTTCCAGTGCTAACATACAGAAAAATGTGCAGATGTCATGTGGATCTCTTGTAGTGTGTCAGACCCCCTTGAACCAAGCTCCAAAGGACTTTTTTGTTTCCTGTTCCTTTTACTATTCACACCAACTGTAGGCAATGTTAAAGTCTCATTTTGTGGGAAGCAGAAAACTTGGGGTTTAAGGTACACATAAATAAATTGCTTTACTTCTTCTGAGCAGTGTGATTGGACCTTACTAGCAAGAATGGAAACTGGTTCAATGTTTGCAACAATTCAGGATACATTATTACACCATTTCAGTAATTCTTAGAGGGCACATTGAGTTATTTTGATGTATTTTAAAAAATGAAATTAAATCAAAATATGGTTGAACTCACATCCACTATGAATATGAACATCTTTTCTTCTCAGCTGAGTACAATGTTCACCTCTAATGTTTCAGAGACAAAACAGAATGGAATAAAACCGGCTCCTAACAACTCTGAATACAACATCTATACAAAGCAAATTTGCAAAGCACAGCCAAGGCAAAAGAACTGCCACAGTTTCTGCTCTAATTAACAACTCATAACTTTGTCTATGTATTTCCATTGCTGCTCTCCTAGTAGGTGGTAAATGTGCAGCAGAAAGGAAGTAAACATCTCCACAAAACATGTTACTTTTGAACAAGACAGACATCTTCCTTGCTTAGGCCTAAAGACCTGCATTCATTTTCAAATCCTTCATATGAGACAGAAGGGGAGAAAACAAAAACACTAAAGAAAATTCCTCTGCCTGGGAAATTCCATCATTCAAAGAGTCTGAGATAGGATTCATTCCAAAAGGGGTTCCCACAATTACAGGCAATCAGTCAGGACAAGCCACAGGTCATGGATGCAGACCACTCACCAGAAAGCTTTCCTCAACTCTAAAGCTACCCAAAACCCAAAACCTACAACTCCAAGTGACACAAAGAAACAGAAGAAACCATACCAGTCCTCGAGGTCTTTATTCTACAGTGAATTGGTTAAATATAATTCCCAGATAATTTTAGGAAGAGAATTAAGCCCAGCAATACAGAATTGAGAGGAAAAATTCCCTAGCAGTCCAACCTGGATGAAAAAAACCCTCTTATTTGGATTTTGGCTCTTGTCCAAATCCCCTGCTTACCAGTGAGGGACACCTTCTACTCTATATAGAGAAAAGAGGAGCTGTGGGCCAGAAACATGATCTAGGCAGTCATCAGTAATGAACAAGAAATAGATTCAAAATTTCTCCACTCCAATCCAAAGAAAATCCCCTATAATGGCAGAATTGATATAGAGCGCTAAGACTAATGAGATACAGGTGGGGTTTTCCCACTGGCAACATGTAGACTGGATTTACCCTGGGAAGGTGAGGTTTTTTCCAATCTGCTGTAGCTTTTTTCAAAATCCATTACCGTGAATACAGAATTCATTACATCAATACAAATGCTGAACTAATATGTTTATTTACTTTGGTGTTTAATGGTCTGGATATGATTTGCATTACTTACCAATGTGTTCTCCACTTACACGTAATTAAGCTATTCTAAATTCAGGCTGGTAACATTAAAAATTGTGATACAGACTGATAACATTTTCAAATAATCATTAAATCAACCTGGCTGTGGAATATATGATTATTTACTAAAAGCAATAGGACAGGTCCACTGAATATAAAGAGGTTTTGCTTTAAATTCTATAAATGTAGAGAGGAATTACAGTAAGACACAAATAAGTCTTTTACAGACTTCTGTCCATTTAGATCAGGATTTCTATGGTCCTTGCCATGAAAATTTATGTATGTTTGTTTTCTTTCTCTGAGTTTTGGAAAGATGGAAGGAAATACAAAAGATATCCTGATGAATAAAGCTTTCCCCCTACTACTTAACTGTTTGCTAATTGTTAATTCTTGTTTTCCACTACACATCCAGCATACAAAAGTTCCAGAAAATTTAACAGAATTTTTTTCTAAGAAAATGTCTTAACCTGCAGACTTCAGGAACCCCTTAAGCTGTGTTCATCTTCATTACACATGTTGTAACAACTCCCATTACAGTTGGAACTTGTTTTCTGTCCAGAAAAAAAATCTATATTTTTTTTCCCACAATTTGACCTTAAATGCTGATATACAATTTCAAAGGGATGTCATAAAAGATTTTATCAGAATAACACAACAGAAAGCTTTTTTAAACAAATTTTCCTTGAGAAAAACTGCTTTCACTCACTTAGGGCAGAATCACCTGCTTTTCATTATTTACTCCTCTCCGTCTATATGCCTGTGACAGTAAAGGCTCAGCAGATCTCTGTGGAACTTTAAATCATGAAGCAGGAAAGAAACTCCTGCTGTTTTGTATGACTTAGTCTTCAACGCCTTTATAACTGCACAAAACCACTGACTGCAACAGTTTCACAGCTGGCCTTCTCCTTCCATGTCTCCATATCTCCACTTCTAAAAATTTCTCGTTGCTGCCCCTTATGGCCAGCAAACTGAGGAACCTGATGCCCCTCCCAGAGAAATGAGCAGGAATCTTCAGTACCCAGCTGATACAATGGTTCTTTTTACACAACTTTCGGTATAAATGTACATGCCAAGGTGTTTTATAGGACAATATTTATTTTCTTAATTTATTTTTTAAATCTTTCTAAAACTCACAACTAATAGCATCTACCTGCTTTTCAAAATGATAGGTTTTACAATGCTGATTGCTTCTGTTTCACCCAGGCCTTCTCACTATGTTGTCCAGTTACAGAAAATATAGTGAGGACTGGAAGGTCCTGTATGTGTATAGTCTCACCCCTACAAACATGCTGAACACTGCCTGTTTACACTTGGAGGAATGATTCATTTTATTAAATCAGGCTTAGGCTAAATAATTTTTCTTACAGTTTTTAATATATTTTTAATATATCCAAACATAGAGCAGAATAATTTTCTGCAATACTGGGTGGTACCTTGATGAAAAGAGAAAAAAAAAATCAAGATTTATTTCTCTCTATTTTAATGAAAAAGCAAAGAATATCTGTGTTTAAAATATTACAACTGGCTTAAAAATGACTCTGCTTCAAATGGGAAACAGCAGCTTCACTTGTCCATAGTGTGATATTTGTCACTGTATAATAAAAAGTTCTGCGCCTTACATATTCTCTAATGGGTAGATCAACCAGTTAGTATCATGTCATTCATGCAATCATACACAGCACTTGAGCTTTTCATAGATCTCAGATGTTGTAACTTCAAAGGAGTTCAGAACAGAAGCAGTAAGAGAGCAGAAGCAGTAAGAGGAA
>JAOXXN010000065.1:38684298-38711444 GCA_026770055.1 Myrmophylax atrothorax | reverse complement strand
TTTTTAAAAGCCTTCTCATCACATTAAAAAAGTTGACTTATGGCTACCTGAATGAAATCTCTTTCCAATTGTCTGATAATTTAAAAATTAAACTCAGAGATTGCTCATAATTTCAAAATGATAACTAATATCCCTGCTAAATCAACCTACATTAAAACAATTGTGGTGACAGAGTTCATTTCCATTTGGCTCTATTTGCAGGCAGTCTTCATGGCATAAGGATTCATTTTGCCCACCATTTATGGGTGCTGAGTGAGACAATAACCCCTGCACCAGCATTTGGCAATGCAACAATCCCATTTTACGCCAGTGTCTGCATTCAATGAGAAAGAAAATAAAACCAAAACAAAACAAACAAACCCCCACTCCAGCTGTAAAACAATTGTATCCAACTTGACAGTTTCTGGAACACAGAAGATTTTGGTCTTGTGGGATACAAATACCCTGCAGACTGGGAAGAAGGTGCAGTTCTTCCATTAGCGCAGACCTCTCTTCAGGTCTGAGCACAACCTGGACCATTCTGTAATACAAAGACATGAACAATAACAAAAAAAACCTATTGAAAAAGAATGTCTACAGATTACTTGTAGGAAAAACATATGTGGATTTCTATCATTCACAAAAAAATAGTTAAGAAAACGTGCAGACTTTTAAATGGTCACAAATTTCTGTGGGTGAGATGTGATGACCAGAGGACTTTTCCATATATTTAGCTAATTGCAAACTGTTAGTATTTTCAGGATATAATTCCAGCACAAACGGTAACAGACAGAAGTATTTGACTCCAGGTACTCTGTCCTGCGATAATTAAATATGGGAGTGAATAGCAGTTCTTTCACCAGTACTAGAAGGAAGCAAGCACTACCTTAGTTTAGTAAACCATGGGCCCAGTTCCCAATCACACAAGGGGAAAGCTTTTCCCTGCCTCTATAATCTACTAGCTGGTCATATAAAACCAGAGAGTGGGAGAACCCCATAGGAATCAAAATTCAGACCAGCATGTAGTAGCAGAGGATCTTGACTAAACCCACAGAGAAGCTGTCCTCATCTCTTTTCTCCCACACTCACACGAAAGAGCCAATCAAAATATTCTTCACCAGGCAAGCAGAGAGACAGCCAGTAACGGGAAGGAAACACTATGGCCATGAGAAGCGTTTTGCAGTGTGATGCTTTTTTCTTTTCTTCCTTTTCATCCTAAAGCACTCTGCAACTTCTATGCTATCTTCCACTCCAATGTGCAAAATTTCCTCCATCATTTTCTCCTGTAGTGTTCAGTGGGGCATTGGAGTAGTGATGTTACCTTTTCTTCCTTGTTCGGCAAGGATCTCCTTTTCTCACCCCACTCTCCATCCACACCAGACAGGAACATAGATGTGCTCCCATTGTCTCTCTTCTTGCAGAGTTCAGCAGTAGCCTCTGCTTTTAAGAGCAAAGAACTCGAAACAAACCTCTTTTTTTGCCCTCCCACTTGACAACATAGAGCAGATAAAGGAGAGAGAAGAGGACTTCGAGTACTGGCCAAAATACTGACATACTGTCATGAAATCATGAAAATGCTGGGCTGAAATAGATCTCAAGAGATCATCTAGCTCAGCAGGGTGCATTAAGGAAGAAATCTCTCTGCCAACAATACAAATGGTGGGCTCTTAATACTACCATTCCTGACCCACAACTTCTCATCAGAGTATTCGACTCTTCATATTCACTCTTTTTCATTTTTCCCCTTTAAATCACACATGGTTTGTGCTGTTAATCAGCAAAGACCCAGTCTTATTCATATCTCAGAACATGTCACTGACTTCAGACACACTTTCCCCTATGCTGGGTTTTAATGGGTTTTGGAGACACCATTGCTCAAGGAATTTCTTCTTTCTGCAAGTCACTCCAGAAGAGAAAGGTTAAGTGAAAGAGGAGATGTTTTACTAAGCCCATTGAAATTGCATTTGTTACATCCAAAGGGATTTTTTTTTTCAGGCAGAGCACTGGATTGACAAGAAAGCAGCTGCTCTGCAGCAAACTAGACTGAAAATTAATAAGAGACCAAGGCAAAAGAAAGACTGTTGGTTTTGCTCACCCCTATTACATTTTCTGGATTTGAAAGAGCTCTCTTTGATCTCTCCCAGACTAATTACTGTCCTGGGTTTGACTGCTTAGTACATTGGTTGTCCTTCATAGAAAACGCAACCATTGTAATAAAATCTGTACTGAAACTATAAATGAAAACACAGCATCCAATAAACAAGAAATAGCATAAGTTTTCTGGCAGAATACCATGTCACAAAATTTTTTCAAGTATTTTTTTAGCTGAGCAACAGCATATGCACTGGTTGTCAAAATGGAACAGTTTTAAACAGAAAAACCATGTAGCTAAAAGCAAGGCAGATCAACACACAGGGCTTTATGATGTATTTTATTTCTTCATTTCTTCCAATATAAAGTTGCCACAGACTGCTGTTCTAAACTATAAACTACCAATCTAAGTCTTAGGTATGTGGATTTTTTTTCTGTGGTAAGTTTGTCTACTGCACCTAGGAGTGGAATGTTCACAGAATACACAGCCATTACTGCCAAGAGATGAACAAATTTCAGATATGGCTATATATAGGCTATATCTTTAGCTTTTATAGGTAAGGCAAAGGAGGGAGTATGGGCTGTGCTAAAACTGCCTTACAGTAAGAAAGAATAAAACTGTGAGATCAACGCAACATATCTAAACACCCCTTAGCTTGTTGTATTGCAATGTATCATTCAGCATGTGTTGAAAACAGCCCCTCTCACAGCCTGAGCCTTTGTCTGCCAGTCTAGAGCCAGGCAAGGATGGCTATGACTGTGTCTGACTTAGGGTTACCACCTCCTTCACCAGATCTAGATTTATGAGCAGCAGGTTTATTGTGGAAAAGTAACCTTAGTGGCACATCTAGTGGGGATTGCAGGTCCAGAGAAGAGCAACGAGGCTGGTGAAAGGACTTGAGCACAAGTCCTATGAGGAGAGGCTGAGAGAACTGGGGTTGTTTAGCATTGAGAAGAGAAGGCTCAGGGGTGACCTCATCACTCTCTACAACTACCTGAAAGGAGGTTGTAGCAGTAGAACAAGAGGGCACGGGTTTAAGCTCTGCCAGGGGAGGTTTAGGTTGGATATTAGAAAGAAATTCTTTACGGAGAGAGTAACTAGGCATTGGAATGGCCTGCCCAGGGAGGTGGTGGATTCTCCATCCCTGGAGGATTTTAAGATGAGACTGCATGTGGCATTTAGTGCCATGATCTAGTGGTCACAGTGGTGTTGGGTCAAGGGTTGGACTTGATGATCTCTGAAGTCTCTTCCAACCCAGTTCAATCTATGATTCTATGATTTACATGAAAGCAGCGTAACACCAGCAGGATCCTGTGTTCCTGCCACAGTCATTAACCAGAGCAGAGATATGTTGCCTCATTGGACCCATATTGTTCCACATCTGTCACAACATCCGCTAGCACATCTGTGCCAAATTCAGATAGCAGCTCATCATTCCCACTGCCTGTATCTCAAGGTGGGAGGTCATGTCTCAGCAAAGGCCTGACTGAAATGCCAAGCTCCATGAGGTACCTGTGGAAAGAGATCTCAGAATTTGCTATGGGGTCACCAAGAAACACCCAAACTTGTGGTCCTACAGGTGAGGACATCCTGTACCAAGTAACTCTGCTTATAAATAGGCTTGATAATAATGTACATCAGGCTTTATAGTCACAGAAAAGGTTCTGGACCTAATACAAGAAATGTTTAGGTCAAATTTATTCCCAACCTGCTCTGGTCAGATCTGTTTTTATCTCAACCCTTTGTGCCTCATATTGGGTGCCAACTAAAGTCATTGTGGTTTAGGAATAGTATTGTCCAATTTAGCCTTCCCACTAAAACCACATTCACTCCCCTGTCTCTCTCCCTCCTCTCTCCAGCACGATGGAGAGGAGAATTGGAGAAAAAAAGTGGTAAAGATCACAGGCTGAGATAAGAGCAATATACTGGAAAGAACAATAAAACAAACAGTAACAGCAACAATATTAATTAAACTGTACGAAAGAGAGAGAGCCATTCACAAGAAAATGCTCACTGCTGACCCCAACCAAATCTGACTGCAGGCACACCATCCCAGCTTCTTCCCATCCCCAGCAATGACATGAGTGGGTATAGAACAATCTCTGTGTCCTAGCCATGTCCCGTCTTGGCTACTTTAAAAATTAACCCTGACCTGGCTGGAACAAGGACAATTTGAAATGTAAAACAAGTCTCACTGACATTATAAAAATCAAGAAGAAAAAGCATTAGTTCCAGTCCATGTAACTGATTGTATACCACAGAAAAGTATTTTAAAATATTTTCTCTGATTGTTAAGACATTTTTATGGGAAACAGCTTCAATCACTAAACGGAAATCTAGCTTCTTGACCTTTTTTTTCTGTAAACTTTTCTTTCTATCAGGCTTCTGCAGTTCTTTCATCTCAGAATAATAGAAATCCTTGGATTTAATAGTTAACATACATAATTAACATATATTCATTTTCTGTGCCAATTGCATGAGAAAACTAGAGGTCAACATGACCCTGAAAACACAGTAATAGATTTGGTAAGTCTTATAAAGGGACTTGTGCAACAAAAGACCTTTATTTTATCTTTTATCAGTTTTATTCCTAATTACAGTATATCAAAGACATAAAAAAAATCAAACAAACAAACAAAAACTACTTTCTGGCTAGATACCCTCTTCCATCCTCAGAAGAGACAGGCAGAAAGAGAAGGCTTAAACCACAACACTGCTGTAGGTGGAAATATTAGATCTTTTGGGAGATTGCAAAGATGAACATGACATCTAATACTGCATTTTTACCCTCTGAAGACTTGGTTTTGAGAAGCATTTCAACTGATACAACAACACAGGTCCGTTGCATGAGTATTGAAGGCACAAATAAAAAGATCTCTGGATGAGATAGTTTCAACTAGACTGAAGTTTTAGTTCAGAAGAATTGCAACAGATATTCTAGGGTGACATAAGTAGACACTATTTCTGGCATTATCTTCAGCTACTCTGAGGCACAAGGACTATGAATGATTGCCTCTCCAGTTTCAACATACATAATGTTTGTTGTGGAGCAGCAGAAGCATAGCTGAAAAGTCAATTATGTTCTTGTGTGTTTGTGGATGCTCCAGCATCCACATTTGCTCTATATTAATATTTTACTTTTAGAATTTTCAATAATTACTTTAAACAGTAATTATTACCAATGCACCTGTGAACACCTTTTTATTTCATCATTGTGTACTTCTTCTTAGTAATTGAAAAAAGGTCTGAACCTACTGACAAAGAGGAAAATAAAGAACAAAAAAAGTATAATGCGAACTGGCATAAGACTACAAACATCTTTCATTCTGTATCAACTTGGCTCTCATAAATATCCAATAATTTCAGGACAGATTTTCAATAACACTTCAGTGCTTAGAACTCATTTTTCTAAACTGAGGCAGATAGGGCTAAATCTTAAGAAAAACCTACTTACTGAAATTTCAGCCAAAGCAAGACATCAGGTCCTCATGTAATGAGAACCCAAATGGGAAAAAAACCCAAAACCAATAAATAAAACAAACTAATAAATAAAAACAAAACTACATGGATGTGACAGAGCAGACTTACATCTCACTGACTGATGGGTTGAATCAACCATTTTGTCTGTGTGTGTGTCAGGGGCAAGCAGCAGACCTTCAGCACGGTGCCCACATGGTCAGCCAGGACGGCCGCTGGGGTCAGCAGCCACACATGAAGGCTGGCATGGGGGAACCTGTCAGTCAATCAGGTCTGCTTTGTGACCTTCCACACACACACCCCCGGAGCCCCTGACTGGCTGCGGCACCATCACTTTGGCTGGGGGGACAGGGGGTGGTCAGTGACCCAAAGGTCCTGTCTGGGGGGAGTGGCCACAGCAGCCAGAGTCTATAAACAGGTATACACAAGGCACGAGGTCTCCATTGGGCCCTGACCTCCTCTCTTCCAAGATGTCAACATGTGAACTTCTAAGGGCTGACTATATTTTTCTCTCCTCTCTTTCTCTTTATTCTTTCCTCTCTTAATCTCTCTTCCCTTATTCTTTTCTTCCTCTTGTGGGTAACTTAAACAATTATTTTCTGTAAGGGATGGGTACGTCACAGTTGCATGGAGTTTGTGTTTGCTGAGTGTAACAATGACTCCTTACTGTAGCAATACTTGCTAGTCTCAGTAACCTGTTGTAATGCTTTTGTGAAGTTGCATGTTATCTATGTAAAACCCTTTTTGCTTGTTTTCTCACCAAGTTAAAAGCAACCTCTTAGAAACAAATGTGCAGTTTTTCTCCAGACGTGAATTCAAGGTATCAAAGAATCAATGACTTTACAAAGCTTCATGTGAGTGAAATCTCTTGGGGCCTGAAATTGAAGTGTAATAACACTCGGTAAAGTTGGACAGGGTCATAATAATAGAGAAGTTAAAAAGCACCACTAAAACTGCTTTTAACCAGCAACATCAACATCTTGTGTAAGGACAGACATAATTCAAGTAAGAGGAGTAGCAGAGGGAAGAGAGATACACATCAAAGAACAATACAACTATTTATTTCTCTATTTTACCTTTATGCACTGCACTGATAATCCAAAATCATTAGCCAAGGACTACAAAGATCAGATGCCTCAGGCTGTCCTCTGAGGCACACTGAAGCAGGCGCTAAGCACTGAGGAGTTCATTTCCCATTTCCCTCACTGTATCAATTCAGTGGCAAACTGCAAAGAGCATTGGAATTAATAGAGTAATGAATCAGAGAAGGAAACGCAGTCCTTAAGCTGCCACACTGCCAGAGGGGCTCCACACTCTTCTAAACACTGTTACCTGACGCTAAGTTCACAGAAAAGTTAATCTTGTGCACCCTTTACAGCTAGTCACATTGCTCCACATCTTCTGTTTGTATGTGTAAAATTGGTAAATATTTTTTTAATTTGCATACCACTGAGAAAAAAATTCTCATACCTTTCCTACACAGCTCCTATGCAAAACATTAAAATATAAATTATATCTTATGCAAAGACAACAGAAATTTTTACTTATGCCATAGCTCACACTTGTACCTAGCAGCATGGAGCAGATATTATCAATAACACGAACAGAGTAAGAGTAGCTTTTGCACCACAGCAGTACACAAGTTCCAAATACAAGATCAGGCAGATGGCAGGTATTACTTCCTCTTACCTAAACACTAACAGCCTGATCCTTCTGCACTTGCAGACCCACAAAAGCCAATTTTATACCTCTGCAGTACTAGTTCCATGTAAGACCTTCCAGGAACACAATTCATTCACGGTATTCTCAGGTACAGGAATAGGCCTCCTATTTTGAAAGTACCTACTGCGTACAGAGTTAAAATAACATCAATAGAGTTACCTACAGAAAAGAAAAAAAGAGAAACAAAAATTCTGAACATCTGGAATTTAATGCCAGGCATTCAGAACAACTAGAACAGTACTCTTCTCTGTACATTTACCTTGTGCAAGTCACACCAGCATCACAGGCCAGTATCCTTTGATTTTACATTTATTCCTCAAAATTAACATGCCATTGCTCTGCACCAAGAAGTCCTTTTTTCTTATGATCCCAGTTAGAAAGGCACTCAGACACTCTGAAGTACCACTTAAGGTATCATTTAGTGGAGCTAATACTATAAAAAAACTGAGGATACTACAGATGATTTTACATCTCTTCAGATACTGGGGATCCTGACCTGCATGGCATCAGATGGGGATCCAACCAGTGTACAGCGTGCTGTGCTGATCCCTGCACCATTTGAAGCTTTTAAGCTTTTATGGGATTTTTTTTCAAACATTTCTATTAATCTCTACGTGTGAACAAAAAGGACATTCACAGGAGAACTTGTTACCACATTTTCAGATAAAGACATGAACACCTGGGTGGTGTGATCACTGCTACCAGCTGGGAGCTACCTGCACACTCCATCACCACAGGACACTGGCAACAGCTATCCTGTGGCCAAGGCGTCCATGCAGCTCAGCACAGGCCTGAAGGCAAAGTTATAAATGCAATATTTAAGCTGCTAAAGAAGTGCAGCGCAGGCGTGCAGCTCCTCAGGCAAATTCCTGTCACTTGCTCAAGCTGCAAATCCCTAAACCCTGATTATTTTTCTGCTTTATTAAAGAATTCCTTACAGCACTGAAAAAAACTCCCAAAGAAAATCAGCAGCTATTACACATATTTAAACCTGTTGCACCAACCATAAAAATAAAATTTCTAAACATGTTGATATGTTTACCCCTAAAATATGGCCATAATACTCTTTTTGCAATTATATTAGATAACTTCCTAGCAGTTTAGGAAAGAATTTATATATTCTGTGGGAACTTTCAGGCCACAGGATACCAATAAAATAGCTGGCAATAGTATGAGTATTTGAGATTAAATCCATAATTAACACGTGAAACATTATGAAAGTTATGAAAAAAATGCAAAAGAAACAAAACCCTATTCCTGGCTTTGGTTTGTTTGCTCACTATATTTGATATTAGATGCACAAACCCAGCTTAGTTTTCAAAAAAAGTTATTCAACTATACTTCCCATTTGTCCATCAGTCATTTCACTCTAAAAATTTCAGAATTTCATCATCTTGAATTACATCAGACAAGACAGTGGGAGGATTCAGAGAAAGCACTGTGTGTGTGTGTGAGAACAGGTCAGCATTTTCTGCATAAGGTAGATTCTGATATTTTAGCCAAGTTTTGGCATAACCACCTGAAATTGAAATCATACTTTGAACTGAGTGCAGGATTTCTTTTACTCTTCCTTCTTTCCCTTCACTCTGACAAACAAAGGTAAGAATCATTTACCATAATCCTCTCTATATATGGGGGTTTTTTTGAGACGTGGTGCTGTAAAATACAAAGCCAACCAATTTTCAGCCACCACCCAGGGCCACACCCTGAGATGTGCTGAGTAAGTGATCTTAATATGGCAATAAGCCTCCTCAGGTTAGAAGTAGCAGAATGTGGTCACCTCCAGGGATAAGCTAACAAAGAGAAGTAATAATCACTGCTACAGTTTGAACATGAAACAGTGGATTTTTTTGACAGAAGAATGAAAAACAAGAGAACTCGAGTTAAACTTTAATAGCGTTTCATGAGGAACCTCGAAGTGCCCTCTTCTGGCACGTGGCGTGAACTGCAGGCTCTGAAACATCCTAAACCCGCATGACTTGCCGTCTAGTTAAAAGAAAATTCTTTTGACACACATTTTTTGTTAAGAAATGGCCTTTATCAGCTATAGAGCAAGAGTGTGAAACTGTTCAGATACTTTTATAAAATAAGAAACACTGAAGTGATCTGTTAAAATTTATTTTAAAGTGTAATTAAACAGTTCATACTGTTCGGGGGTTTTTCCCCAAAAAGCATGTGCTTAAGATTTGTATTCATTTAATTGCATCATTAATATTATGCAATAGTAATGTTATTAACCTGCAACAGTATTGATGCAAATCCTCACTGCATTTCTTATTGCTTATTATTATGGACATTCCTTTTTATAGCCTCACCCTAGGAAACAAAACATGTAACCAAGCACAAAAAGTGCAATAGGTGAAAATTGTGTTAGAAAAATAAACCCGAACCCTCTGTTTATTTCTGGGTTTGGTGTTGCAATTGAAAATACTCATTCATTGTCCCACCTTTCCTAAGTACTTTTATCAGGGAAAGAGATGTAGTATATTTCATTTTGTTTAATTACATATTTTGTTTCTATGGCAACTACACAGCATCTAATCCATTTCTGTTCCTTCCTAAGCCTTTACATAGCAATTTTCTTTCACGATACAGTAGTGAAAGATAATCCTTCTTTAGAACTCCCAGTACTATCTGTTCTTTCCAATATCCCTTAATTAGTATGCACTAGGATTAAAACCAATTGTAGTTGTGTAATAACTAAAAGAAACTGTGTAAAAAAAAATCTAACAGGATCTAGACAGAAAATTCTAAAACTACCGTTAAGTAACTTCAGCATAAATTTACTGCCACCTGCAGGCTTTCACCATCATGAGCCTCGGGAGCAAGGGGTACCCCCCAAACTCACACCCCACGGCCATGGAGGGAAAGCAAATTTGATGTTCCTACTTGGGCCAGCTGATTCAGATTGATTTTATTTATAGAAGAAGGAGGAGCCACTAATGTTTCCCTGTTTAATGAAATAACGCTGCTTACTTTAATTTCTGTTGCCCTATTGTAGCTTGCTTCTATTCACGAAGACAGTGATGATGTCTGAAGATATTCCTACCAAACTGACACGCTAATAAAAGCTGTAAGTTCTGATGCTGCTAGCCACCTCTTAAACAGTGCGCCTCACGTATTTTTCTATTATTCAAAGAAATTAGTTTAAAAACATAAGCCAGGTATTTTTAAAAATCTAGCAAGGCACACAGCACAGTAAAAATCATGCCTGTTCTAGGAAAATTTAAGAGATTACTGTTACTAAATGGCCTGAGTCCTATACATTTATATTCCTTCATACAGATGAATCATACCAAAAGAGTAACATTGACATTTGTAAAGCTTGCAAATACCAAAGTTTACCTATAAAGACTATTTATGGAGCCATTACCATGTGAAATAATCCTTACTTACAAAATCATATAGCGTTTTTTCCTACCAGAAATTGTGTCAGTCAGTGCCATGGGTAACTGGGGCTAAATCACCAATCTTACCAATATTTTTTAAATGCTGGTATTTGACACACACTTCACCCCTTCATTTATTTCATTTGCCAGTTCAATCTTCAGGAGGCATTTCTTTCAACATTGAGTTCAGCACTGCACCTAACCTCAAGTCCTCTGCCTGCTAGCAAATCTCCCAGCTCACTTTCAGCATTCAAACCTTTCATGCAGCATCTGGGAAAGTTAGAAGAGAGGTCCACAGGAGAGCCAGCACGCTCAAACAGGACTCAGCTTAATGCATCACTTTTCAGCTTTCCAGGCTGGTAGTACCAGAAAAAAAACTCAGAATTGAGTCTTAAATGTTGGAAGTCACATCTGATCCACCAAGACCAGATTTTCCATACAGAGAAACAAAAGCATACATAATGCCATGCAAGTACATTTAGTCTGGCATTTCCCGGACTGAATACATGCTGTGCTTTTGATTAAATTGTAGGCTGCAAATCCCATGCTGATTTACTGCAGATGTACCATGTAGCTGACCTACACATATGCTGAAGAAACACTAAAGCATTTCCAGACACCAGTCAAGTATTAACAGTGCTACCTGGAAGTTCACATCACCCAGAGCACCCTGTTAAAACTCTGAGGTACCTCAGGTACCATAGGTAAAATATTGGTTACCTGGTCTTAATTCCAACAGTAACCATGCCCCTTGCCCAAGAAAAGCATAGTAAAGAATTTTCTTAGGAATGATCACATGCCCTTAGAGCAGAGCTTACTTTGCCACATGTAAAAGGGTGTTTGGACAGAGCTGTCACATGCAGACACTGAAGAAATCATGTCCTATTTAGCTAACACAAGGAACAGTGAAAAGCTCCAACAGATCTGTTATCACAGAATCATAAAATGGTTTGGGTTGGAAGGAACCTTAAAGATCACCTAAGCTCCATCCCCTCTGCCATGGGCAGGGATACATTTCACTAGACCAGGTTGCCAAAAGCCTCACATGGATAAAAGCACTGAACATTTTAGCTATTTAAATACAAGGTCTATTGAACATTTGCTTTCTCCCTACCACCTCCCCTTGTCCTCTAAAGAAAGCCAAAAGGAATAGTTCTTTCCACAGTAATAACTGAAGAGTTTCTCCAGGAGATGGGAAGCTGTATTAGTACTTCCCTGTTTTGATAGAAGTCAAAGCTTTTTTTTTCTTTCATTTCAAACAAAAAAAAAAAAACAAACCTAAAGCCAAACAAAACCTCCCTTGCAGAACAAATTGAACCTATTGGTGAAAGACAACATAGGTTTTAAAATTTAGTGAAAATTCCACTATTTAGTCATCTCTTACCACTTGATGGGGGTAGTGAGCTAGTCATGGCAGACCTTAGCATGACAAGTACCAAAATCCAAGTGCATTTGGAAAGTTTCAGAGATGCTTATTGCAAGATACCTAAGGTAAACTCCACATGTATTTATGCATTGTGTTGTCACATTAAACCAACCGCATTTCAACTAAATATACCAAATACTTCAGTATGGGAAAGATGAACAGATCCGCTTGCTTTGTGTGTTTAGTGAAAGCCAAACATACCTATTGATACAGAAGCCTTTCCACATATATACAGAAAGTTCTTTTTGTCACTCCGTGCCTCTCGCTCTTCACTTACTTCCCTTTTCACATACTGTATCTCATAGAATAAGTCACATACCAAACATTTTTTTCCTTTCAGCACTTTACAGATCTTAATCCTATCTGTAGTTTAAAACAATGCTACCAAAGCTTGAAAAGCTCTAATGTAGTGGTGTAAACTATAAAACAGAGGGACAACAGGCTAACAATGTCTATACTTCAAAGGACACCACATCTCTTACATTTTATGTTGGAGCAAGCAAACCATTATATTTTCAAATATTTTAAAAATATACAGTGTGTACCAAATAAGATTCACCTAAGCATGAAACAATTAACCAATTAAAACCAACAACCAACCTTACAGCTTTCCCATCACTTACACAAAATTCATTACAGGTAAAAAGGAAAACCATAGCTCATTTTCTTGTACTTTTTGAAAAGGAACAAGGAGATCCCAGTTGTTGTTGATCAATAATCCATACTGTTATAATTATAACCTGTCCTGTTGATATGAATTATGTTTATTCTGAATTAAGAAGTCACACTCATCAATGGTCAGTCCAAGGCACAGGGCTATACAAAGCAAAGTTCTGCTTTGTACAAGGACATCAGATTAGAAACAGCTGTAGAATTAATCAAGTGCAGCTAGAGCGGTGAGGAGTACAGGAGAGGAAAAGGGTGGATCACAAAACCATTTCAAGCACATCAACAGCTAGCTAAGAGGTTCTTAACAGTGCTTACATTCGATATACAAACAGCTCAGAATAAAATATTCCATAAAATATTTTTAAAATATTGCAAGAACAATCTATATATAAATACAAACTCTCAAAATTCAAAATAAAAAAGGGCAAGTCAAAGGTCTTTAAAAAGCTTTAGGCCTTCTGAAAATTTAAAAGTATTTCCCTTTAGCATTTGGTGTATCAGCAATTCCAACAAGACTAGAAAATCAAAGAGCAAAAAAACATATAAAATGTCCACTACCACAGATCATTTATTTATATACTAAGTTAAAAAATGGAAATATTTTATTACAAAAAGTTTATCAAACAACTGTATACATACAGTTCATATTGTTAAAAGCCAACATATCAATCGATACTTTATGTACATTTGATTAACGTCATACAATTTTAGAAAAGCACCACTCAGCAGAAATTGATTTGGCATTTGGAAAGTAGTTACCACCCTGCACTAGAAGAGACAATTCATTTACATGTTACAATAAAAATTCTGATTTGCTGTGATCATTTAAAGCAAATGGATGCTTCCTTTCTCCAAGAATCATTGTAAGTGGAGATTAAAGTGCACATTACCCACGCATTAAAAATTCTTCAACAATCCCATATATCATTCTAGATGCTCGAAGCACATCACAGGAACATCAAGGATTTAGGACTATTCTCTGTGGCTTAAAGAGTAAGATTCTGAATAAAATTCAGCTTCCTAAGCTGCATGAAATACTGCCAGTGTACAATAAGATGTAATGGAGTACAGAAATTTGGAAAGCAGCATTTGGTGAGAGAGTCAGTGTAAATTCTTCAAGATCTACGACTTCAGTGGAAATATTTTCCTTTCGAACAAAATCCATTGTATTTCATACATCTGTGGCCCAAACATGCAGACCATGCAACAGCATTTACATAACCATCCCCGCAGTCATTCTTTGTGGGCTACACATAACTCAGGTTGGAGCAACACTGTCTACCTTATGCATAAATTTTGCTGGCAATCAAGAAAAAAAAAATCACCAATGATTCGTTACTATAGAATAGGGTCCAACACTAGAAAAGTGCTCTTCAAAAAACATAGCTCAAAATATTGGCTTTGTCTCATTACAAGCAATATAGTAAACCTTATAAAGTATAACACAGTCAGTACTAGCAGAACTGATGAGGACAATAATTTTAATAAATCGGTCCACTTTGGATAAAAGAATGCTTATGCATGTTACAATCTATTCAAAAGCAACAGCTGAGCAGGCTAAATTTACATCCACAAGAGAAGCATGACATGGTCACTGAAAACAGAGTGAGTTGCTGGTAATTATGGTTATCATTTTTTTCACACCAACTGGTCACCAATGGGAAAAAAAAAGATTTTTTTTTTTTCATTTTACAGATACGAGAAGTTCTGAAGCATTACACTTGAAGAGCATACTTCATATCTTAGGAACTCAACCCAATTTAGAGGCAAAATGTCTGTCAACATGATTTACCCTCCTCAGGATTCTGAAGGCCGTTCATATGAAGTTTACATACAGCACAACCAATACACATTAGATACTGCTGTAAATGTATAAGGAATACAAAACACTATTAAATACAACTTTCACCCCATGGCACATCAAGCATGGCAATACCACTTGTTTCATATCCAGTTAGCAATGGTCAGTTGTGGTTATGCTTTATTGAATATTTTCCTTTCTGTAGCTGAGAAATATACAGCTTGGACTTGCTTCCATCCGGTCTTTTAAACCAAACTTCATCATGGTTAATTGTTGTAATTATGGCACTACAGAAAATGAGGGAAGAAGGGTCAGGGGAAGAAAAACAAGAAGAATTTACAAACTTTATAAGCTAAGAATAACCTCATAACTGCAGCTGTATTTCTACACAGCAAATGAAAATATGCATCAGTTGTAAACGCCAGGCCCAAAAGACAGTTTTTACAGAATTCTTCGGCAATTGCATGTGTCTAGTGAAGGTAGTTAATGTTTCAGCCATCTATCTATTTTATTTTCTTATAAATCCTTAAGGTGTACGAATATTTTTAAAGAACAATAGTCAAACACAGAAAACACAACAATAAACTACCCGTAGTAAAAAAAACATACTTGAAATTATGTTGAAGTATTTGGAACAAAGTTAAATGGCCTGAAGCCACAACTTAAAGCACAAAATGTATTCAACTGTTAATCATTATACCAAGACCATAAGAAATAAAGTCAAGGCTGACTTAGTGAATCATTGTTACACAAGCTCCACTTTTCTGCTCCTTGTGGTAACCTTTTGTACAAATGGTGAACAAAAGTGCCTCCCCATACCTCCTAGGAGGGAAAATAGTTTCAATTATAGATTGACAGGGAAAAAAGGGCACAAACCTAGAGATTAAAACACCTAATAGAATAAAGATCTTTCACATACTGAGGGTCACAAAAGTTGCTCTTGGAAACTCTTCAGCCTTAGAAGTTGCCTGTTAAGCATCAGCTTTTGGCTTTTATCAGACACTGGATACTAAGATCTTTATTTGGCCCAGTTCAACTGCTATGTTCTGCTAAATTAATTAATTTTTTAAAAATTTCAGACAGAATATATAGTTTACTAAAATACCTTTCTGTTTCAGCCCTGAACAAACACCAAAATCACCAAAATTTGTTCCCCTTCACCATACACATGAAAGAAAAGAAACAGCCAGTTTTACAGTAAACTACTGCTACATGAAATAAAGTCAATTTTCCTAAATAGATGCACATATTTAATCAACACTGGGCTTAGACTGATTTGCCCCATTCAGCAAAAGGTAAGATATACATTTAATTTTAAATACACTTAGACTTTCAGAATTTACCAATATTAGTCTTACAGAGAAAATACATTTATATACCTTAAACATTCAATGAAATTTGCACTGTAATATTTAGTTTGTTCCCAGACAGAACCTTTGTTAAAAGACGGAAACATAAAAAAGTTCCAACTCTTTGCTTTCAGAGCACCAATCAACTGAAAACAAAGCTTATCTTCAACAGTATGAAGTGTTCCATAATTAAGTATTTCTGGGTGGGCTAACAGATGAAATTCTCAAAGCAACAGACTTCCAAAATACTAAAAAAGAAATTACTCAAAGGCTATTCAGAAAGTAGTAAGAGCTTAAATTTTTTGTGAGATCCTAACCTGACAAATCTTCAGTGAACTCCAACCTTTACTAGCCTCTCTCACAAGTCCAGCACTCAACCTTCTTTGGTAATGCCTGTCTTCCAAGGAGAACTACTAAATGTTACTGAGGTAGCAGTATTTCCAAATAGGCCTTATTCTTTAATTACCTTCATCCTAGTTATTGCTTAACATAAAAGCAGATAGTTGCATAAGGTAAATAATCTATACCTTGTAGGACACTCATCTTTCTTATCAATGCATATCGTCTGTCCACGTCCATACCACTCCCCATCATAATAGAGTCTTCCTTCTTCAGATCTAGCACTATGTAGATGCTTTTCTAATTTGACAGGTGCTAAAATGATTAATAAAAGTAATTTAATATTGACTTCACAGACATCACTTACATATTAAAATACACTTTCAACAAATTATTTACACAGAATACACATTTTTTCCTGAAGTAGCCTGTCCCTTACTAATTGCATGAAAATTAGAAGCAAGATACCATTTAATTCCAGTCATAAAAATTAAGTTACATTTTCATTTTCAAATAGAAGCTATCACCTGCTTGTCTCCTCTCCTTTTTCCTCCTTACTCACCTCCTCCAAGTATTTGATTTTACCTAGCATTAACATGCCTCTTGCCTCAGTGCCAAAGATGAGTACCATTTCTTTCCCATGTCTCCACTTTTTCAGGGTTGTAGTTTGCAGTGAATGTGAGAGTCCTTTAGAATGCACATATAAGGTACAGATGCTCTCAGTTTTCTGCCTCATCTTGTGCAAACACTGGCACAGCTTGCTAATATTAGTTGGTGTAAAACACTTCTAGAAGTTTCAATTTTTGTTGATAATTTTCTAGAATTTATGCATCAACAGAAGTAACAGGAATCAAGCTACTCTTATCAGCACCTGAGAGAGGGGAAAGACAAAAGCCACACCTTCCAGCTACCTCACCCCATCCTCCATCATTACACCAGGGCTAAAATCAATACCATCTGCCTAGATGCAGTTTGCACCATTGCACAGAGCAAGTTCTGTCTTACAAAAGCAGACAATGTTTACTTACGTTCTGGCTTTACTCTGTGTGGCCCCAGTGTAGCCATTGCCTTGAGACACAAAAGAAAAAGTTAGTCAGGAAGCACAGTTGTTTTTTTCTTAACTGCCAACTTCAGTTGTGAAGTTATTTGCAGTATAGCTCAGGATACTTGCTTTTACATGCAAAAAAACACAATGAGAAGAAATCTAAATGAAACGTGTGTTCAATGGTCACTCAGTAACTACATAAAAAAGCATTTTGGGGGTGAAAAAATAGCCTTTTTTATTTCACACAACTCTGAAGGTTTTCTAAATTAAATACTCAAACTTGCTGTTAAGCAATTCTGTCAAGAAAACACAAAATTACATTAACTCATTCTGAAAACCAAACTGCTGTACGAACAATCTACTCTTTTGATTTATACGTTACAAGTTCATAAATTTTCCTTCATGCAAACTACAGATGACACATAGTATTAGAGTAGGTTTAAAAAAAGAAGCACTTGAGTTTTTTGGCATTGATTGATCTGGTTTTTTTCTGGAGTTATTCTTTATATTTCCAGAAAAATCATCTAAAACTAGAGAGAAGAACTCAAGGGAAACATATGTTGTGTCTTTTCCTCTGATGTAATGAAAGAGGAAAGTCAGACAAGTTCATACATAAAGGTCACATTTCACATCTTGTTTAAAAGCCCTACAAGAAAAAAACAGGATGGAAACTCATTCACAGAGACATTTCCCACCAAGTTTTTGAATTCGCCTAAGTAGTTTGCTATTCCCTAAGTTGGGAAGCACCAGAGTACTAGGGGAAGCTTTCTGACTGTAAGTGCAAGGCAAGGATAGCATTTCATTACACCAAGTTCTTTCAGTAGTCTAACAAAGATCTGAAAAGGCATTATGCAACTAAAAGCTGGATTTATTTTTACAAATACATCAATTTATCAAACAAATTTCTCTTCATGTAAACCATGATTCTCATGTCATCTGGGAAAAACAAAGCTTCTCACTTTAAGGAAAGGTCAAAGCATAGAAATCTTCATAGAATAAAAAAATTTACTGTGTGAAAACATACCATATGATATATATTTTTTAAAAAATCTTCATTTAAAGCAAAATCCTATCAGACTATCCTGTCATAGTTTCTACTTAATTATGTTAGACTATGAAAAAGCAGATCCACTCAACACAGGCTTTAGGCTCACTTTTTCATGGAAAATTACAGACTCCCCATTTACAGACAACCTCTTACACCAACCACTTTGTTGGATTCCTCTGCATGACTTGGGTAGAATCAGAAAAAGTAGCAATAATATAGCTTGAACTGAAAGGATTAGCTGACTACTGAAGAAATAAAAATCTATTTAGTGTTTTGATTGGGTAAGAAACACAGTTACATATTGTTAAGTAGCCAAAGGACTAGACACAAACCCAAACTAAGCCCACAGTCAATGGCATTCATCCTTTCATCTTACCTTCCTTATTGTTGTCCAGTCTTCAAGTATATCAAGGTCTTGTAACATATAAACTATATAGGGGCGTGGAACAGTTAGGGAAAACTCTTTTAAACAGAAATAATAAAATTACTCCAATTTTGTAAAGATATTAATAGCTCTGTTCTTCCAATCTTTCACACAAAGAACACCTACCTGAAGTAAAAGCTCACACAAACACATGCATCTTTGAATTATGCAACATAGAAATACACTTTAACAATAAGTAAAAGAGGCAAAAAAAGAAGGTAGACTTTCAGACTACGAGAGTTCAACATGAAAGATACACAAGTGAGATATAACCATTCCATCCCTAACAGTTCCAAAAATCATTCTTATTTGCAGTAATTCAAGTTACAATTAAAATTCACTGCAATTTCAATGTACCACTGCAAATCATCACCTACATTAGTATCAGCTTTAATAAAATAATTATTTTTACAGCATTCTGCATCTTTGAGAGGAAAGTATAGTCAGCACCACATTTAAGAATATCCAATATTCAAAAAACAGGAATAGAAAGACAAAAGCCCCATCCTTAATTTATCAACTGCAAATTAAAAAATGTGTATAAGAACTTCAAAACAAAATTCCATATAGCACAGCTAATCTTTTACAATAGTCTTAATTTTTACTTTGTTTTTCCCCATTTCATCTCTGAAAAACAAGTTTAGAAGAAAGGTGCTATAGATGTTCAAAAAATAAATTTCCTAAAATGGAATATGCAAGCTTAAGATCCAAATTCCATTTAAAATTTTTAATTTTAAGAATTTTAAGTCACTTTCAAATTTTTTATTCTCTAAATTGCTAAGAATTACAAATCAAAGGCCATGTAAAATTTCTAGGTATTTGCTTTACCCAGGTCTGTAAAACTGGTAAGTTCACAACTATTTAGAAACCATAAACAAAAAGAGGAAATTAATTTACTTCACAACTGAAAGAATTTTCAGCCTTATGAACTGCCTGAAATTGCTGAGATTTTAGATCTAATACTATGTTAGTGTTTTTGGTTTGGAATATATTCTAAAATGGCAAGGTAGCTCATAATTCACGGAATCCAATGCTATTTATACAGACATCCTGAAGACAATGATGACCAAGAGCCAAAGAAAATACACTTTCACACAACCTGGCACCAAAATTGTTAAAGGAATTAAGAAACTAATGAAACCACTTGTAACTGTTGATTAATACCACTTGTAACTGTTGATTAATACCACTTGGCTTTTAAGTACTAGATAAAAAAAATCTCTACTAAACTCAATTTATGACATATCCTAATGGAAGAACTTTGTTATTAGGACACATCAGCCATCTGGGATGTGCTCCAGTAAATCAACCATGCAGAAGGAGAGTGTCCCAATGATGACATATTTTTCAAAAACTTCTTCCTTCCCACTTTCTCCTAACATTAAAAAACCCTGTGAAAGGAGCAGGATTTTTTGCAGCAGCTTAACAATAAAAAAATGGGCTTTATACCGTATAATATCAATATTTAGGAATTGGTCTGTTTTAGATAGTCTCCATAATTCTGGACATGAGTCAACAGTGCACATTTGCAGTCCAGTCAGCCAACTGTATCCTGGGCTTCATCAAAAGAGGAGTGGCCAGCAGGTCAAGAGAGGCAACTTCCCTCTTCTATTCTGTTCTTGTGAGACTGCACCTGGAGTGCTGCAACCAGCTCTGGAGTCCTCAGCATAACAAAGATGTGGACCTGTTGCAGCAGGTTCAGAGGAGGCCACAAAGACAACCAGGGGGCTGAAGCACCTCTCCTGTGAGGACAGGCTGTTCAACACAGAGAAGAGAAGGCTCTAGAGAAACATCATTGCAGCCTTCCCAGTACCTAATGGGGGCTTATAAAAAAGAGGGAGCACAATTTTTTACATGGGCAGATAGTGCTAGGACAGCGGAAACAGTTTTAAACCAAACAAGTAGAGATTCAGGTTAGATGGTAGGAAGAAATTCTTCACTTAGAGGGTAGTGGGGCCCTGCAACAGGTTGCCCAGAGAAACTGTGGATGCCCCATCCTTGAACGTGTTCAAGGTCAGGTTGGATGGGCTTTGAACAACTTGGAATATTGGAAGGTGCCCCTGCCTATGGCAGGGCTGCTGGAAATACATGATCCCTTCCAACTCAAACCATTCTATGATACGATTCTATGATTCTGGCAACTTCTAAGCCTCCACATCTCTGTCCTATAAAAGTGTTAAGCAGGGGGTAGGAGCAGAGAGAACACCCAGTTTGCACAGGCATCTCCTTCTTTCTCTGGAGAAAGACGATGCCGTCTCTTAGGTGTTACACCTCAAGAAGTTTCAGCTGCACTGCATGCTGTCAGCAGCACAAAGTCATCAATGCAAAATTCATAAATACTATCCTCACCCTACAGGAACCCAAAACTCAAAAACAGCCCCCCTTGCCAACCATCTCAAGTCTTCAGATTTTAAACTCTTAATCAAAGAGGGTTCTAGAGTCTATAGAATTCTTAAGAAGTAATACATTGTGGTAAAGATGATCCAGTACGAGAAACAAAGCTATAGAGGAGAAGTTACTCAAGTCAGGTTATACTTCACAAACATAATGCCTAACTTGCTTCTGCATTTGCTTCATAGCTCTATTTTTTTAAGGGTTAGAAAAATCAATTTTTAGAAATATTCTCTACATATAACTAGTAGTTAGATAAGAAAATCTTCATTTCAATTTTTATAATGGGATGTGTCAGCATGGTTTCTCTAATCTAAATAACATCTGCCATCTAAAAATCAGTTTTGATAATTCATTATCACTTCAACATGTTAGTAATGACATATGTAATAAAAGGAGCTACAAAACTGCAAACACTACTAGAAAGAACAATGATTTCAGTAAAAGGATATCTGATACAACAACAGGTTTCTTCTTGTCTGGACTAAATGGATCCTTCCTTTTCTTCCTGGACTGGAGCTCATCATTCCATAATTCTGTAAAGATATAGTAAGAACATGCTATCAATCAGAAATATTTACATGTTTAGCTCTTTTTATAGCAGAAAACTCTGTCCAAAATTGAAAAGTAACACATTTTCTGGTGAGATGCTGTTTCTGAACAGAATGAAGGTGTTACGTGATTATGCAGGCATAAATTAATATTCTCAAAACACACAAGGGATACAGACAATTACTAAACTAAAGTTTAAGTTCTGCCCAAAATCTACAGACCAGTAGCATTCTAATGGATAACATGAAACTCACCAGACACACTATGTGTACACACTATCTGTACACATAGCCACCAGAAGATTAAAAACAAACAAAAATCCCCAAACTCTGAATTTCCATTCACCTGAGGTAATGTCAATGCTATGTCTGTCTTCTTCAAGTCTTCTAATCTTCTCTTCTAGTTCACTTTGTACAGTATCATACAGCAGAAGCTTCTCACTCTAAAAAAGCAAGATTACATATTTTTACATTACTAAGTTCCATCATCTAAATATATATGACAATTTAGAGCATCAGTGGTAAAAGGCGGCAGAAGGTAAGAGCAGCTTTAGGGGAAAAGTTTTCTGAAGTCATAAAGCACATGACCTTTCTCTCCATCCACTTTCTTAGCGTGAGACCCTATCTCCTTAATGACAGCACTCAGCATAAATTAAAATCTAGTTACATATTTATCAAATAACAATACCAAGAATAATTAAGTACATATATAAGAGCATGCAGCTAGCTCTCCAGAATAACTTTGCATTTTGACACAGTATTTTCCTTCTGGATAGCAAAGATTTATTCACAATGAGTAACTGTAAAGCAGTGACCTCTATGCCACCTTTCATTACAAAATTATTCCTTACAAATCACAAAAGCCAGTGTTTTCTTGGAAAGCTTTTTATTAAGCTGCCTCCTATATTAACCAGTCATTTATGGAGCTGCCTCCTTATGGAGCTTCCTCTTATATTAACCAGTCATTTATGGAGAATTATTACCTAATACCAGAGTATCTATAATTGTCTGTTTTCATAGATCTGAAAAATACTGTCCCAGAGCAGAATTTTGAGCACATAACATAATCTAGACAGCTGTGGAAGCAAAATTGTCAACCTTAAAGCTGTGAGAAACATTTCTAAAGCACTGCTTTAGAAAAGGTAGCTAGTTGGTCCTTTTAAAAGGCCATTTGTTTTCCAAATAGATTAACTTATTGCCTGCAATGTTGGGTGGATCATTAGCACTTTGTATATAAAAAGACATACAAAACCACACTCTGACATGAACTTCCTACAGCATTTTGTGTGATCGACTCTCTCTTCCATCTCTACGTGTTTCAGAATGAGAAAATCAACTTCATGGCAAACTGCTCTCATTATAGTCTGCTACACAGGATTGATACTAAAATTACACAGTATCTATACAGATCAGTTACTCTTTTAAAGGCAGCATCAAAAAATCCACTATAACTCTAAAACAGTAACTTGGAATTAAGCTGAATTCTAAGCCTCAAGGAAATAACTTTACTACTCTGTCATAAGCTTGTACAGTTTCAAAAGTGAATGATGAGGAAATACCGCTGATTGTTAGATTTTAACATTCTTTTTCACTGAGCAATGTCTTTAACAATTCTGGAAAACAGAGACCATTTTAAAATTAAATAGCATTTGTGTTTAGACATGTGTTCTGCTTACAGTACTTGGTGACAAATAAGGTGTGAAAAGCTATTGCAGGCACCAGAGGCATTTTTGCTGAATAGTTATATTCTAGTGGAACAGTGACTCTACAAGCAGCTCTGCTGACTTAAAAGAGCTTTTACCCCCAAGAGACCCTTATTGAATGGTGAAAATTTGAATTCTGAAGGTTTCACAGTAAACATAATAGTGGCAAGGACCACCTTAGAGAGGAATAACACACAGACAAAGCAAATCATTCAATCCCAGATGAGAGACCCTGCAAGTCTTACAGGATTCTGTCCAACCTCAGGAGTACTCAGAGGAGCAAAGACAGTGAGTAATGAGTAGTCCTTCATTATACCTAATTCTTTTCCAAGGCATCAAGAAAAATGGAAAGCTTTCTAAAAGTAAACACACACATTCTTGCTTTATTGGTATAGTAGCAACCACAGAGTTCAAAAATATGGTGAAGCACTCAGACAAAAACACCTTTAAGCAACTGAAAGGGAGGCTGAGGAGTACTACGATGAAACCCTGAGGATCTAAGCAACTGTGGACAGCACTGAACATACATGTACCTGAGTGTTTATACTACAGTATTTAGATGCTCAAACAGGAATGTTTATGTTCAAGGAGAATAGTATGTTTTTCTTGTAACCTCTTTTGAAACTACAATTATATCACTGCTGTCCAATGCATACCAGAAAGACTTTTTTGGGGTTTGTTATTAAAATGTGTTTTTTGCTAAAATTGACAGATATTTTAGCTACTTTCTTGGTAGTCTTTTTATTACAAAGGTACAAAAACCACGTGGGAATCTATTAATAAGAACCTAATAATGAAAAATAAGGAGCCTTGGCTACATATATATATATGCAAAGCCAAACTCTTGAAAAGCTCTTCAACACCTTCATAAATTACTTGGATGCAGGACTGGAAGGGATACTAAGCAAGTTTGCTGATGACAGTAAATTGGGAGGAGCTGTTGACTCCCTCAAAGGCAGAGAGGCCCTGCAGAGAGACCTTGACAAATCAGAGAAATGAGGAATCACCAATCATATGAAGTTTAGCAAGTGCAAGTGCCAGATTCTGCACCTGGGATGGGGCAATCCTGGTTGTGTATAGACTAGGAAATGAGAGGCTGGAGAGCAGCACTGCAAAAAGGGACCTGGGGGTCCCGGTCAATGGCAAGTTGAATATGAGTCAGCAGTGCCCTGGCAGCCAGGAGGGCCAACCGTGTCCAGGGGGGCATCAGGCACAGCCTCATCAGCTGGTCAAAGGAAGGGACTGTGCCGCTTTGCTCTGCACTGCTGTGGCCTCACCTTGAATATTTGTGCAGTTTTGGGCACTGCAATATAAGAAAGATATTAAGCTCTTAGAGAGTGTCCAAAGGAAGGCAATGGAGATGGTGAAGGGTCTGGACAGGAAGCCATATGAGGAGCAGCTGAGGTCACTTGGCTTGTCCAGCCTGGAGGAGACCAAGGAGAGACCTCATTGTGGTTTTCAACATCCTCCTGAGGGGAAGCGGAGGGACAGGGACTGATCTCTTCACTTTTGCGACCAGTGACACGACTTTAGGAAACAACATGAAGCTGAGTCAGGGGAGATTTAGGTTGGATATTAGGAAAAGGTTTTCATCCAGAGGGTGACTGGTCACTGGAATAGGCTCTCCAGGGAAGTGGTCACAGGACCAAGTCTGACAGAGTTCAAGAAGCATTTGGACAATGCTCTCAGGCACATGGTGTGATTTTTGGGGTATCTGCACAGAATCAGGAGGGTCCACTTCCAACTCAGCATATTCTATGATTCTAATTTTTTGATGCTTTGAATAATCTCTTACATGGACTTAAATGTCACATGGCAATTGCATTCAAATAGCAAGTAACTGCAGTAATAAAAACATGCACAGAACCTGAAAAGCATGACAGACAGTAAAGTTAGATGAGGTTAGCTATCAATGTGAAACAGCTGGCACAACCTCACAGTGCTGTCGAGAGGCTTGGATTTCACATTCGTACTTGTTCTTCACAGATTCCAGACAAAGCTCTCGATAGATACCTGTAATCAGAGAAATTATAGCAATATTACTTTCTTTAGCAAATACCCAATTTCCAAATTCCCTTTTAAGACTGCCTGCAAGTCCTAACAAATGCACACAGTGGAAAATACAGATATATTAGGCACTTGCAGTGGCTGGCTGCTTCTAAGAGTAAAAATAAGAACAAGTAAACTCTTAATTCTGAAGATACGAAACAAAAAAATAAATGCTATTTTAACTCCTTCCCCTGTCAGTCAACAAATTACCCCAGTGTTCATGCTAACTTTACAAAATATGTCTATTTCATATTTCTGATCAAATTATCCCAGATATCGTCAAGTTTTTTATTCAAATACTAAATGGCCTCTTCTATTTTCTGATTAGAGTTTAAAATTATGCTTTGAGGTTTTAAAATGGCTAGAAAACTGACTGAAAGAAAAAGTTTTTACAAATTAATATTTGAAATAAGACTTACTTTGTAATGCATGACCTTACTAAATTAAATCAATTAACAAGATTGTTCCACTCTTTGAAATAGTCACTTTGTGATACAAAGCACACCACTTCTAAGTATTAGGAGCATTTCTCACACATTTCTGAAAATGTGTCTACTAAACAGACAGCTGAAAAATCTGAAAAGTATCTGAAATGTAGTATCTGGCAAGCATAGATAGAACTTGATGTACTTTATTCAATGCATTCAACACAAAATACTTAAATAGTTTCAGATTACAAACTTTAGGAGTTAAGTTTGTACACACACTTGTGATATCTCCCAACAAAAGAACTTCCAAAACCAACTTCCCTTAGAACTCAACTGACTATAAATGAACACAGTACAAGAGGAACAAAACTACCAGCAATTCCCCTGAAAAACAAACCACCAAGTATTATGTTAATCATCTTTCTGCTGCAAAGTCATTTTTTATCTAGACTTCAAAATTTTCTTTTCTTACACTGCTGTATTACACCGGATTTTTTTTAATATTTATGGCTGACTGGCATATCTAGGTCACTGTTTGCCTGAAATCAAACAATATAATCCTGAACAGCTCCAGAAAAAATAGTTGTATTTCTGACTTGCTGAAATAGTCAAGATACACATTTTGTTTGAATAGTGCCTTAGAGAGCAGAGAAACTCAAGTTTCTTTTCTACCACAGATGCAATTATAGCCAAAGTTTAGTTAAACATAGTTTAGTTTGGGGTTTTTTCACCCCTTCCTTCCCTCTCTCAGGTAACATAGGTCCTTATAGGTTACCTGCTGGAGCTCAGTCCTGCTAATACCCACTTCTGTCACAACTCAAACAGGAAGAGCAAATAAGCCTGTTCTGCAGTTTCTTGCTTTCTATGGAATAATTTTATCAAGCTCATTTAGTTGGGGACAACAAGGAAAAAAAATCCTGTTTTCTATTCTCACCTTCAAGAAAACTTAGCAGTTTTTATGCTGGGCTTTTTTTACATGGATCTTCAGTGCTGCTGAAGACCAATCAGGAGAATGCATACCCATACTCACCTACGAAAGCACTGATGGACAGCCACATTTAAAACTGAAAACTGAAAGCCTGGATTAAGGTTGCTTTTATATTAAACCTTCTGCAAGTTCATGTGCAATCCTTCTGCAAAGCCCAAGAGGGCTACTTAGAACTAGTCATGTAAATTGGGTTAAGAACTTAAAACTAAGAAATTCTGGGTCAGCAGCTGAGGAAAAGCATTACAGAGAAGAGCTGGAGGGAGAGAAAAGCAATAG
>JAOXXN010000065.1:38631299-38649204 GCA_026770055.1 Myrmophylax atrothorax | reverse complement strand
AGCCGTGACCCTCCTCTCTCCCTCTCTGAAGCTCAGGGTGCCCAGAGATGGAGAGGGGAAAGCAAAGAGCAGAGCCAGAAGCAGCTCTCACAAGCTCAGCAAACAGTGGCTTCCAGTCCCCAGTAGCTGCCCCAAAACGAAGTAAAACCAGTGCACAGGAAGAGCCTCTCCCCCTCCCATGTGCTGGGGGTCTGTTTCTCACCTCTGCCTCACCATTTAGTTGGAATCTAGAGTCATCAACCACTCCTTTGTTCTTGGTGCTGGCACTTCAACTCCCAAAACCTTTGTGTTGGTAGGGAGAGAAAAATTCCCTGAAGGACTCCTCTCCCCCCCCACACCTTTCTTTGTTTGAACCTTTAACAAAAGTTTTAATTATTATTTTTTCCTTATTTTTTGTTTTTAGTAATACATTTCAAAATTGACTTGAGGTTGGTATGTGTAAATGGGGAATGCTGATGTTATGCATAGTGATGACTTGAGAATGATTTACTTTTAATGTACACGTCTCAAACCTTGGGGAAAGATGTTATGCATTATGAAGAAGCTATGAAAGGTGATATTTGGTTTTTTTTCCTTCTGGCATTGAGTCAGTTGCCTGAAGATATCAAGGTCACCAAGATTAAACTGGAGATTGCCAAGGACTTGTTTAAAAGTTACTATCAAGTCTGACCGAGAACTCTGACATCTTACTTAATATAGAAAAAAAACCCAAAACCAAACACATATTCTTCCCTTTCTTTTAGGGTTGATTTTGAAGAAGCTTCTTCACACTGGAAATTCATTAAAGGTATTGAAAAAGTTGCCTACTACTGTTGTCTAAAATAGTTAAAAATACAAATGAAAACATAAGGGCAAATTTTTATGTGAAAAGCACAGGAATCAGGACCAGATCATGACTTGTGTGTCATGAAAGAATGAGTTCAAACCATTACCTTTTAACTCGGTAGAACTACTCACAGTAGTGTGTTTATATAGAGTAGCCAGTTGTTTAAAGGATTTTGTATTAACACAGAAGTATTGCCTTAACCTTGGAAGTGGAAGATTATCTATGCCAAAGAGACCTGCTGGTAGGTAGAGTAGTTTAAATGGCTGACCACGAGACAAAAGCCAGTCAAATGTAACATGCAGCTGTTTGCAGCAGTACCAAAACTACACCATTCCTCTGTAAACCACCTGCAGGCTTATCTGGTACTGAAATTCTCCATTTGCGAGCCAGGAGGGGAGTGCTCTGAGACTCCATCACCTTTATTGAAGGAGGAATGGAAAAGGGTGGAATGGGTCCTTCCGATACAGAAAGTTCACTCTGTTGTTTTAAGTCACAAACACATTTAGAAATTTTATGTCAGTCTTTACTTTCTGAGAAAGTCATGTGGCATCTTGCAGTGCTGTAGTCAAGCAAGTGATTAGACGTGTTGGTTTTCTTCCTGTTCTTACAGAGAAACCCTGTGAAAAATTCTGTGAGGCAAACAGCATTGAGGGAGCCAGGGTTGCCCTTGCATTTCAGCAGGAGCAGCAGATGTATTAGTTTGACTCTGCTGATTGCTGGTACTCATACTGTCTGTTGTCATTTTTTTTTATCACTCACCTCCTCCTCCCTGCAGGACAATTGGAAATTCTTTTTTATGTTCTGAGACAAGATAACTTGTTCTAGTTTTTTTCCTTTTAAGATTCGTCGAGAGGGTGTGCGTCTCTTTCTTTTGTGGCTGCAAGCACTTCAAAATAACTGTAGTAGAGAACAATTATGGATGTTTTCGTGCTTGATTCCTGGATTTTCATCACCACAGTCTGAATGTGGCCCCCGAACACTAGATAATCTCATTAACCCTCCACTTAATGTTCAAGAAAGTAAGTTATTTGGTGATATTACTCAATTCTCAACATAATTCAATTCTTGTCACAGAAAAGGCAAGTTGAAGTACATATGTAACCAGGGAGATGATGGAGCTATTAAAGAGTTTCTTAGCAGTTTAAGAGATCTTCTTTCAGTAGCAACTGTTTTGTTGTTTTTCGGATTAAGTTGATTTTTGTGGTTGTTGGGAGTTTTTTCCCCAGCTATGGCTGTTGTAGCTTAGCACATAGCTGGTGAAAATTAACTGACCAATTGATGTAATTCTTCAAATTGCAAGAGGATACTGCATCTACTGGAAACTTGCAGATTCTGCTTGCACTGAACATACACACTGGCTTTCTTCATACTCCAGGGTCCAAGCTATGCAAGGCAATTTCTGGCGTGGCCTTCAAGAGAATGAGTGGTTGTTAGGGCACTGTGTAAAGACAAATGTGTCTGTGTATGACCAGGCAATTAAGGCTGTTGTATACTTGCAACTTGAAATCTTTGAAAAGCATTGGACCTTGTAAATTGCAAAACCTGAGGTCGTAAAGGTTTGCATTAATAGAAAAGGTTGAGCATTCTGAGGTAAGGTTTTTGTACTTTCTAGATGGTTTTCTTTTAATGGTAAGGTCATTATCTTGACTGTAATCAAGAGTAAGGATGATTTTCCTCTTGAGATGATTCTTACAACAGTTTTTCCTTTGTTCAGTCTAGAATTAAGTACCAGATACTGGTTACTTAGGGGAGCCTCTTGCCACCTAACTCAGTTTATTCCTGTTAGTGGGATTTTAAGCTCACTTATTAATGAATTGCAATTGGATGGGGTCAGAAGTGCAAACTATGCATTCACATAAATGGGAATAAGAAGTTAACCACTTTTTCCTATGAATGTTAAGTGCTGTTGCCTTCTTTCCTTTTCACCCATATTTTAGTATTTTATTGCTTGTAGAGGCAAGCAGAAGTAAGTGAGTAGTAATTAAATTTTCTGAAACTTAGCAAAGAAATTTCATGACAGGATATCTCTGCAGGTAAAAGTTTGCTACGTACTTTAACTCTGTTTTGGAGTAATGTTGTGAAATGCAGAGTGCAGAGTGAAATCTGAACATCTAACTACAGAAACAAGGGAAAATTGAAGTAGCTTCACTGTCAAGGCAAAGAATATAGCTAGTAAAATTTAACAGAAATGTAACTGATCAATGAGAAAATTATGAAAAATGTAAATAAAGGTTTGGCATTTGTGCAACATAAATGTTACTCTATTGTTTGCATAAATTCCAAAAGAAACGGATTACACCTTTTAGAAAAAACCAGTTTTTGCAGGTAGATTCCCAAGGTACATTAAGAAAACCCGGTTATCTGCTGTGCTTTTTATACTAATTAGTTCTGTGGTGGTTTATTAGAAAATAATTCCTGATTTTCATTAGTCTGTGGGTGGATTGTTTTACCTATAACTGTCTCTGCTTACTCCAGTGCATTTCTACTTTTCATAATTTGGTAGGTATTTATGCATGAGAAGAAATGGTCTAAATGTTAGATGTACTTCTGTTTTTCTTTAAATAGCTCAAGTGACTATAGAGGAAATCACTCCACTTGTTCCTCCACAATCAGGAGATAAAGGACAAGAAGATTTAACAAGCTATTTTTTAGAAGCACTTTTGAAATACATGGTAATTCAGGTATGTTCTATCATTTGTAGCAGTGTAGATTTATATAAAAAATCTTTTAAAGATGCCTCCCTCAAGTGTCCTTTGTAAAGAGCAAATTCTCCTAGAGAAGTCTTCACTTGTCTTCTTTGTGAAGATTCCTAGGTTTTTTACTGGAGAATCTTCCATCAGATTGTGGCATAGAGGAAAAATGACTTGTCAGTCACTTCCAGCAATGCTGATTTCAGCTCCCTTCCCATGTTCACCTCCCTTTCCCTATGCTGCTGCCTTCAGCCAGTGGATCAGCTGTGTGCAGAAAATGAAGACTTGAATGAGTCTTTGGTCCACAGTGTGCAACTCAGGCTCACATTATGTCATTCCCATCATAGTTTGACACTTCCATGATCTCAGCCAGTACTTGAAATGCCTAGGACAGGGCATGGTAGCAGCTTCTGTCAAAAACTGTGGCCCAGCTGTAGTATGTTATGTAATTGACTTGCTGGCCAACTAGCACAAACTGCTTCTGAGCCTGCTCTGCTCTCCCATGCACAGTAAGTTGCTTCACTGCATGACATGCAGTAGGTGTTCCATAGTACTGCCTTCTGGATCAGACTTGTCCAGCAGAACCCGGTTGGGTGGCTATCCGTACATTTTTCACACTTTTGCTGGTTTTGCTAGAGAAGATGGACAGTGTACAAATATAGCCAATGTTCAACATTTGGTGCCTGCCTTTTATCTATCTTTTTCTGAACTTGCCATGCTGGAATAATTCACAACCTGATTTTGTTGCTTCCAGCATCTCCCAGTTTGAACACAGGTAATCATCCTTGTAATCTGTACTGTAAGCTTATTGCTGACTATTCACTTTGAAGAAAACTAGCCCATATATTTTTGAAGACAACTGCTCTCTCTGTAGTAGATTGGTAGTATTATATGTAAATTCAGATAAATCATTGAGACAGGTGTCATACAGCTTGTTTGCTATGTGAGTGCTCAAGTCTTTTGCTAAAGTTTCTTTAGAGGCACTGATAGTTGCAAACTGACTAGTTACTTCTTTGATATTAAGTTCTGCTGAAGGACTTTGTGTCATGAAATTATACGTATCACCCATTCTACTGAATTATATTGAGGGACGAAATATATGTATATATCTGTATTCCACTCTAAAGACCCTGAAAATAGATCATAAAAGAACTGTGACTTTGAGTAAGGAAAGGAGAAGTAGAGGGGAAAAGAAGGCGGGGGGAAGGAAGGAGAAGTCTTCCTCTATATTATTTACAATAGACTTGTCAGATTACCCAGCTCTGTGGGCAGATAGATTCTCCTGAGCAAAGATGGAAACTGCATGTTGGATTTCTTAAGGAGAAATTACCATGCTTCATATTCCTTAGCATGTAGGAAAACATTTTATAATGGGGAATGCTTAGCACTCATGATCCATGATAGTTCATTTGCGTAACTCAACTTTAAAGTTGTATCTTCTGTTGCATGTGTTTGAAAAATTTGTTTCGTATTGCCAACTGCACAAATGAATCGGAGTACCTGTTATAATGATTATATGAACACTTAGTTGAAATGTGTTAAAAGAAATTGTCAAAGAAGTATTTGGAGTGGCATGGGTAATTATTCTACTCTTATGAAACATTTTTAAAATGTAAAAGCAGTGAATTTGTGTTTACTCCCTGACTTGGCAAGATGACTGTAAAAGTGGATGTATTTCTGTTGGTTTCAGTATTTGATGTGTTCAAGTTCATTTTGAAGCAATGTTTTGGAAGAGAACAGTCTTTGTTTCATTGATGTTTCCTAGATAATTTCTGTTTTATCTTTCTAAAAGTGTTTATTAAAACATATATGATTTTGTTTCAAAGAAATAACTGTTGGAATGTCCTCTTTATAAGTTATCTTTCTTTTTTACTTATAGATGTTTACTTTGTTTAATTTCTTTTGTTAAGGTTAAGAGTTTAGAATGGAAGAACAAGGAAAACCAGGAAAAGGGATTTTCATTTTTATTCTCTAATTTTAAGAAATACTACTTACCTTCTATTTTCCCAAACATCTGTAAGGAGACCAGCTTGTATAACCCTATACTTGGTAAGTGTTAACACAGCTGATAAAACCATTACTTTTTATCTAATACAGAAGTTATGATATGATTAATGAGAGGAGCCTCTGACAAAGTTAAGATGCAAACAAGACCAAATGCCAATTCAACAATACCAACTTGATTTTGTAACATTAGGTGTTTAGGGGAAAGAGAGTGAGAGATAGTACAAGCAAAAGATAGTTACCACCTGTGGATCCCATTGATCCTTCTTCACTGTGGGCTCAGTGATGGGGTGGAGGTCCTTGTTCATTCTTTTGTTGGTAAGTCCTGTGCAGAAAGGGGTGCTGGGTCCATAAGGTTTGCTGCTGACTACCAAGTCTTTTCACTATTTCTACATTTTAACAAACAAAGGAATTAATGCTTATTGCTACAAGTTACATTATTCTCTTATTAATTAGTATTCTATTTTCTATTGGTTAACTGATTCCCTTGCTTCTTATGCTAATTAATCTGCATCTCAGTCTTTCTCTTCTTTTGCGTCGACGGATTTCTTGAGTCGGAGGGCTGTGAGTTGGCCATCACAATCTCCCCCTGCCTGCCAGAATTACCTTTTACCCAGTTGGAGCTGGTTTCAGCACAATTGCTGAGTTGGTTTTATTTGTTTCTTCCTGTCTTGGGAGTTTTGAACAAATGTCCTTGTGGCCCCTAAATTCTGCACCCTTTGTATCCACTGTCAGCGATACATCCTTCTTCCCAAGCTTTGTTAATCTCCTGCTAGGTCCTAACACCTGGACAACAGTACTGCCTTTATACAGTCCAAGCTCCAGCTGTCCACAGAGGCGTGGTCCGTGGGGCTTGGGTAGTTGCTGATGGTCACAGGTGCCATCTGTCCCATAACTTGGGATGCTAATTTTGTTTGGCTGGTGATGTGCATATGAGCAGTTGCTTGTTTTCACAGTCTGGGAATGCGTTAACCAGGATGTGCTAACCAGATCTTGCCTCTGCCAAGGCCTGGAATTAGCACTTTCCTGTCAGAAATTCCTCCTTTCTGTGGCCTTAACAGTGTTTGAGACAGGTGACTGTTCTCATTAACTCCTAACAAGAGAATATAGCAAAAAAATTTTTGTTTGAGTCATGTTGCCCATGAAGACCACTCCAAAAGTATTTCTCATGGAAGAACATACTGCGGTTCCTGTTTATGGTTTTCCCTTCTTTGTTTGTGGAGGCCTCTGACCCTTTCATTAGAGTATTTCTTGCTATATTAACTTGACTGAGGTAAATGAAATGTTCTTGTAAAACAATTCTTTAATGTGACCTCTATTTTTTATCTCAGTTGTGCTCTGAAGAGAAACTACTGATGCTGAGATAAAAGGTGTTAGTGTGCTGTTCTTTGAGTGTGTTGGTTTTATCTGTATAGAATTATAGTGTTTGAATCATACAATGTTTGCTCATAGTTCTGACAGGGCAGAGTTGGGGTTTTGTACCTACTGCATTTTGTCAAGAGCTTGCAGTTGGAAGAGGAAGCTAGCTAGGGTTTCACACGGTCTTTAAAGCTGATGGTGCTAGAATGTACTTTCCATACAGAGAGCGGAATTTAAGGTTTAAGCAAACCTACGTAGAGTTTTACTCACAGTTTTTTAGCCCACTTTAAACTAGAATGTTGTTTGCAAATCTTGGTTTGTTATCTCAGGTTTGCACGCACCCATGCACAAACTTTAAAACACAAAGGGTTTAAGTTACTATTTAATTACTTGAATAATACAAACACCTCACCTCACTGCTTCTCTTATCTGTCAGTGCAGCATCTCAAAGGGATTAGTAGTGATGTCAACACACAATTCCATATTATAAAATCAGGCTGTCAGGGAAGTTTGTTGAAAAGGTCTTAGGTTCTTCCAGTCCATGTACATTTATTTGGATTTCAGAGATGGTTGTTTCAAAATCATGTTTTCCTGGGAAAGACAAACAGTGGACCTCCTCATGTAGGGGAGAAGAAACAGTCTAATTCCAGCAGTAAGTAACAGTATAGCAAGAGTTTTATGTGAAGATGCTGAAGAGGTTCCGTGATAAAATAGCTACAAGAGGGATACTAAGCAGTGCTGAGAAGGCAAACCTACTGTTGCTTGATGCCCTCAAACAAGAAATACGGAAGTTATATTTTCTCTTTCCATGAATATCTTGATTGAGTCTTCCATAGAAGTGTTACTGCAGTCCTCTGTTTTTCCACAAATTGTAAACAAGAAACTTCCAATGTCTTAATAAAGAAGCAGAGAATGGGGAGCAAGAAGGGGGCACAGATCTCCAAAATTACTGAGAGTGCCTTAAACTGTGCCAAGTCAGCAATGACAAACAAGGATTTTTTTTTCAACAATACAGTGATGAAAACTGCAGAAGCACTGGTAAGTAGAATAATCTTTTCTCCTCTAAGAAGTTCTTTTCTGGCATGCATCTTCCCACCCTATTTGAAAGTAATCCTGTGCCTGTTCTGAGTTTACAGGATTTAGACTGAAAGCAGGGCAAACTTGGGCACTGAACCCGCTACTTAGAACAATTCTTATGCTATTAGTGTAATGTTTAATTTAGGAGAAGCCATGAAGTACAAATCAAAACAGTGTCTTTAGTAAGCTAGCATTGATATAAGGCTTTACTGGATATAGTATATTAGACTGAGATTTCTTTTTTTTTCCTTCTTTCCTGCTTTCCTTCTTTCTTTTCAGAAAAATATATTGGTTACAGTAACAAGCACCAAGCATTCCAGTTACAAGAAAGCTAGTATTGTGCTCTACTGTTTATTTTGATTGTAAAGTCTTTTTTAAAAATCTTTTGAGATTGAGTTGGAAACTATTTAGGAAGAGCTATAGATATGGCAGTAAGATTTCAGGGGCATTGCTTCTTCCATTATAGTAATGTGCCTTTCTCTCCCATTTCCAAGTTATTTGGATAGGCTCCTTCATTTACAGGGAAACAACAGTTTCCCTGTAAATGAAGTTTTCCTTGTAAAGCTGTTCTACAGCTTTCTTTCTCTTCATTCCTTATGAATGCTTTATTGTCTTAAAAATTGTGTGGTCAAATCATACAGGTGTCCACCATTATAACTTTGGTTTTGCTGGCCTTTTGATTTTCTACCTTGTGTATATCTTCCATCACCTACAGCTTCCTGCCCTTTTTGGTGTCAGCTCACATCAGGTTCTCAGAGGGAGAAGGGCAGCAGATGTGGAAAGCCCAAAACAGAACAGAAAGGAAAAATGGAAAGTTGGAGGAAGGGAATATTTCCTCTTGTGCTATTTTAGTCAATCTAACAAGCTTTGTTTTGCTTTGGTTTTGTATCTGTGTCCTCATTTGAAGACTTGGTACCTACTTCCAAGATGGACAGAAATGTGAAAATAGAAGAAATAGCTGAAGGAGGATACATTTGAGAAGCAGCTGAAGCACATACTGCAGCCGAAACAAAATATATGGAGAGGATGTTCTGAGAGCATATCATGAAACTGGAAAACCATATTCACTGCATGTTTAGTCTTTCTGAAAATACTGCTGCCTTGGTGCTCTGCTGAGTGCTAATAGATAGCAGAGAGAACTGATTTTTGCATCTTTAAATACTGTGCTATCAGGCATTTTCTTCCTTCTTTCACAGATTATACTGTTATATATGCTTCTGTTTTAAGATATCCTAATTTTAAATTTGCTTACTGACCTTCTGTTTTCCACAGAATGAAAACAATGTACTGGGTTTTTTATCTGCAGTAAATAAACCATTTGTAAACTTTGCAAAAAGTGTTCTGTGCTTTTGTTACTTCCCTAGGTGCTAGAATCATGTGGGTTTTTCATCTAAAGTAATGCTTCCATTGAGAAGTGTGGATGTAACTTTGAAATCTGTACTGGAAACATTCCTTGGTTTAGCAGGATCACTACTTAAGTATAGGCAGTTGAAGTGACACTGAGATATACCAGCTTGGGTATCCTCACTGCTGGTGCTGGATTTTGTGTACTTGTAATGATAGCAAGGAAATCTTTACAGCAGTGTGACAGATAGGCTGGCTTCACTTCAGATGCCGTAAAAAGGCTGTCATAATTTCATTGCCTAGAAAGAAGTTGTTCTCTTTTTCACTGCTATCCAGATAGCTCCTGACACTGTAAACAGGCACAGTTATGCAGGATCCTTTAGAACACTCTTGACCTTGCATTAGGAAGATACAGTCAGGGAACAACTTTATATTGTTCAATGTGACTACTTTATATCTTCTTTGACTCTCACTATTAGTATTTTGGAACTGCCTTCTGGCCTGTAAAACCATGGAACATCTCTCTTGCTCATGTACTACAGGCCATAGAAGAGTTGAGGCAGTGCTGAAATACCACCTCTGTCCAGTCTGGCACTCTGTATCTGGATAAGACTGTCATTTTCCATGCTTCCATGTTTGTGTTAACTGTTGTGTTAACTGTTGTTTTGGTTTTGATTTTTGTTTATCTTGTGTGTGTTTTGGTTTAGGGTTTTTGTGCTGTCACTAAATTAAAATCATGATACTGAAACACAGCAGTGGAGTGTTTTGACAGCACATATCATAATCAGTCCTCACACAAATATTCATCTTCTTTCTGTATTAGAGCATATGGCATACTTGCCCTTCAGGAGCTAGGACTAGATTTGGTTGGCACAGTGTCATTTGCACATGCAGGTACTGTTGCTGCTTCAGGTTGATGATTAGTAATGCAGAACTCTTCTGCACCCTGTCTTGGGTTGTGAAACCTAGAAATAATATTCTGCAGTGCTGAGTCACAGGAAAACACACAATTTAAAAACAGTATGTACCCATGTTTGTCCCCATCTTTACCACACATGTCCATTCTGTCCACATGGAGTTATTAAGTACTGTCACAGTTTTCTCTGAAGCAGGTTCAGGACTACTGATGACTCTAGCACAGTAGAGAACCAGAAGAGCTAAAGAGTTCTGACCCATCATGTAAAATACATGATGGAGAAAATGGAATTGTTGATTATAGGCCCCAAATGAGCACAGTTCCTGCCAGTTGTTGTGCCACTGGACATCATTCATTACATTCCCTGCAGGCCAATAGAGAAGCTATTGACACAGAATCATCTTTCAGCTAAGTCATAGGATGATGCGTGTGCCTGTGGTCTGGCAGCAAAGTCCAGCAAAACTAGCCAGTGCAGATGTGGCACTAGGTGAAGCTGTAATGCTCATAGGGCTTGGGAGCAGGATTTCTCTGTTCTATTCATATTTTACCTATTGCAGGGCCAGAAGAGACTGTGTTTGTTGCCTGTATAAGACTGCTGTATAAGTTTTGGAATTCTGTATCTCCCATTGTAGCCATAATTAGATTTGAAAATATCTTAATTCTTTATGAAAATAGTTTTCTTATATAGGCCATAGTCTAGTTAACTGTTATTTCGCTACTTAGAACTTCTTTGTAGTTTGCAATGAAAAATGTGAAAATATGCTGAAGTTTATATTTAAATATTGAGTATAACATGTAGCTTAAAAACCCCTGAAAACAATGGAAAGAAATGTGTGTACTTGCCTAGGACAAAAATGCAAGCAAAGCTGTAAGGCTATAGAAATCACTTTCAGATAAAAAATTAAATGTGTTGCACAGCAGAAGTAAGTTTCTGTCTTTTGGATCAAATAGTGTTGTCTCCCTCCAGGAGAAAATTTAAGTGTTTTGATATCTTACAATATTTGAAATTATTGCATCCATTTCAGCACATCTTGGAATGGGTTGTGCAACAGTGAATGCAACAAAACAACACCTCTGACAGTTCACATGTATTGATTATGGTTTTAAGATTTCTTTCTCTCACAGCTTTCTCTGCACATATTTTTAAAATACTCTATTTCTTCGCAGATATACCACAAATGAGACCAAAGCCACACTATGTAATGGTTAAGAAAGATGCTGAAACCAATGAGGCAATATATTGCACAAAAGAACCTTTTATTAAGGCTCGTGTTATTGTCATTCGATGGTTAGTGTCTTTCTGGCTTGAGCCAAAACCTCATACAGGACCTCATATTCCTGGGATGGAAGGTGAAAATGTGCCAAAGAATATTCAGGTAAAACCAAACAGACTAAAATGTGTTTGTTTTTGTCTTAATTGTTATGTCAGCAGTATGCACTCCTCCAATAAGTACAACTATTGAAAAGTTAAAAAAAGGAATTTCTAAACAAATGTTATGCTTACTAATTCACTTTGGAATGACCTCCTATGCTGCCTTTTTTTTTTTTAAATTCTTCAATTTGTTTTTAACGAAATAGGCATAAGCCTTGAAATGCCGTGAATCCTTTTTTGTTGATGGAGGTTTTTTCTTGAATTCGTTGTACTGTTTTAAATTACACTGTCATATAACTTAAATTGTGCCATTCTGTTGTTACACTAAAAATGAGCTATGGAATATTATTTAATTTTTGTTTCAGAGAGCAGCTGCTAGCATGGCTTCAAGGGAGGACAGCAAAAATGACAGTACTGATAAGCAAGATAGAAATGCAGAGCCAGAACAGTCTCATTCTAATACAAGTACTCTAACAGAGAGAGAACCAAGTTCTTCCAGCCTCTGCAGTATTGATGAAGAGCATTTAACTGATATTGAAATTGTCCGCAAAGTCTTTTCTTCTAAAAGAAGTAACGTTAATTTTCTAACTGAGATTTTCCGACAGGTAAAAAAACCCTCTTTACAATGCACGAATCTTCATTTTTATATTGTTATTATTATGTCATGGTTTTCTTTAAAGAGCACTTGTTAAGCAGATCATTATATAAAGCTACCATTTTCTTCTGTCATCTTGCCTTTAAGAACTAAAAAGGTAAAATTTTGAAATATTTTCTGTGTAGAATATCCCTAGTTCCTGATTTTTCTAATTTTATATCTTTAGTAACCAGTTTGACAATATTTAACTTGGACTTCACAGTTCCCTATAGATGAGAATGTTTGATCTTTTCATACATCAACACTAGCTGTTAGAACTCACAGCCAACTATATTAACAAGCCTCCTGTGGGAGTCTGCAGCTGCTAAAGAGCTGTTTTAGGAGCAATTGAATGTCCTTACCTTGATAGTGTTCATCAGAAGAGTGGGACGGGTGGCTATAGAAGGTAAAAACTTATGCTTCTGACTTCACTGCAACCAGAAATGTTAGCTGAGCATACTCAAAATAGTGTTTCTCTACTGGAAACTACTAAACAAATTTAAACTGAGAACTTGTGTCAGAATACAGCATCTTTATTTATAGTAACTTTGAGTTCAGAGTGGGAGAATAGAACAAGACAGACTTTCCTTATGCACCATGCTATAGATCAAAAGATGAAGAGAGTTTTCTGAATAGTGGTAAAGAAAAATATACTAAATTTCAAGTTAAATGCACAACACTTAATTGCTTTAAACAGCAGAAAGCTAAACATCTAAAACTCTTATATCTGGATTAAATGGATTTTTTTGAATGAGGCAAGTAAATGTCGGAAGCTTATCCACATTCTTTGTATTGGAGAACTTGGACAGATTAGTGAAGAAGATAGAGAGTTACCCGAATTCAGCTGCCACTCAGGAGTTTACAGAGTCTTGAGACAATGAATGTAGAGTCTAAATTACCAATGGTCTATTTAAAAACTGTCCCCACAGTGAAAAGTGGCAGCAATTTTCTTCATTCTTTTCACAAGGTACTCTGTGAGTTATGTAGATTATTTGGATTTCATATGCAGTTATGAGACCTCATTTACATCATTATTTAGCTGTGAGGTTTTAGTGTAAATTAATTTCTAATATGCCAGATGTTTGTAAGTTTCTAAAATATTAGAGCTAAATTATTCTGGTCAAAAGGAGCTTTCAGTTGTACCAGCTGGTAGAAAGATTGTCTGTAGGGAACAAGTTATACACATTTTAGACTTCAGGGTACAAAAAATGTATAGAAGACTGTTAAACTTGATGAGCAAGTGTGTGACTGATGAACTTGTCAATTTAATTCTGTAATACACAGCTGGATTCTTTTTTTAGTGTGATAATGGTATGAAATGTCTGTTTCCAGAAAGAACATACAACTTGTGTTGTGGGCCCTCCTTAAAGACATGGGCAATGAGGTTTCAACAGTCACAGAATGAACTCTATAAAGCTTTGTGTTAGTGTAGTTTATCTGTTCTTTTAAAAATATAATTAGGGAATTGTGGTCTTTGGTAAATGTATTTATGCTTAGTTATAACCTGATGTTAAAAGTTTCTGGGCTATTGTTGTTACCAGCACAGCAGATATAGAAAACCTACTGGAGGCACTGATCACCTATGACACCAACTCAAATGCATGATTTTTAGGAACAATAATTCTAAAATCTTTTCAGGGAGTAATTTGTTTTAAGGATACTGTTTTGTAGAATCTCACTTAGCTAAAAGTAAGATAGATGGCTACCAGTATTGTGTGTTTCTTAAATTTTTCTTAGTCATTTAGATCTGGTTTAAGTCCACTCTTCCAAATCCTCTGAATAGAGAATGTTGTAATAGAAACTTCTACTCATTCCTTTTGCATATTTTTCATGTGTGTTTGGATCTTAATTTCAGCAGGCTAAGTATTAAGTAGATATACCTGCATGGATTCTCATCTCTCTCTCTGTTTAGCAATGAAGTTTTCAAAGTACTTTCCTGACAAATTTCCTTGTTTAAATCTGGGGTTTTTTCAGTTTACATAGGAAGAAAGTGAGCAAACATTTATGTTTAGGAATAATTTGTATGATCCTACAGTGGCTGTATTTTTCCCCCTTATTTCTTGGAAGTTGTACACTGTACAGCCCAGCTTGATTTCAAGTATTGTAACTGGAGTTTGTTTCTTTTTCTACTCACAGGCATTTCTGTTGCCAATATGTGAAGCAGCTGCCATGAGGAAAGTGGTGAAGGTGTACCAGGAATGGATTCAACAAGAAGACAAACCTTTATTTATGAAAGAACCTGAGGAAATAATGCAGTGCACAACTGTAGATTGTGATGAAAACATGGACCATAATTCATCAGAGAAAGGAAAAGAAAGAGAAGAGGTAAAATATTGTTGCTTAATATTTGTGCATTGTTCTAGTGTGCCAGTAGATGAGAGAAGTGGCTTCCTTAATAGTTTATATGTGGTTTACTTCAATGTCAGAACATCTTTTGGGGAAAATCAATGGTAAAACACTGCATGAATGAGCTGCCAATTTTATCCATTATCTGTAGCTTTTTAATGTGGTTAGTTCAATTTAAAATTTCATATAATTTTATGAACTCTTCCCAAGATGTCAATTATACAGTATACCAACCTTCAGCTCTATAAAAATTATATAAAAATAAAAGGATGAGGAAAACAGGAATTTCATTCAGATATGTCTAAGATAATTGCCACAAGCTTCACAAAGTATTGTTATGTTTTTTAGGTGCGTTTTTCTGCCATTGTTTATTATTTAATATCTTTTATAGCCTTTTTCCTTTAATATAAAGCCAAATTACCTGTCTATAAATCTATGGGATTTTAAGAAAAAATATTTTTCAGGAAAAAGGGGTGAACTCCAGTCATGTTAGAAATTCAAACTGGACAAGAAATGGTTGTTATGAAGACAATTTGCATAAAACATCTGAAATTGATACTGAAGAGCAAAATGTACGAGCTGGAGTGCAGTCAGTATTGCAGGTATGAAATATACTTGATATCTAATTTTATCTAAATTATCAGTCTAAATCTATCTAAACCTCTTGTTATCAGCACATAAAGAGTGGGATGTAATGCAATACTTCTGCCAGGGAATCCCATGCATCTCTAAGGCATCTTTAAATTTTAAAAAATATTTTATATGTAACAAGTATGGTGGTAAATAATGTTACATTAATGACAGTGTTTCACTGTACCTTTATTGACCTTAAGGAGGACGGTGTATAGACCAGCACTGGGTAACATGGTAAAAAATATCTTTTAATTCGCATCAGAATGTGCATTAAACTCTGCCTTACATCACAGAAAAAATAATCCTTGTTTAAGTGCAACATCTTCAAATACCAGGCTTGCCAGTGATGAATGATGGGATGGTGTGCCAAAACATGAGAAAATGAGCACTAATGGGAACCCTCAATCTGCCTCATGAGGCCTTGGCTACAAGGTACCACACCTGAAATGTTTCTACACCAATGCACACAGCATGAGGGAAAAACAGGAGGAACTTGAAGCTTTGGCCCAGTCCCAGAGATTTGACATCACTGGCATGAGTGAAACCTCATGGAATGAGACCTGTGACTGGAGTGCCCTCTTGGATGATTAGAGGCTCTTCAGGAGAGATAGACAGGGCAGAAGAGGTGGAAGGGTGGCGCTGTGTGTAACAGAAGGGTTAGAATGTATGGAGCTCACAGCTGGCAAAGGCACAGTTGAGACCCTCTGGGTGAGAATCCAGGGGCAAACAAATAACATGAATGTCATCATGAGAGTCTGCTGTAGACCTCCCATCCAGGATGATGATGCTGTTGAATTATTCTTTGAGGAACTAAGGGACACTTCCAAGTCAACTGCCCTTGTCCTTACGGGGGACTTCCAGCTTGCCAGAAGTCAACTGGGAGCATCACACAGCCGAGCCACAAGATTCCTAAAAATCCTGGATGACAAATTTATGGAACAGGTCCTACAGGAACTGACTTGGAAAGATGCTCTTCTTGAGCTGCTTCTTGTCAACAGAGGGGGTCTTGTCAGTGAAGTGGAGGTTGGTGGCTGTCTTGGCCACAGCGACCATGAAGTGATTGAGTTTCAAATCTCTGTTGACAGGAGTTAAAATGCCGACAAAACCTCAGCTCTGGACATGAGGAAAGCAGACTTCAGGCTGCTCAAGGAATTAGTAAGTAGGGTCCTCTGGGAAAGGGTTTTTGCAAGTGCTGGAGTCTATCCATGCTGGTCACTTTTCAAACACCACACTAAGGCACAGGAGCAGGCAATTCCCAAGTGTCAGAAATCAGGCAGGCAAGGCAGAAGGCTGACTTGGCTGAGCATGGATCTTCTCTTGGAAATAAGGCAAAAAGGGAAGGTGTATGCCTCATGGAAGCAAGATCAAGTGACGTGGGAAGAATTCAGAGATGCTGCTTGCCACTGTAGGAAGAAAATTCATGCAGCCAAAGCTCAGCTGGAGTTGAAGCTGACAGAAATGTGGGGGACAATATAAAGGTTTTTTTTCAAAGGCATAATGGCAATAGGCATTAGGTATAGAAATATCATTGGCCTGTTACAGGATGAGGATGGTCACCTCACAGACAGGGACAGAGACAAGGCAGAGATGTTTAACACTTTCTTTGCCTCTGTCTTTGACACGGATGACAGACCAAGGGGGTCTCAGTGCCCTGGGCTGGAGGACCATGACTGCAAAAATGAACAACTTCCCAGTCAACCCTGAATTTCTGCGGGATCTGCTGCTCCAGATGGATCACTAGAAATCTATGGGGCCTGAAGAGATTCATCCAAGAATCCCCGAAGAGCTGGCTGAAGTCATTGCTTGATCATCTTGATGATTTTTTGGGAATGGGATACTGGAAAGCAGTGCCTTGGAAAGAGACGTGGGGGTACTGGTCCAAGTTAAGTTGAATATGAGTCATCACTGCCCTGGCACCCAGGAGGGCCAACCGTGTCCTGGGGGGCATCAGGCACAGCATTGCCAGCCGGTGGAGGGAGGGAATTGTCCTGCTCTGCTCTGCACTGGGACAGCCTCACCTTGTATGCAGTTTTGGACACTACAGTATAAGAAAGATATTAAGCTCTCAGAAAGTGTCCAAAGGAGGGCAATGGAGATGGTGAAGGGCCTTGAGGGGAAGCCGTATGAGGAGCGACTGAAGTCACTTGGTCTGTGCAGCCTGGAGAAGAGGAGACTGAGGGAAGACCTCATTGCAGTTACAACTTCCTCCTGAGGGAAAGAGAGGGGCAGACAATGATCTCTTCACTGTGATCACCAGTGGCAAGACCTGAGGGAATGACTTGAAGTTGTGTTAGGGGATGTTCAGGTTGGGTATTAGGAAAACGTTTTTCACCCAGAGGGTCGTTGGGTGGAGGCTGGAACAAACTCCCCAGGGAAGTGATTACAGCACCAGGCCTGAGAGAGTTCAAGAAGTGTTGGACAACACTCTCAGGCATGTGGTGTGACTCTTGGGGATAGTCATGTGCAGGGCCAAGAGTTGGACTCTGATCCTTGTGGGTCGCTTCCAACTCAGCATATTCTGTGATTCTGTGAAATAATTCTGTTTTGTGAGAATGTTCAGAGGTTTTTTTCTTTTACGCTATTGGGCACCGGGGCAGTCCTGTGGTGGAAAGGAGAGCACTCTGGACTCTGAATCCCAAGGACCTGAGTTCGAGTCTCAGTGGGGACCGTTCCTGGCAGTTCAATGCCTCCCTGCCATCCCATC
>JAOXXN010000065.1:38618899-38631199 GCA_026770055.1 Myrmophylax atrothorax | reverse complement strand
CGTGGCAGATGGACCTCAGGACTGAAACGGTGGGGCCAGTTCTGTGCACGCTGTGCCTCACCTAAAACATCCCCTGCACAGGCTGGAAGGGCACAGCCACATGGGGAGAGCCCTGCCCAAATCTGCGTTTGCAAAGTCTGGCCATACATACATACATACATTAGTCACCACACACAAAACATCCAATGAATAATAGTGCGTACAGGGATATTTTCTCATCTTTTTCTAACTTTACAGCAGTAAGTGTTTGAAAAATTTAATCTAACTCCACAGCTCTCTGGTGATATCCTTAAGGACGGGGAGAGTTGCAGGAGTTCCCTAACAGAGGTTTTTAAACTGCTTCTAGTAAAATTGGCAGGGTAGAAATTGTGTTAATTTCAAATGTTTAATGAATGACTTTACTGAAGTTGAGGCTATAGAAAATCAAGAGTGTATAATTTGAGGGTCTTTGAAATGCTTTTAAGGTCCTATAAAGTGTGTACATTCTATGTATGTGTGTGCACATACATACACAGAGGTGGGTATATGACTATAGCCTCCATAATGTTCTTTTACCCAGCAGAAAACTGATACTGAACAAAACAAAATAGACCTGTGTGTTTTCCACTTTACTGTGTGCAATTTTATTGTTGGTGAAATATGCTAATTAAAATGCATTTTTACCACAGGTTGAATGATTATCTGAATAAGGTTTTCTTTTGTGCTGTACACTGTTATATATAAAAATAAACTTTGTAACTGAAATCACTTTTGAACTGAAACATGTTACAATAATTTACGCTTCATAATCTTTGTTTACAATTACTTTTTAGAATATGAAGTGTTCTCAGAAAAGAAATAGTCAAGTATCTTTATCTATTTCCAGTATATTACAAAGGTTTACACATCTGAGAATGTCTCAAAGATTATTGATGTTGAAGGTTTTTAGGCAAAGGTTCATTTGATTGCCAAATATACTTTTTTTTTTTTTAGCTTAAAACAGAGTCAAGGAATCATTCTATCCCAATAGTATGTTTCACTTTGAGAGATTTTCTGACCTGGAACCACATTTGACCTTCTCTGTGAATCAATAATCCAAGACTTTTGTCTTGGGTTTTTTCCCCATTTAGTGCTTTCCTAGACTTATTTCTAGACCCTTAGAGTAGGTGAAGTTCATTAGTTGAGGCTAGTGAATGTAAGGCTGCATAGTAATAGTTTTAATTATTAAAAATCCAGAGCTTTAAGTAGAGGGAAATTGTAATGTAGGACCAATGATTTCCTGGACATGTAGATTAGGAAAGACAAAACAATAATTGAAAATCCGGGCCTGTGATTCAGGTGCTTCCTAAATTTACACTGAAATATGAGTACTTCACTAGTCACCCTTTAAGACCTGAAGTGCTCTTGCCTCCTTTTTTTTCATAATTTTCGTTCTGAAAGCCCTAATTCACTGTCAGCTGAAGTCAGCCACTTTGGGGAAGGTATCATTAAGCCTTACTGATCCCAGTGGGATAAGTGCTTTTATTTCTTGGAATGTAATGCAGGCTGTGTCACGCTGAAGCACACAGTGTGTACCAGGACTGTGTCAAGTAGTTTAACATGCATTGTACTGGTCAGTTGCTGCCTTAGAGGTGGAACTTTTGTGTGGACTTTTTTACTGGGACATTTTTGATGTCCTATTAAAGTAATCATACTGAATAGTTTGTTGTACCATCTGTCTGTGAGAACAAAAATACACAAGCATGTTTGTAGAAAAAATGGGGTAAAGGTCAGTCTTACTGTTGCTTAGTTATTACTTCAAACTAACATATTTAAACATCTACTTCTGGGTGTATACGGAGCTTTTTCTGATACAGATTTTCTATTACAGTTTTTTTCTTCCTGGTTCTACCAACTGAATTGCTGAAAACATGAAAGTGCTTCAGGCTCATAACATCCACTCTTTTCTAATTACAGGTTTTTATAATAAATTCTTCAAATATATTCTTTCTTGAACCTGCAAATGAAATTAAAGCTCTGCTGGATGAACACACTGATATGTGTAAACGCATTCTTAATATCTACCGCCACATGGTAGTCCAAGTGACTATGGACAAGAAGACATGGTAAAATGCTAATGCTTTTATCTTAGATTACCAGTTCACAAGATAAATGTGAAAATTTGCTTGGTAGTAAACACAATAGAGTGGCATTGGCTATATGGACCAGTTTCTCTAAATCAGTAAATACATAAACTTGAGCATTACAGACAACTTAGCAAAGGGGAGGAGGAGTTTATCTGTTCTGCTAAACCCTGTAGTAAGCTCCTAGTTAATCTGAGGCAGCTTAGCCTTAGTAAAAAAAAGGAGTAAGTGGAGATACACAGACTGCTACTAAGGAGCTACTGATGATTTTTTTTCCAGGGCATTTTGTTCGTGTATCAAAGTTTTAAAATAGGAAAACATACAGGAAGCTTCAAAGCCTTATTTAAAAATAAACAAAAAATCCCCAGATAAGCATGGATTACTATGACAATCAGAAGTGTGTTGTTCTTGGCCTGTAGTTGTGTACAGGAGTCTGTGTACTGTGTAACTGATTTGTTCCTTTCTAGTGCTTAAGGTGCCTAGCAGGTACAAGGGACCCTGCTTTCAAAGCCAGTTCTATTATTTCCCACTCCTTTAAATAGTTGCCTGTAATAAGGTAGTATATTGAAACCATTTTCCACTGCAAGGAAGCAGTATCAAGGGAATTTCAAGTGTCTGATTTACTCCATTTTAATTTGACTTGGCATTTAATCTGTCAGTAGTATTTCCTGAACTCTGGCTAAGGAGAGTTGGCACTACATGTCATATGAAGCTTGTCTCCTCTTCTGAGGAGTCAGTTCCAGGTTAGCCAGTGGGAAATTTAGGAGTGATAATAGAAAACAGATTCTACTACATCATTATTCTCTTTCTCAGTTTCACATCAATGTAAAGAAGTCACTCTAGACCATGATGGCAAAGATTGTGCCACATGAAATAATTGATAAAGTATGTTAATGGTAATTTAACATTGTCAAAGCCTGTAATTCATAGGGAAAAAAAAAGTGAAAGCTTAGATGGAAAAATCATTAAAACTTTGCCTGCAATTTCAGGCCATTGAAGGTGATGGCAATTGAATGACTTGGCAGAAGATGTTGAGGGCAAGGATTCCTCACTCTTAAGTGTGAAAAGAAGATTGGAGTAATTTCTTTTGCAAGAGCCAAGTTAGGCTCTTTGTAATCATTATGTCCTGTTTGGAATGTGTTTGAGCAAATCAAGCTTGGTTATTACCTTTAAAAATATCTTGCCATGTACAGAAGTATATCAAAATGGTAACTCTAAGTTTATTACTGTTTTGCAGGGAACAGATGCTACTTGTACTGCTTAGGGTTACTGAATCTGTGCTGAAAATACCACCTCAAACTTTCTTGCAGTATCAAGGACGAAAAAACTCCACTTTAGCTGGAAGACTTGCAGGACCTCTTTTCCAGGCAAGTAAACATACGTTCACTTTAATTAATTAAACCTTATTTCATGACGAGATTAGATACAACAACCACTGTTGGCTAGTTTGTTGTCTTAAGTCATTGATATGTTACCCATATAATGTGAATGGTGTGGGTTAAAGAGCTGGTTACATGTGTTACTTTTTGTCTTATATTTTAATGACACTGTGACAATGTTTTTTGAGGTACTGTGAAATTGTAAAATGGTCCTTTAATGGAGTTGGAATAACTGGCAAGGGTAACTGGCAATGTGTGCAGTTTTGTCCTTCCCTTATGCCTGCCTTGCAAAATTAGCTCAAGTCAGCGCAAAATCTGTGCCATCCATGCCTAACCAATGGCTTTTTTTATTTCTTAGAGAATTCCATAATTCCTTACAGAAAGCTGTAGCAAATCCCTTCAAAGTTTATAGTTGCTGAATGCTGTTTTGGTGGGGTTTATGCAACCAGAATCTATAAAGACTTGAGATTCTTTAGTATAAAAAAACAGAATACACAAGATAATGAATCAAAGCACTTTTTCCTGTATCTAAGTCAGAACCCTGTGTTAACATAACACTTGATAATTCATTAAAAGTATGTGTGTACTGGGAAGGAAAAGAATTTCAAGACTACACAGAAATTTCTGTGGCAGTTAGAAGTTTCCTTTTTAGTAGTAACATTTGAATGTTTTCAACTTACTTTCACAACCCAACTTTTCTCTATTCTTTTAGACTCTTATAGTAGCTTGGATCAAAGCAAATCTAAATGTGTACATTTCTCGAGAACTTTGGGATGACTTGCTGTCTGTAATGTCATCACTGACATACTGGGAAGAGCTGGCCACTGAGTGGTCACTGACAATGGAGACACTAACTAAAGTATTAGCTAGAAACTTGTACAGCTTGGACCTTAGTGACCTGCCTCTGGATAAATTAAGTGAGCAGAAGCAGAAAAAACACAAAGGCAAAGGTAAGACAGCACTGTATAGACATTGTTTAGTTTGAGTTTGAGCTGGGGCAATTAGATGTTGGGCACAGGATAATATTGGTCTCACTGTTTTTTTTTGGTACACCTAATTATGCATCTCTATCACCTGAAATAACCCTGTTCCTTTAAGGTAAAGCTGCTTTTTAGAACTACTGCAAAATCCTCACTGTAAGATTTGTTTCTGCAGGTAGGCACATATGGAATGGAGTCCTTAAAGGTGTGTTGCATTTAAACTAAAGTGTTACACTATAGGGGGTTATGTCTTTCTCTTTTTAACAAAGCCGTTAAATAGTTGAGTCCCTATCATAACTTCTTCAGAATAACAGTACTTCTCATCTGATGAAAATTAAGCCATTGCAAGCACTATTGGAATATTGATACTGAAATGTTGTTACGAGAGGAAATATAAAGGTGAACACAGTTTTGTTTGGTGCTAATTGATCACAAGGCCATGGTGAAGATACATTGTGTTAAGATGACCCTGTGGACTATTTAAGAGAAAATATACTTTTAATAATCCATATAGTGGTTCCTGTTTTCAAACTGATTCCTAAACATTGCAGAAAATGTAATTATGTAAGACATAATATGGGGAGAGGAGGCAGCTACTTGCTTATTATAGTACAGTTGTGGAATTGATAAGAGACAGGAAGTTGGTCCTCCTTGATAGAGGGTTGGATTGAATTCTTTTTTCAGATCAGAGACTGACTTTCTGCATATGACCATTAAAAATCACTTCTGTCTTTGTTTCCACTTTTGTAAAACGTGGATCATAATAATATTCTCCTTTAAAAAGTGCATTGTGATCTAATAGGCAAGATTATATTTAGGGTGAGCAATAATGATGGAACAACATGTAATTTTTAGTCTACTTTTTATATTTCTATATTCTGATTGATGTGGTTCTCCAGTCAAACCTGAGAGAAAGCACTGCCTGGTAGTATCTTAGGATTTGTCATTGGGAAGTAATCTATGTGGATTCCTTCTCTTAAAGAGGGTGTTCCTGTAGGCTGTTTTTGCTAAAAACATTTCATATGCTTCTATGATTCTCATCTTGAGCAGAGTCATTGTTCACACTTTTGTTTTTCTGATGTGTGGCAAGTGGATGAAAACACTTTTCTGTAGCTGACCATTTGTTTTCCTACATTATACAGCTTTCTTCTTTTTCTTGCTAGAGACACAGTTAAAAAAAGTCTATAATGTGGGATAAGAACATGAGTAGTTATTTGACTATATCCTTCAAAAACCGTTTTGAATAATCTGTTGTCACCCGTACTGAACCACAGGAGAAAAGTTTGTTAGCCTTCAGTAACAGAGTTCCAGAGAAAGCCTCCATTGTTAAATGTGATTTGCAGTTTTAAAGTCCAGCTTTGAAATTAATAGATATCATACAAATTATGCTAAATTTCTTTGACGCTGTTTTTTATTTTGCTAATAACAATGAACATGTTGGACTAGGGCTCACTGTTGAAGAAGATGTCTTTTTAATGATTGTGGCATTTTGGATTATATGAGTTCAATGTGAATAAGGACATACATTGCAAATATTCTTCACTTCTGGTTTTTACATAGGGTTGTTTTTGATAGCTCCTCGTATGAACTGTATTTATTTAAATAGAAATGTGAAATTTGAATTTGTTTAGTCTTACTGTAGTATTTTTGTCAATTTCCAGAGAGCCTTGTTCTCTGAGCCCATCATCCCATTTTTTTGCTTTTGCATTTTGTGTGAATGTTTTCTCATCTTTATTTCATGTTCCTCAGTGTCACAAAATTATTTGGAAAAACCCCCATATTATTAGTGTTTTGAAATGTATGGGTTTGTGCCTTGTCTAGTAGGAATAGCAAAGGAAAAGTTATGTATATTATTAGACTACAACCTTTGTAAACCCATTTTTTTCAGAAAAGAAAATTACAGTAGTTTAATAGAACCAACACTTCTGAAGAAGTTTAAGTATCCCTCAGTGTTAGTGCTGGCTGAGCTTTTGTAATCCTGTGTACTTTGGTAACAATTTATTCCATCCAGCTTTAAAACTCTTTGAAAGAACACGGCTTACAATTATCTGGTGATACTAGAATAGAAATGAATAGATTTGCAATTCTCTTTTTGCAGGAGTTGGGCATGAATTCCCGAAGTCTTCGGTTGATAAGTCCTTTTCTAGAGGCTGGAGCCGTGATCAGCCTGGGCAGGCACCAATGAGACAACGCAGCGCTACAACCACTGGCTCTCCAGGAACAGAAAAGGCAAGAAGCATCGTACGGCAGAAAACAGTTGGTAAGTACCCGTGGCAGCTGATGGGAGTCACATGTGAGAAAGCGTAAGGGATTAATAGCTGACTTCTGTAGCAATATGGAGAACTTTTTCCCACAAAAGTATCCCATCTACAATAACTTACACATTAGTTAAATGTGTAAATTATGCAACTTCATGTGCTTTGAGGGCAGCTGAATAACTTGTGGTTACTAGAATTACAGTTACTGCAAATGAAAGTAATGCAGTTGATACATTAATTCTTAATGAGTTTGATCACATGCTTAAGCTGGACTGGAAAATAATACTGTTGTGTGTATATGAAGGGAAAATAAGCTGGAATGGTTTGAGCAATGGTGTGGATAGGTGAGTAAGCAACGGTTTCTTGAGTGTGTTTTCATGAACTACACAAGGTGGATTGAGTATTTTCAAACTGCAAAGGAAAACGTGAAAAATATGTATGTCTGCATAGTTTATAAAATATGCTGTCTTTTACTATACTCTGAATACTGCAATAATGATTGACACAGATGTGTACAATTCTCCTTTTTGAAGCCATCTATTTCTCAAATTTTATTACTTTCAGATACTCTTTACTGTGCTAGAAATAAGTGATTGCTGAACAAGGCTCTAGGTGAATTCCTCAAAAGAAGACTCATTTATATTCATATGATTTGCTTAGACTGTTAACATGAACTGGACTACAAATTTCTTTACTTTGTTGTCTCATCTTGATGATCTCAGTGCTATTCCTTATGTGAGGGAAACTGAAGCTGATTCTAAGCTTTTATTTAAAATAAGAACCTTTTAAGAAATATCTCTTACCTTTTTACTGTCTCTGCAGTAGCAGTGGCTTTGAGTGTTGTTGCATCACTGGCACTGCTTGGAAGTACGTACATTCTGACACAGTTTTAGAAACTGGAGACACATATTGGCCATTGAATATATAATTGTCCTTTATTTTCAGAAATTAACATTTTCTTTCTTTTTCCAAAATATTTGCAATTAATTTTTTCAAGAGGTTATTAAGACAAAGTTTTTATTTGAATATTCTTCAAAATTCTTGATTTTAAACATGTGTTCTCTCCTAAGGCTTTTGTTGGTCTGGGAGAATTAATTGCCCTGTAAGCCGTGCAAAAATGAGTGAAAATTAAGTCACTACTCCAAAATTTCCTGTCCTTTTTGTACATTCAAATGCTATACAGCTTTTCCAATATCTCATGCTGACAGCACCTGACTTTTCTTATGGATCACAGATTCAATGCAATTTTGGCTTTTATGTAGATTGTCTGTGATTAACAGTTGTGGTGGTTTTGTTTTAAATTTTAATTTCTTAACAAGGTAAACCTCATGTTAAAATTTCTCCTTCACAAATTTTTAGTATTTCAGATATTCTGTCAGAAGTTTATGTTGTTTGGTCAATTTATTAATTATTTTGTTTTGCTGGTATTTGAAAGATGGCTATTTATATGATGTTAGCCTTAAAATGACTGGAATTTATCCTAATCAAGCTCTATATTGACCTCATTAGCAGAAAACTAATCTGATTTTAGTTTCTCTGTACTTTAGCTTCCATGGTTTTGTTCCTGTCCTCCAATTGTCTTACATATCTGATATTAGTAAGCCAAGTTTGTATTACTGCAATCACTTAAAATTTCAGCTCTATTCATGTTATAGAATACCATTTGTGGACAAGCATCCCAGCATTGCTAGGATGATTTTAAAAGATGTAAAGCTCACAAACAGTTGCCAGAATCAGAATCCCAAACTCTTCAAGTTGTTTAAATGTTAATGAGGAAAATGTTGCAAAACGTTACATCTGTCTAAAATGCCTGCAAACCATTCTCTGTTATTGGCTCTCAGGTCTGCCGTGAGAGCTGTTCCAGATGCTGCTTAGTCTGTGCCAATTAATACAGGGTCACATAATAAAAGAATAGTCACAAAAAGTAAAATCTTCTATAGAGCATTTTGCTGATCAGATCTTCAGTTTAACACGCTCTGCAAGCTAAGGCTGGAACTGAGTCAGACCTTAAATATGTTGCATGATAACTGATATGTATTACATTCCTGTTGATTGTGAGTAATATATACTCTTTATATCTGAGTAGGGGAGATGTGCATGTTGAATATTTTATGGTAAGAAAAAGCTGGGGTTTCTTTTTCATCTGTTTTATGTTGTACACATTTTTGTGTACATCTGTGCACCTCTATTTTTTGAGTCATCATCATGCCAGCACACATTTATTGCTGCACCAAATATGTGTGTGTGCGTGTTACTCAAATAAAAATCACAGCTTTTCTGATATGCAGTGTGTACATTTTTAGCCTGAACTTATGTAAAGTAATTTTTGGAAAAGGGCCTTTAAATGTAGTATGCATATGGGTTGAAAAATCTTATGTAAGGCTAGATTTTTGGCTTAGGCAAGAGATTCTAAAAATATATTAGAAAGAATTTACTAACATATTGTTCTACTTTTGTGTATAGACAACAGGGAAAGATTATAAATTTTCAAATATATAGTCCTATATATATATTTAGCTACCTCTGCTTAACTACTTATTTGAATGTATTATGGTGGAAAACATCCAGTCAAACAAAGAGGAACACTTTTATGTTAAGATTTGTAATCAATACAGTATCCAATATCAAAAGCTTGATTAATTTATAATCATGTAGGTTGGAAAAGAGTCTTTAATATTTACTATGTAGCTTGTTATTTTTTCTCGTCTGCATTCATTTTAAGATTCACAGTGATGAATGTCATACATCTAACTGTCACTGTATCCTAAATTTTATTACTACATGTCTTAAACAGAGATACTAAAGCCTCACATATAATTGCCTTTAAAAAGTGGTTTTTGTCTTACAAACTAAGTTTGAGTATGGCTTCAGTCTTAAAAGGTCTGTCTTTCTGAATTGTTTTTTCAAACTGATGTTAAATGTATTTTCTGTTCTATGTGACCTACCCAAGTTATCTGCATGTTGATGTTAGTAGCAATTCTTTAACCTGGTTTAGAAGTGTGATGTGCTTAACCTTCGATGCACTCCATTCATGTATTTCTGATTCCCATGCAGATCAGGAGCACTAAGATTCTAAGTATTCCATCTTGTTTTAAAAATATATATACCTAGAGAGAAAAGTTCAAATATTGCCTTCATAATATTTATGTAAGTTGCACTGAAGTTTTCCTTAAAGAAATTTATCAGCAATAATTGAAACAAGCTAGCAAATTTTCAACAGTTTGAAGAGGAATCTGCTTGAAACAATGAAGGTAGTCCAGTGTACTTTGAGGTTGAAGGCGTATCAGTTCTTGCTATGGCTTACTCTGACAAAGGGAAACAAATGCCATAAAGATTTATTTAAATCTATTAGAAAAGCTACAGATATAACCTTGATTGGGATACCACAATTCTTATCTAAGCTTTCCATTCTGTAGGAATGTTGGCAGGATGTGAGATATGAAAAGGTGAATTAATATCAGTTTAGCAAGATTTATCCAGTATTGATTAAAAAAAGATAAGAAACAACTTAATGCTTTTTGTTGTCAAACCATGTCACTTCAGTCATTTCACTTTTAATGTGGAACTATAACAAGTTTTATTACAAATTTCTCTACACAGAACTGATCATTTTCTCCCTATGCTTTTGAATCTCTTTTGGAGAACATAAATTCAAGAGTATGGGTATATGTAAAACAAAGAGATGCATTTTCAGGAGAAAATCAAAGGAAACTAGAAAAATTCAAATGTAGTGTAAGTTACTTTTTCTGTTTAAAAAATATTCAAGTTCTGAGTGCTTATGAAGTAACTTTAACTTTGATTTTTCAACCCTTAATGCAGTGGGAAAAAGTGTTAATTAGTTTCTTGATTTTGAATGCAAAATCTCTGTAATCATCATAATAAAGGCATTGTTGCTGCTTTACATAAAAGTTGAAAACTCAGAATGTCTTATGTGTCCACTGATTTTTTTCTTTCTTACAGCTCTGCCAATATCTGCTGTGCTGAAATGTTTTAATTTTTGAATTTTCTTCCTTTTTATCTTTGTTTTCTCTGTTGCTGCTTTTTCTGTGACACAAGCCTTTCATTATAGTCACTCTTCTTTTTTCCTTCCCCACTTCTTTCTTTTCCTTTTTAAAGCCATGAGAAGCCGATCCATTGGTGAATGTGCTCTGCCATCGGCCTATATACGCAGTGCTAAAAGTGCTCCTGTTCTGATCCATACTTCCAAACCCTTCTTGCCTGATATTGTTCTCACTCCCCTTTCTGATGAGCTTTCAGGTAGTGCCACCTCTGCTAATTTCTGCACCCCCTTTATCACTTTTTTAAACCTTCTGCTTTCAAATTCTGCTAAATCATTGAATTTTTCAAAGTAAAAATACTCTGGGGATGGTGGGAGAGGGGAAGAGATTAAGAATTAATATTTTGAGTTATGTAAGATACCATGCTATTTTACAATTCATTCTGGAACTGTTAGAAGTTAGTGCTGTGCCAATGTTTTCTGTCGTTAGAGTGAAAATTAGAGAAATCTCTTCGCTTTTCCAGTTTACTTTTAAGCAACAATTTAGCATCTGTCTACCAGAGAGTACAACTAATCTAAAATTTTGATTTGTGATGAGTGAGGGAGGGAAACAGAATTTTACTTTCATTTACCATTTACATCTTTCTATGTAAATTTTTAATTCAGTGTCATAGATGTTGTGTGAACAACTATGATAATACACTTCAGTTCCCAGGAAAAAAGGAATTATATGATATAGTATAATATGCTTTAGAGTAAGACTGTTTTTCATTAATATATAAAAACATAAAAAAAAATCTGTAGTTTGTAGTTCTAAAGTGCTGTGTTTTGGTGTTATTTTCCAAATGGTCCATTTTTTAGAATTGTGGTTTTCCTCAACATTCTGTTTGGTCCAACAGGGTGGTTGTCTACAACCCTGACAGTAGCTTACTTTGTATAATTTTCTCTGAACAAATAGATTCAACAATTAGAATTAGCACAGATTTTAAAAATGCATGTTTGGAAAGAATGTTATTTTTCCAGCTATTATTTAGGTATAAAATAGTAGTGTGTTAAGGCTGACAATCATGTTATACCTCTGTCCCAGTGGGTAAAAAAAAACCAATGCAAACCAAAAACATAGTGGGAGTATATATATATATATTTAGCTGTGTACAAATAGAAGGACTTAATGACTGTAATGTTTTGATTGAAGATTTTTTTTTTTGTTTTCTGTCTCTCCTGCCTGCCTTTGTTACCCAAGAAGTACCAACAACTCTGTCTTCATAATTGCATTTTGTCATGTGTCACAAAATTCTTGTAGTGAAACAGAAATTTGGTGCCTTAGTATTCAGTCTGAAAACATAAATGGAGGATCAGGAAAGTTCAAGGTACCCACTTTGGAGAGACCACACTTTCACAATGAACAATTATAAAGTATGTGAATGTAATTCTTCACATCACAAGCAAAGTTTAATAAAATACAAATTATGTGTAATGAATTAATAAATGTACAAGTACAAAGGGTATCTCTTCTGAGATATAAATTATTAGAACTTAGAAGGTAGAAATTTTTGTAAGAATTATGCATGAACAACCTATTAG
>JAOXXN010000065.1:38604061-38618890 GCA_026770055.1 Myrmophylax atrothorax | reverse complement strand
ACCCTATTAGGAAATATATCTTACCTGGCCATAACATTGTTGGAAATAGTCAATTCTTAATGAAGATCTTACGAGCACTTGCAGAAGGGAGTGAGCTTTCACAGTGAACTATTATTTCATCACATAATCACTAATACTTAATTTTCCTGTCTTAAAGAGGGCAAAAGTATTCATTCATGTTTCTGTAAAGTCCTGGCTTGCATCTTACTTCTCATGTGTCCCAAACCTCTTGGCTCTCTTGCTGTTATCCAATACAAAAACTGCATGACCAATGTAATTCTCAAAATTAAAGTGGTTTTACAGACCTTTGCATTTTGAACCCAGAAAAGGTCCTAGGCCCTTCCTGGTCTCGGTGTCTTTGCAAACAGATGGGTGTTGCAGCAGCTAAATGATGTACTCAAGAATCTTGAACAGTGCCAGAAAACTAAAAAGCTCTAGTGAAGTAAGGCAAGCCATTAGAGTGTTGATGGGAAAATAGCAAAGGAACACTGTCTGCTGGATCAGAGTGCACTTTGCTCTTTTAATTTTCTGCATTTTTAATTGCGCTCTCTACTTTGTTTTCTTTTTTTTTCATGGAGCTTTATCATTTTCCTTGCCTTTTCTTACAGTAAATATGTTATTTTCTGAGAGCCTTCTGTTTCCAGATGTACAGCATGTAATTGGGAAAGTAATCAAATTGCTTCTATCATAAATGTGTTCTAGGTAATGAACAATATTTGGAGAGCTGTGACAGCCCCTCATCTAACTTCATGACTATGTGAAAATTCTTATTATCCAAAATGATTTTACAATCTAACACAACTTGAAGGATACAACATTTCAACTTATTCTAAAATAATAGGATGCCTAATTCTAAGTTTCTGGAAGTAGTATTCAGCTCCTTTTTAGCTCTGAAACTTCTAATTGAAAAGTGGACTCACTGAACACTGGTGAATCTGGACAGGTAGTCCAACAAAAAATATTTATGCCTGAACCTTTACCTTATGTACAGTATAATAATTTTGAAGAGTAAGGCAGAACACCAGACTATAATTTGTTATTTATTGAGGGTCAATGTTTTTGCTCAAAGATCAGTCAGTAGGTTGACAAAATACATTGCAAAAACTCAACATTGCCATCCAGTCATCTAGCATCATAGAGGATGCTTTTTGTAAGATTGTAATTCCTTCATGTAGTTTTTAAGTTATGCTGTATTTCCATGTTCAGAATATTTGCAACTTTTCAAATAGTATCCAGAAAGTGGTTTATGCTTTAAGGTATTTGATTATTAAAGTGCTTTAGTATAGTATATTTGTTGCAAATCTGCAATATTTCTAAAAAGAACTTTTCATTTAGACTGTTAGAATCATAAAAAATACAGTCTTACACTTTTACAAGATAACTGGTAAAATAACCATTCATTCTGGAGCTGTTGAAGATCTTCATGTTCAAGATCACTTGGCAAACGAAGTTATCAATGACATGTAGGCAAGATTCCTAGAAGCAATTGGCAAACTAACAAATTGCAAGTGGGAGATTTTTTCCTTATCCACTGGGAGTAAAAGATTCAAATAAAGTATTAACATGAAAGGAAGATGCATATTACGCCTTTACAACCTTACTCGCAAATCAGTAAGAATCATTAAGATTAAATATAAAGAAAACATAATTGTAATGTCAGTATAGCTGTAACTATTCTTTAATCCCAGCAACTCACAGAATGAGTGTGTTCTTATTAAAAAAAAATGAAAGCTGAGGAGCAAAACATTATTTTTTTCCACTTCTTGAACTAACTTTCCATGATGAAATATAAACCTCTCACAGTGTTAAATGGGAATATTCTGTTAGTACTCATGCTGTCTTGTCAGAATGTGTCTCTCCATGAGTTTGTATTTTAGCTTATCTCTCTCCCACTTGCTGCTGAAAAGCTACCTTCTCTTAGGGCAGGTAAGATTGACTTAAGGAAAGTTGTGATTACGTGAGATTGGCCGGATCTACCAATTTCGATCTCTTCCTCACTGTAGTATAATGAGGAACCAGGGCAGTGTTTCTCCCAAGTGCACTCAGGGTGTCAGGGGCGCAGCCTTCCCACGCACAGTTGCAACGTACAAACTCCTTAGGAGTTTGTGGTGTCACAGTTTGACTAAATATCCTGTGTGCAAAAGTGAGCCCTTGTTGTGAAGGGTCAGTTTGTTTGAGTTTTTAAATATTGCCTGTGTTTTCAGGGCTGATATTGCAATAACAATACGTTTTTCATTCCCTTTGTTTCTTCCTCTGTTCTACAAAACAGAAATCTCCATTGGCACAAGCACGTGTTTGTTTGAAAGTGTGTACTTGTATGTGCTAGTCATGCATATGTGAGCAATTAAAATTAATTCTGGATCAACATTGAAATAAATCTAGCTGAATTTATTTCAATGTGCGGAGCTGCTTTGTGTGCATTGTGACTTCTCTGTTCTGTTATTTTTAACTCATGATCACTCCATGCAAGCACAGCATGTGATTCCTAGGCTGCTGCTTTAGATAAGGTTGAGTTTATAATACATATGCATACTGAAGGCTCAAGATGAGATCAGTGTATCATAGTTTCATATATTAATCTCATATATAACATCATATGTATTTTTGAATGAATCCTGTGGTCCTTTCTTTATAGCTGTAAAAAGTAGCCTGAGGCTATGTAAACATAACACGTGTTAACCTCTGCCTAAGTCACTGGAGAGTTTGAAGTAACAATTCCAACTAGAGAGAGACACCATTTGTTTCAGACAATGTTCATTCATGTAGTTAGTAATGAGTTGAACAAGAACAATGGTGAGAAAATTGTTGCTTATCAAAACTGAAGAGAGAAAGGGCAATAGATTGTGTTGTATTCGATTATTTTTCAGTTTATGTTTATTTTCTGAGGTAGCTTGGATGTCTCTTCTCTTTTTTCCAATATAGATCTCTCCATTTCCTGTCTTGTAGCTTCTTTACAGTACAGTAAACTTTGTATGAGGTCAAACTTTAATTTTCAAACTTTAACTTCTCTGAAAAATTGAGCACAGAAATACCACTTTTCATCTTCTTCTTTTTAGTTAAGTATATACATATATATATGTGTGTATGTATATATATATAATTCCTCCAGTTTATATGCTTTGCTCAGAACAAAAATATGAGAAAATTCAACTTGAGCTCAAACATTATCAGAAAAGTCTGAGCACTTCAAAACAGGTTTTTAAGGGGACTTCAGATTATCAATATTCAATATTACTCAATAATATGGATCCACAAAGTACTGATTTGAAATATTTTTTAATATTTATAGATAAGTTTTAGTAATAGTTGACATACATGAAAATAGAACTAAAAACATAGTTACTTTATTTTGGCTGTAACACATCAAAGTCAGGGGAGAGAAAGGGGTTTAAATTTTTTTCTGATATTAAGTAAATTCACCATTGCAGTCCTGAAGTTAAATGCTCTAGATAGAAGAACAACAAGGTAAGTCTGTTTATTGTGGCAAATCACTCTTGCTGGTGTTCATTTAAGCTCTTTACTGTTATTCCTGAGTTTGAAAGCGTATCTACAACTTCTTAAGTAGTAGGTAGAAAACAATTAATCTGGGGAATAAAGGATTCTTTTAAAAAGAAACGAACAGAGAAGTGAGTAAGCTGTTTTTACCTTGCTGTTCAAGTGCTTATCTCATAAAAAGACTGCAAGGGATAGGATCAAATCTTGCAATAAGTTGGATTGTCTGTAGGGAATATTTAGCCATGCCTACACTGGTGATTTAGTATTCCTGTAGTGTAGCAGGACAGCTGAAAAGGTGTCTGAAGGTTCTTCAACTTTGTGGATGATGTAAAGTGAGCTGAAGATACTTGTGTACAATTCCTAGGGGATCTATGTTTGAACTGCAGCTTTCATTACAGTTAACTATGATTTGTACCCACACTAACATATTAGGAGTCACAACAGAGGCAAGAAATCACTAATTCAAGTGGTCATAACAAATGTTCTGGTCTTTTCACAAACAAAACTGAGTTTACTCTAATGTTAACTGTTGCGAGGCTGCAGGATGTTCTTCAGTATCAGAGTCCTTAATTTTGTAATCCTCATATAAGTTATATTTGCTTGAGTAAAACTGGAAGAGGGGACATAAGCTTTCATTAAGTATTTAGGATCACATTTTGAAGATGGGAGACAAAATGCCCTTCTGGGGAAAAGGGGTGTACCTTTAAATTGTCCATTATGTATGGTCATCTGTTCTGTATAGGGACAGCTCTTCTTTGTCATCTCAAATTTTTAGTCTTTGAGTATACACAAGATTACATATCTTGGTAGTATTTAGAATTGTATTATAGTATTCTTTCTGATATTTCAGTAGTTTATACATATTCATACAAGTATGCCACTTCAATAGACAGTCTTAATTTTCAAAAAACTTGTTTGTTCTCTTTGGAGTTGCCATTTTTCTGAAAATGTAAATTTGACAAAGGGAGTACTACTGTTATACTCATTTGTATTCTGGTAACCACTTCCTCAACAAGCTAGCTGGAATAATATTGATTGAATTATTGAACTTATTGGCACAGCTCTAGCTTTAACTGTATTTCCAAATGTTCCATGATCTCACTGTTTGTTCTCATGCATGTTAACATTTAAAACTGTGTTCTGATGGTCTAACTCATTTATATTACATTCTGTACTGGATATTATGTGTGTGTGTTTTTAACACTCTAGTACTGGAAAAAGTATTTTTGTTGTACTTAAGAAAACAAGGCTCTGGACTTTCCTGGCTTTTAAAGTCACATAAGTATGATATAGTGGTAAATATATATTGTCTCTATATGTAAATTTTTGTGCATGTTACATATACTTTTTTCTACAGACATTGACGATGCTCAAATTCTTCCACGTCCACCTCGAGTCAGACATTTTTCACAGAGTGAGGATGCTCCAAGTGAAGTTTTTGGTGCATTAAATGAGGAACAGCCACTGCCACGAAGCAGCAGCACCTCTGACATCCTGGAACCATTCGCAGTTGAACGAGCCAAAGGTGCAGTTCCTGTCATTGACAGTTCATCCCATCATGCTCCAAGCTTACAGAGTTCCACTGAGACCTCTTCAATGCATAAATCCACTGAAAGCCATATCACTGATACAAATAGCAGAGAGTCCTCCTTGGAAGTTGGGGATAGTATTTATGACCATCTTTGTCATTTAATAGGGCCGGTAGAATTTGCAAACACTGCCTTTGAACAAAGCCAATATGTTGACCTTGAAGGTGAAGATGATCTCCTTTCCTCTCTGAGAGAATATCTTAAAGAAAAAGAAGAACTTTGCGGTAACTTTGAGATAGATAAATGTAAGGCTTTTGCTCATGATGTTGATAGAAATAGGAACGATAGATTACCACTGGATGGATTAGAAAATAGAGATCAGACTGGTCAATGCCTGGATAGCATCACTGTTACAGAAAGAGACAATAACACAGAGCTGGACCTAGAACAAAACCCAAGTGGCTTTATAAGTAATATTGCACCTACTCAAGTAGACTTTTTTACAAGAAATCAAGTGCTCAATAAAGCTAGACAGTTAGATATTAATAAGCAGTATGAAAGCTTGTATGATCCTGGGTCAAGTAGTCCTAGCAGCAAAGAAGGGAAGAGATACCTGTGCAGGCAAGCAGCCACTGAAGCTGATGTAGATTTAGCTGTGGAAGCAGTGGTAGCTGAAAAGCATAGAAGTGCCCAGTTTAATGAAAAACTGACCAACTCACGTATTATCCATGCAAAGAAAATTCTTCCTAAAGCACAAATTGACTCTCAAATGCCTCACGTCACAGGCACAAGCAAACTGGCACCAACTAAAAGGAGTATATCTGAAACTGTAACTCATAGGGCCAAAATCATGAAAATAACAACTAAAAAAAGAAATAGTGTTCATGTTACTTTTAGGCCGTCTACAGAATCTGTTCAATTTTACAATCCTCTTGAGAGCAAAGAGGCAGCTTGGAAAGCAAGACTTCGTAAACTTGGTGGCTTCAGTAGCACCAGCAGTGGTAGCAGCAACAGCAGTACCAGTACAAGCACTAGCTCATCAGCTGCCACAGAACTGATTAGACCTGGAATATATAGACATCTAGATGCAATCAGTGCTGCTTCAGATGGCAGCAAGGAAATTAAGGAATCTACAGAAACTCAAGCAGCTGTGTTGCAGAAAGAAGGTATTGCAGTTAGTCAGTTCCATAATCGTAGTGCCTTTAGGGCACCAGGTCAGGAGTCAGCACAACAGCAGGGCTCCCTGGGTGGTGTTTATAAAACTGTTGTACATGCTCTTTCGAAGCCGAAGGCAAATGTTTCCCCACAGAGGCAGAACAGAATGCCAGCAGAGGCTCCACTGAGGGATCTGTACAGTCATGTAATGGGCTATTTTGGAAGGAAAGCTGCAGGTGAGCACTAACAGTGTGCAGAGCGCAAAAGGAGAAAGGCAGCACCAGTTTGGCTTAATGCAACTGAAGCAAACTCTGATAAGCAATCAAAAGGCTTTGGGATGATCACTGCTTTCCCTGTTTGGTTGTGCATGCGCCTACAGCCAGCTGATTTTTCTCCCAGCATAAGTTACATTTACATACTTTACATTACTAATTTCTCTTTTCAAGATATTTAGTTGAACCTCTTTGCTGCTGAAGACCATCAGGTTAGGGAAGAGGAAGAGACAGTAAATGACCTAAATAAAGGATTAAGCCTTGAGACTTTTGAATTTTCATCTACCGTACAGAGCCTTAAAATTCAGCCTACTGAATGATGGGCATATGCATATTTTATCAGAATGTGCTATTCCACTCTGAATGTAGTTTGTTTATCAAAAGGACCTGGCTCTTGACCAGCTCAGTTGAACTGATTGTATTTCTGGTTCATTTAGTGTGTTTTCTTCTTCCTCCCCATCCTCTTCCTCCTTTTCCTCCTCCAAAAAACAAACAAGAAAAAGCCCCTTAAATTTACATTTGGAGCTCAGCTTAGATATTTTTTAAAAAAAATAGTGTGGAATAGCAATCTGCTATTACTGGAATGATTTCATTACAACAGTTCTCTGAGTCTAATCATAAGGTTTTGTTTGAGTCTTTTTCAAAACATGACATAGGCCTTCCTATATTCATTCATCAAAATGGCTGCAGTTACATCTTGGCAACATCTTTCATTGCTTTTTTTTCTCTTGGAATCGCAGATGTTCATGAGGGTCTCATGAGTCTTTCTCCTGCTAACTATGAGACCTCTGCGAACTGATCAAAAAAGAAGGCTATCACTCTAATATCCATTGTCTTAGTTCACATAACTTTAAATGAACAATCAATTAACTTTCAGCAGTAACACAGGTTTTCTTTTTTCCCCATTGTTATGCTGGCATGATTAACAAGATTCTGCAATGCATCCTGCATTGAGATGTTAAAGCCACCTGAGGGCAGTCTCTGTAAGCACAGCACCCGAGCGCGTTACTGTCATGGTCTCAAAAACGATTTGCTGCTCTGCAGAATCTATACTTCTGAAAAAGAGATATCTAGGAAGCACCAATTTTAGAAGTACCTGTTCTTTGAAATCTGTATAATTTAACAGAGCCTTGTTGTTAGAATAAACTACACCATGGTGTCAAGAGAGATGACACTGAGGGAAAAAAAGTCTTATAAAAAGAACCAGAATAACTTGAAGACTTTAAAGGTTAATATCGTGAAGTCAGGTATAACAACCGCAGTTAAATATGAACAGTATAGTTATATCAAATATATAACACTGATAAATGAGTGAACTTGATTAATTGTTCATAGCCATTGATCATCTGCAGTTAGAATTTTCATTCCATGTACCAGCATGTAATTTTATTACGTAGTGTTTTCTTTGCTATACTACCTGTATACACTGCCACATTGCCATTTATCATTAGTGTATATAGCAACCTAGTTTACTTTTTCCACCACATTGCTTTTCATTAGAAATGCAATGAAGAAGAAGCCTGTAGGAATCATATACATTTTTTAGGATTTTTTACTTGTGATATGGAGGAAGAACACACGCTTTACCCTTAAAGCAAGCATTAACAACTTCGAGTAGTGCTTACCTGTAAAGCTTCCTGCTCTTAAAGGTGAAACTGGAAATCGACTAACCCCTGCTTAGTGGGAAGAAGAAGCCATACTAATTCTGAAAGTAGAATCTGCTTTAAAAGAGGGACATTCTTAAAATGCATGTTTGGCAAATTTGATTTTTAATTTTTTTATTTCTGTTAATTAGCAGGTTTTTTAATTTGTTACCTTTTTTTTTTTTGAAAATGCCTTGGTGCGTTCTTTACTATAAATGGTTGTTCGTTTGCTTTTAGCTAATAGAGAGGACATGAGTCAAAAGCTGCACCCTATTGATAGTGATATTGGCAGTAGCAATACAAATGTTCCTGACCTCATGGATGAATTTATAGCTGAGAGACTCCGCAGTGGTAGTGCACTGGTAAGCCTTTAAACTTGCTACATTTCAATACTTAAGTCTGCATAGAAGTGTGAACTTGCCAATGACATTATAAATCAGTTCACTAAAATGTATTTCTCTGGCTTTTATGAATCAGAATTAAGAATATGGCTTAATTATTTCTTGGCTTTGACATAGATTCATGCCATTTTATACCATTTGTGTTTTCATATCTGTTAAATCTTCATTGGAAATCAATGCATAAGTTACTGTCAGGTGAAGAGTCTCATTGAATCAGACAATCTTAATTGCACCTATAAAAAAATCTTTGTGCATGGGCATTTTCAGAATAATAGTTTATACGTACATTTGCAGTACTCAGAGTGGTGTGTAGTTTAGTATCATGCTGTAGTACAGTACTGTTCTCTACAGGTATAATCAATGCAACAGACTAGAAACTGGTGCAATGTGTGTTTTTCCTTAACTTTTAAAATTTCATTTCCAAGTGTTGAATGATTTCTTGTAAATAGTGCTCTGGTGGTCAAACCAGCTTTTCATATGCTTTCTTCCTGCACTTTTTCTAGAAGTGTCATGTTGTTTGGAATGGCATTCATAGTGAGAAGTTTTAATCAATTTTAAGTCAAGAATTTCTAGTTACTGTTGAATGCTTACAGAATGAGACAACTAATTTGAAGAGATAAGTGCTTATTAACTAGCAATAAAAGGGAAAACAAAAAAAAAAGTTGCAAATAAAGAACAGAATGGCTAACAATTTAAATATAGTGTTTCAAAATTGTTTAGTTAATTTTTCTGCTTAGAAGTTTTAAAGAAGGTCATTTTAAGATTTGCTCCTATAGAAAGTTGTCAATAAGGAGTTGTTGCTAATTAGGGGCAGAAGAAGATTTTTCCAAATGATTAAAAAAAATTGTTTCTTTATCATCATCTTGTATAAATGGCAAGAGAGGATCTATAGATTTTGTCCATGTGTATGCTTTTTTTCTCTTTTGTATTGAACTCATGTTCATGAAACTGTTGGTGCAAAGTATTCTTGTAAGTCTTGAATTAAAACACAAAATGTTGACTTGAAGTCTATAAAAAGGATGGTCTGCAAATCAGTAAAACGGAAATCATCACAGTTGGCCCAGAAGAAGAGAGAAAACTATTTGTATTGAGAATTGCTGCTCTCCTTAGCTAGCAGAAAAGAGCTAAGTTTGAGTAAATACTCGGACACTGCCGCTCATTTTTGTAGCTAGCACACAACAATAAGTATACCTTCATGAAACAGGACGCAACTTATTAAGATTAGTTTTAGGTTGCTGTATCTATTGAATGCTGAAACCTTACCATGAAAAGCTTGTCAGTCTAAGTTAAACTCTAATTAGTAGTAGGATAGTAAAAGAATGCAGAAGTGACTGGGCCTAGTGTAAAAGGAAGGCATCTTTAGTCTCATAATGCATAAAGATTTCAAGCCGTTTTGTAAAATGGCTTTTCTACTTTTATCTTTCTTCCCTCTCAAGCAGACAGTCCTATCTGGAAAAATATGCCTTAAAGAAAGACTTCAAATAGATCACCATCTTACTTGTACAGGAGCAAATCTGCATGTCTTACTTCTGCTATATGTGGTCTTTGGTGTCCAAACTAGTACCAAAGTTGTGGTTTCATCATAAGGGTGTTAATGCATGAATTAAAAATTTATTCACTTGCTGTTTAAATTAAATTTTTCCTTATAGCATGGTAACTTATAGGCCAGAAAAGGCAAACTTGCTTGACATTTTTTTCTGCTTGTGTCTGAAACCGAGGTTAATAAGGTTTCTTTAGTAATTTAGACTAATGTAAATGTTTTACTATTTTTCTCTCTCTTACCTATAACCTGTGTGGCCCATGCTAGTCTGAATCCTAGCCTTTTATGATACATGCCCAAAAATTCATTATGCAAATACAATTTGTATTTATGCGATTTCCTGACTGCATGAGTTCTTCAGTTGCTGCTGCTTGTCTGGGGGTTTGGAAAATCTGGGCTATGTGTTTATTAGTATGATGACAATTTCTGATTTAGGTACTTAGGAACTGTATGTTACATTCTGACTTTGGCAAATGTGTGCTTGCTCTTTCCATTTTATGTAAATAAGCCATCCAAAATTGTAAGATAGTTTTATGTCTATTTATGTAGAATGTGACAAGAAGAGGAAGCAGTCCTGGCAGCCTGGAAGTTCCTAAAGACCTTCCTGATATATTGAACAAGCAGAACCAAATGCGTGCTGTGGATGACCCAGGCGTGCCTTCCGAGTGGACGTCACCGGCCAGCGCAGGCAGCAGTGACCTCATCAGCTCAGACAGCCACTCTGACTCCTTCAGCGCCTTCCAGTATGATGGCCGCAAGTTCGAAAGCAAGTATATTTTTCCTAAAGTATTAGTATATTTTATTAACTGATTACAAATTTCTGTTGGTTTGGTTTGGGGTTTTTTTCTGGTCAAGTTGTACGCCAGCAATTTTCTGTAGAGAGAGATTATTTTGGTTTCCCATTGAAATCATTAGCAAGTTAATGGCACAAGAAGAGTTCTTACAAGATGCTCCTGTGGTTTTAGTATATTAAAAAAAGCACTGGAAAACTACTTATCAAAATAATACTTCTGTGCTAAAAGCAGAATAACACTGAACAGAATTTAGAAAGCAATATTCTGTTTTCCCTGCAGCACATTCATGTCTTTGGCACAAAATATAAAAATTAAAGGTTACTTATTTTGGAAGTTATTTTAATTATTTTGAAAACATTTAGGTAAAACTTAAAGGGCTTCTGGTTTTTGTGAAACCATAGATTAATCAAGATACGAAGTGCAATATCATGGTAAAATTACTATGCTTTATAAAAATTGGTGTGCATTTCATTAATTTTGTTAATCTATTCCCACATTTGTTCAACAGATGAGGTCATTATGACTTCGTGTATTATGTAAAATAAAAATAATGTTTATATGGTATAATTTATTGAAGAAATTACAATTTTTATATATGTTGCTATTATGCAACCAAGTGATGATAGCCTACATTTCAGCCTGACAATTTTTTCTTTAATGTTGAAAATAACATTTGTTAGAGTATCATTGGTCATAATATTTTTAGTTTAGTGTTTTTGGAACAAACTTGAACATTTCTTCCAGCTTTTAAATTTTGCAAATAAATTCCTTAATATATTATTCCATTATTTTTACTTTATTTACATGTGAGTGCACTTACAGCAACTAAGTAGAATACAGGACATGCAACAGGAACAACTTCTGCAGATGTACAGTCACAGGTTCAGTTTCACAAGAAAGAGATTATTCGTCAATTATTTTTGCTGTTACATTTCATGTAAATTTTGCAGCAGTATAGTAGTAGCATAGAAGATGCACACACAATGTTTCCAAGAAGAAGTTTGGTTGTCCTGGGCCCTTGGGGTTTTTTTCATAATAGTGGTATTTTTAGGTTCTTAGTTAACACAGTATTTTCCTCACACAGATTTCAGCTTTGGCACTGAGGCAGGGACGCCGGCTTCTACTGACGTTGATGCAGTTTCAGGACAGCAGCAGAGTGCTGAGGAACAAGAAGTGGCCAGTCTAACTACACTCCACATAGATTCAGAAACAAGTAGTCTCAATCAGCAACCATTGTCTGCTGAAGCTGCAACTATTACCGGTAAAGTAGATTTAAAAAAAAAGCGCCTTTAAAAAAAGGTGCATTTATTTTTGAAATTTTTCACACATCCTGAAGAATGCAAGTTTCAGCTTCTGTCATGAATCTGTATTCTATTTAAGATGATTCTTATATTTCAAATATTTTCTGTTGCTATTGAAAAGTAATGCATGAAATAACATCAGCGGAAAACCTTTGTCTGACTTCGTTACCCATAAGATCTTTAGCTCATTTGCAAATGTTTTTTAAACCCTTCATGAGAAAATCTGTACAATTACCACATTATGTATGCTAGATCTCTTACAAATGTTCTTCTATTACTGGTAGTTAAATAACTGATTTTCAGGAAAAGTTTTTTCTTTGGAAGGCTTTAACAGTGTTATTACAAACCAGTGTATCGCTCTGAAGAATCATTGCATTTTTTTGTATATGTCCATCTTAATGTCGCTTTATATTGTCTGTAAAATGTTCTTTTGCCATGTAACATCATTTTCCATTTGTGTAACTTAAAAATTCTTTTTATTTTAGTACTTAAGTTGGTTTTTTTCATGAAAAAGTAAGCCTGTGAGGAAGGAGCGTGTAACAGCCTCAGTTGCTGAGGTTGATGCTCCACCAGTTTATTTTGCAAATGTTTCTTGAGAGAGTGAGAGAGAAAATAAGTTAGAGGAACAACCACCAGGTGATGCAGTTAACCCAAAATGAATAGATTCCTTTCTGAAAGAGAGAATCCTTCTCTATGAGGAGGAGGATTTTGAAGATCAGCCTCTTGCCAGAGACAAGAGATTTTGTAAATCTGAAGTAAAGATGTTCTTTTTATACAACTTGTTCCATGACTGATACATACTACCATTCCTGTTACAACTCTAGTTGTAACAAGTAACAAGCTGCAACAAGAAGTACCTATTTCATCTGTGAATCCTTGTACCTACATACATTGTTTTGTTCTCTGTGAGAAATCAAATTCTGCATTTTCAGAGGTATGGAAAGACATCTTTACTTCTCCCTCAACAGTCTTCACTTTAAAAAGTGCCTTTCTGGGGAAAGAAGCATGGTATTAGCTTTCATGAACATTGTTGTTCAACTTGACTTTTGTCCTCTTCATTTTAATCCTTACTGTGTACTTGTTGAAGGTCCTTGCTGAAGATCTGTTCTTTTTGTTTGTTTGTATGTGTTTATATGTTAATTATTTCATTACTGTTTTGTATTTTTGTCCAAGTTTGCACTATAATTGAATTGATAAGCTTGCAATTAATGACTGAGTTGCCTATTGAGAGATTCTGTGGTTCTCTCATCTTGCTTAGATCACTGTTTTAGAGAGGCAGCTTTTTTGTGTCACATGCGTTTAGCTGGGTTTAATGAGGAAGCAATACTTGTGTGCCATTTTCTGTCTCTGACTGTTCTACACACTCAACAATATTGGAGCCCATTGTCTAATTTCTGCTAAATTGACATATAAGAAAAGAGAAATATACTATTTTCTTTGATGTCTTATGAAAGATAGGCAGCTGTCTAGTGAAAACCGCATGTATGCAGAGTCCCATGACAGGGAAGCTGCAGCGTCAGTTTCATTATATTACATGCCAGCAAATCAGTGCAGAAACTCAACCTCAAAACACACTCATAAGAAATAAGTCCTCAGTGGTTCTGCTGATCAGAAAACTGCTCCTTTCAAATAGTTTTATCTTGAAGGTTTTGGAAGGAAAAATTAATTTTGGCATATGAGCTTTATTTCATCTTCTCAGTGTTTACTATTCACTGTGGTTTGCTTGTCCTAGAACAAGTTGAACCCATAGTAGTCTCAATCAAATTCAGACCTGTATATGCTGGAATATCTTTTAGTGAAAGTCTCCAGTGTAGTTCTGCAAATTTTACATAATTGTTTCGCTCCATTCTCTTCTGTCATATGAAGGTCTCTTCCCCTCCTTTCTCTGTCCCTCCCTGCCTTCCTTGCCTGGCCTTTCTTTCCATCTCATTCCCTTTCCTTCCCTCTCTATCTCACTCCTACTCATTTTCCCTCCTCCCCATCATTCTTTCATGCTTCTTCCCTTGCGCTGCTTTGAGCAGAATGGAAATGCAGTAAGAAAATATTTCTTTGAATATCTTTTAAGGGTGTATCTTACCTTATCTTTGTAAGTGTGTACAAAACAAGTGGTCAGTAGCAAGGGGGGAGTATCATTGCCTGCTGTGTGAAGCAGTAGCACCCTTCTCTCCTGCACAGAGATGTTGATTTAAATGGATGGTAAAAGCTTCATTGCCTTAGTCATTTAAAGGAGATAGAGACCTTTGCAGTTTAGCAATGTAATTGTTTACCTCAATTTTGGTTTTGATAACACTGATGTTTTCTGTGTAGTTTTTAAACACTTTGTTCTCTTTGCAATCTTTTGATTATTCTGTCAATAATTTGGGAAAATTACTATTTTAAAAGACTCACTTTTTCATTGCTGTCCCTAAAGTTCAGTTTATCTGTATTACTGAACTTCACACATAGTATTTTTATTTACATTTATCTAAGAGTTAAAGTTAATAGGTTTGAATTCTTCCATTTTAACATGTGCTGATAAAAGTCTTTTTGTCTGGAAAGTCTTTTTGTCTGCCATGTGACTGTTCTGGCTGAACTCAGCTTTTTATAAGGATCTTTAGACAAATCCAGACTGTGAAATGTAAGATAGTGCAGAAGAAAAATACAAGTACCTACTCCCTCTCCACAGATCTCTCAGTAGTGACCACGTAGTTGCCTAGAGA
>JAOXXN010000065.1:38565199-38581541 GCA_026770055.1 Myrmophylax atrothorax | reverse complement strand
CTCTGTTTATCAGCAGAAAGTGTTAAGTACTCCAACATGGATAAATGATGCTTTCCATTGTAGTTTCAGTAAATTAATATTTTTTTCTCAAGTTTGCTTCTTTTTCTAAGAATATCTTGGATTTTTGTTCCTGTCTGAACTTGCAATATTGAATGCTTTCAGTGAATTTTTTTAGTCTATCATAATTTGTTATCAATTTCTTTATTTAAAACCACAGGGTTGTCTAAAAATAAAGAAATATTCTCTCATCTACTTAGAACCTTAAGAGACTTGGGAATTAACATTTTCTTCACAACTCAAAATAAAAACAAAGAATCAAGAAACTAAGCTACAGAGGAGTACCATGCAGTATATCTAGTAAATATGAAATGGCTAGATTGGGAAGAAAATTGAAAAAGATGAGATTAAGATACAAGAAACTGTGTAGTGCTATTCTCCCTCTGTATTAAGTTGTTCCATTTAGGCTTCTTTAAGGGTATTAAGAACCAGATAAATGCAGCAGCTCTTTGTAGCAGCTGTGTGCTAACAGCAGGTGATTTTGTGGTCTGCAGTGACTACGTGCTGTTTTTTATGTAGAGAAAATGGCTAATCATTGTGCCCTTGTCTAAGGCATGCTTCATCATCCTCAAGTACTTTTTTGGCCAAAGAATTCTAAACATAGGGCTGTCCCCTAATAAGCTCAGTATTGGATTGAGCAAGTCTGATTTGAGAACTATTGGCAGAAGGAGCTGTAATTATTAAATTTACTGAAAAATGAAGCAAGGTACTATAGTTGGCTTTTCGTCAAATGGCTGTGGTCTTATTAGTAAAAAGTAATCATCTACTGGGTCAGAATGAAAGAGGCTTCGAAGGATTCATTCTGTCCTAATTACAGTCTCACCTATACATATTATGTAAAGCTAATATTTAAAGCATTTGCCAAAATTAACTTCCACTGCATGTTCTATTACAGTGTAGTGAATTGTAGTAGCTTTTTATGCCTGGCATCTTTTGTATTCTGTAATAATCTGTAATTATGGGTTAGCAGCAAATGCTGTGTGCCTTTTTTAATCTGACAATCTGAAAAGACAACCCTGAATAGCTTTCTCTTTAAATGAATACAGTTGCACAAAGCCTTTGCATCAATATCTTCATTTTGCATTTCCGACTGTGATCTGTTCTTTTACGATTTCTTGTTAAATTTCTTAATAAAAGTAATTTCAGATGCTCCTTTTATTTCTCCAGATAAATTAAGTTTCAGGGCTCTGGAATTGTAAGACTGTGAAATTTAATTGACAGACTACAACATTATAATGCAACCCTGGTCTTGCAACCTTGAGCACTTCTAGTACCCATTGCCAGGCAGAGAATAAAATTGGCAATGCTTAACCAATTGCATAGCATCTGTTCTGCCTGGCATTGTTGGAGGAGTGAGAGAAGTAAAACTGGTGGATAACAACCAGTCTGGGACTCAATCAAGATGTAGGGTCAATTAGTACAAGCTAGCAGCAGGGCAGTATGCCAAAGGGTCAACCTCTTTCAGTAGAGTAAAAGGGCTATCATAGTATCTCTTTGAAGGAATGGAAATAAGCAAGGCAGCAGTTGTAAGGAAATAAGGGAAGATTTACAAAGACAGGACGGGAATTGCTAGACTCTTTCCTGAGGTCACAAGCAAAGCTGGAAGTACTGAAATACCAGAATTCTAAAGACAGGGTGCTTTAATAGATGAGATTGATGTACCTGGTTATGCCTCCCTTTGTTCAAGGTCAGAGCCATCACAAGTTTTGTGGAACTTAGCTACAGGCATGATGTGGTATGAGACCATGAAAATAGGGGACTTAGAGTGACTGTGTAGTGGGGACAGCATCTATTGAGAGGCTGGAGCAAGCCATGCAACAAACAGCACAACAAGGATTTATTATATCTCCTGGAAACAGGTGAAGTGGAGAAAGAAGATGACTGTTGGCCTCTCTTCTTCAGTAACTTGCAAAGTTCTTTCTCTCACAAGGAATCTCTTATTCCTGAGATTATCTGTGCCATTGTTTTCCTTTCTGTAGGCCTCAGGTAAAGTGGTAGATTTCAGTACAAAATACACAAGGGATAATTTTGACATTCAGTGTAAAGCATATTAAGCTGTCATATTTAGGCCAGAATGAACTTTTAGCAGCTGACAGTAAAGACATCATTAGGAAGCTTTTACTGCATCATCAGAACTTGCAGACAGCAAGTCTGTGGTGCTTTCAATAATATATAGAATCCCTGGCCTTGTCTGCATGAAGGCTGCTCAACTTTTCTCTAGCTAGTGTCAACAACCACCTGCTCTAGCCACAGTACAGGCATACAGTTGCTGTCTATGTGTGGTGGTTTGACCCTGGATGCTGGCTGGATGCCAGCTGCCCACCAGAGCTGCTCCATTACTCCCCTCCTCAGCTGAACAGAGGAAGGAAAATATAACAAAAGGCTCATGGGTCGATATAAAGACAGGGAGAGATCACTCACCAATTACCATCACGAGCAAAATGGACTCGACTTGAGGAAATTAATTGAATTTATTACCAAGTGAGTCAGGATAGGATAATGAGAAATAAACCGAAAACCTAAAAACACCCTTACCTCTTCCTCCTCCCAGGACTTAACTTTATCCTGAATCTCTACTTCCTCCTTGCCCCCAGGGTGCAGGGGGGCAGGTATTGGGGGGCTGCAGTCAGTTTGGCACACATTGCCAATTCTGCCTCCACAAGGAAAGGATTTCTCATACTCTTTCCCTGCTGCATCGTAGGATCCCTCACACAGGAGACAATCCATGAACTTCTCCAACATGAGTCTTTCCCGTGGGCTGCAGTCCTTCATGAACTGCTCCAGCATGGGTCCCTTCCATGTGGTTCAGTTCTTCAGACAGGCTACTCCAGTGTGGGCCCTCCACTGGGTCACAAGTCCAGCCAGCAAACTTACTCCAGCATGGTCTCCTCACTCAAAAGCACCACTATTCCTACCAGGAGCCTGCTTCAGCATGGGCTTTCCACAGGGTCATAGCCTCCTTTGAGCATCCATCTTCTCCAGCGTGGGGTCCTCCATGGGCTGCATGTGGGTATCTGTTCTACTGTGAACCCCCATGGGCTCCAGGGGCACATCCAGCTGCACCATGGGCTGCCAGAGAATCTCTGCTGCAGTGGCTGGAGCACTTACTCCACCTTCTTCACTGACCTCAGTGTCTGCAGAGTTGTTTCTGTCACATACTCTCACTATTCTTTTCTCTGGCTACAATTTGCTTCTGCCCAATAACTGTTACCTTCTTAACTATGTTATTCCAGAGGTATTACTACCATCACTGGTAGTCTTGGCCTTGTTGAGCAGCAGGTCCAACTTGGAGCTGGCTGGCATTGTCTTCATCAGATGCAGGGAAAGCTTCCAGCAGCTTCTCAGAGAAGTCACCCCTGTAGCCACTCTACTACCAAAACCTTGCCACACAAACCCACTGTGCAAATTAACTGCATCGAACTAGCCAGTTTAGATATTCACAAGCTAACATGGACTGTGTAGTGCCGTGATCTGCTAACTTCTGAACTTTTACTTTTCTTTTCAGGACCAGAAGCATATATGAGGGAGAATTTTTTTGCAATTATGGGCAAAACCATTTTGAAACTTGTTTTTCATAGATCTCAAATCTGTTAGAGATAGCTGTGATTGGAAGGTAGTAGTATAATATTACATAAACACAGTCATCTATCAGTTATTGATTTAATTGATTTTTCCCCCATTACTTGTGTTTCTACAGATATATTTTAAACTCTTTTGCATAGACTGATCTTTTTTTCTGACATTTTTGAATTTCTAATGAAAAAGTTTTCCCCACCTGATGCTAAGCCTTAGCTTTTATTTTAAAAAGTAGTTTTCTTTTAAGACTTTACCTTTTGCCTATTTTCTGAAAGGAGAAAAAAAGCACACTTTTAAAAAAATACTTTATACATAGTGCATCTGTATTAGCACAGCTTGTGTTTTGTGGGGTATATTCTAGAGCTGGATTCTCTGTAGTCACATATCTATATAGCTAAAGTTTAAAATTAGAAAGGAATGAGACTTGCTTAAACTAATGTAAAATATAGGTAATTAACTGAAGCAGAACACTCTTAGGTTCCCTCTAAATGAAGAGAAGAGTTTCATCCCATTGCTCCAATCTGAGATGAATCAGTCTGTACAGGTTCATCATTCTTTAGATGGCTAAAAGGATGGGGAGAGTTAAATTCCACCCTCAGGTCATTACTTTTTCCTTCTGCATAACTGTAGTAGTTTTGAAACTATTCAGCTAACGTTGAATATAAGAGTTAGCAACATATGTTAAGGAAATGCAGGTATCCTTCAGTCATGCCAGAGATACAAATTAGTGGTGATGGACCTTCAGAGGTAGTTTCAGGGACTGATCAAAAAAACCAATATAACATGCTTCTAGTAAATTACCCAAGTGATCATGTACATGTATGAATTATATTGCCCAAGCCAGAGGCAGTACCATTGTAAAGAGAGCAGTGATGTGTTCACTCAGGAAGACAGGCCAACTAAGCAGTGAGCCTGGACTGCCTTAATGTGTAACGATATGGCGTGGTCTGTACAATTTTGGTAAAATTGTGATGGCTTGCTTTATTGCATATTTTGACCTGCCCTCCAGAAAAAAAGCATGGTTTAGATACTCATTTTAAGAGTTTTAGTAGATTGAATGTACAGTTGTTCCTGAGGGAAAACATCAACAAAATCTGATTTGCTGTGTGGCAAAAATGTTTCAAGATTGTTTTATTTTAACATAAGAGGTTGCATCTTACAGTTTACTTTTCAGTATGCTTCTGTTAATACTTTGAATTTAAGTTTTCAGTGTCATGTTTAGAGCAACAATATTCTGAGAGAAGCCTCAGTGAGAAGTACTGCTCTCATTTTATAATAGAGACAATGGCACATATATTATTTTAATTCAAGAGCAAAGTTTTGAGAAAAAGGCTGTGTTAGGACTGAGAATGGACCATTTAAATTCATTGTTCCACTCTTGGTATCTCTATGTCACCTTTCTTTTCCATATGTCCCTTAGGCTCCTCATGCACACAGCCACTAAACAACCATGGTCAGGTTTGAGATCTCTAGGTTTTGCCACGCAGCAGTAATAGTAATAACTTAGATGCTTAAAGGTGCCTATTATATCTTCAAGTTTCTCAGCAGAACTTAACAGGAGGCATTTAATCTACGTAGTGTGGGACTTCAGGTATCTGGAAAGCTCATATGTCTTTGCTTCTAGGACACTGAGAAAAGTATTACCTTACTTATCTGTGCAGTGCCAAGTGCTAAATACTTGGCATAAATACCCTGAAAGAGATGGGCCAGCCTCTGCACTGTCCAGGCACTAATCAATACTGTGCTGATAAATTTTTCTTCAAGCATTCAACTTATTTTCTCTTCCTTTTGTATAAAACCTGCTTCCAATTCCTTCTTATATTTCAGCAGATGGCACTATAACTTAACTTCTTTCTATGCTATCAATATCTGGACAGTTAATTCAGCATCACTGAATGTGTTTGTGTTTGTAAATTTTAAATGTCAAGTAGGCTATAGATAATAATTAAAAAATCTAATTAGTTTATATTAATTTTTAAGGCTTTAATTTATTAAAATACTTGAGTAGATAGGAGTTTTGGAATTGTGTAAATATTATGTTGATTTTGGAAACGCTTAACTGGAGGAAATATTTCCCTTTTGATCTTCAGATGTAGTGCTTCCTAAAGGTAGAGGAGAGCCAGAATCCAAAATGTCTCTTACATGCTGTACCCAAACTTTGCGGGGAAAAAAAATGCAAATGTATACTAATGGTTTATTTTTGCAGATGCAGAATGCATCCATCTTCAGAAACTGAAGATCTGTAAGGGCAGTCAACACACAATACAAATTTGCCTTTATTTTTCCAGTTAAACCAATTAATACATTTTAAACTGCAAAAAGTTTGTTTATTAAACATTAGATTTTGTTGCATATAAATATGCAATATAGAAGGAGATGAGTTAATTATACCTTACTTACACAGCAAAGAAGTTACATTCTCTCATGAGTGAAAAAATAACATCATCAGAACATTCTGGTCTGGTGGATTTTTAGTGAGAAAGCTGTGAAGTGTTTGCAGCAGTTTTCAATGTTCAGTGTAGTTTAAAACACATGATGTAATCCTGGGGAGTACAGCTTGTTTTGTCTTCCCATTGTAAATCCCAGATTTAGGGCAGCCAAGCCCAGTTACAAGAGAGAGGCTATAGAAACATGTACTTTGCCATATTGATCTTGTTCCCTCTTCTACCTGTGTTCTTCAACAGTGTAATATTTTTGTGTTTGGGTCCCCTGAACCAGTGGAGGGTTGTCTATCTGGCAGTGCCACTTTGACCAGCTCTGTACTTCATGGTTAATGTAGAGTGGATTTGATAAAAAATAATTCAATAGCAGTATAGTACTGGGTTAGAAGGATCTGATATAAACTTTAAGCAATTCCTTTTATGAATTTAGATTAATAACATGCAAGTGGGAAGGTATGCAGCAAAGAAGGATGTAGGAAAAACCATATTGAATTACCAGTGCATCTCACAAAATGAATTTCACATAAAATGGGCACAATTAACTAGTCTTTCTCCCTCCCAAGCTTTTCTAGCCTGAAACTTCTTAAAATACAGTCAGGGCAAAGGATTTGCTCTTTGAAAATTTTGCTCATGTTAGATTCTGTTCAATATAGACAGCCTGGTCTTTGATTTTGTACTTTAAAATCATCCAGTATTATTCTCAAGCTAACCTACAGCTCCCTGGGGAAATTAAGATGGATTAGACCTTTTGTGCATCTATGATCCTTTGTATTTCTCAATGTAATGATGTGTATAAACGTGAAAATACACTGCAGTTGGAATGGGCATCTTGCAGAACAGTTATGATCTCTACTTCATCAGCAGTTTAAGATTTATTTTCACTAGATAAGAAATAGTGTATTTTAGAAGAACAAAGCTGATAACAAAGGAGGTATGATAGGCATTAAATAATGAAGATGCTGCTTTAACTGTCTTAGGATTTTTCATGCTACTTATATACAAGACCAATGTTCATCAAAATACATATTCTCCATGACCGCGTTAGGGGTATCCTAAGCTTGCAGTGCTCATCTTCTGTTTAAAACTCATGAAGAGATCGAAAGAAATCTCAATGTTGTTTTCTGAACTTTCCTTTTAAAACCTGTGCTCTTTCTCTTTCAGTGAAAACTCATATGCAACAAGGATTAATCTCTGTTGCTGCTCGTACTGTGATAACACATCTGGTCAACCACTTAGGCCACTATCCTATGAGCGGAGGTCCTGCTATGCTAACTAGTCAAGTGTGTGAAAACAACGACAATCCATACAGTGAAAGTCCTGAGCTTTCTCCTGAACTTTTTGAGAACCCAAATCTTCAATTTTTTGTGTTAAACAATACTTCCTTAGTGTCTTGCATACAAATCCAAGCAGAAGACAACATGCCTGGGGGAGGACTTTCTGCTGGACTTGCATCTGCTAATTCAAATGTTAGAATTATAGTGCGTGATCTCTCTGGCAAATACTCATGGGATTCAGCCATTTTGTATGGACCATCATCTTTATGTGGATCTTCACAACAAACATCTTTTGCACTTTCGTTATCTCAGCAAGATAAACCAGAAGATGCTCTTTCATCTTTTGAGCATGTGGAGGATGTATCTGCAAGGGATGGAATTACGCTCCAAGTAAAAAGGAAATTTAGAGACACTGTACCAACATGGGATACAATTAGGGATGAAGAAGATGCCCTTGATGAGCTTCTGCAGTATTTAGGTGTTACAAGCCCTGAATGCTTACAGAGAACTGGTGTCTCACTCAACATCCCTGCTCCCCAACCAGTCTGCATCTCAGAGAAACAGGAGAACGATGTCATCAATGCAATTCTGAAACAGCACACAGAAGAGAGGGAGTTTGTTGAAAAGCATTTCAATGATGTAAATATGAGGGCTATGGAGCAGGATGAGCCAACCTCACAAAAGTCCCAGTCAGCGTTTTACTACTGCAGATTACTTCTCAGTATACTAGGAATGAATTCATGGGATAAAAGGTAAAAAGACTCACAATTTAACTTTCTTTTAAGGAATTGTGCTATTCTTACTATGTAATAATAGTTGATCTTAGAATTTGTTAATCCAAGAATACTCCAGGCCTAACAAAAGAAGAGAACAGATGTGCTACTAAGGGCAAAATGGCAGCTTTCTTCTGCATTTCAGCCTGTCATTTAGAGAGACAGAAAGGAGGAACCTCTTGCCTTTGTTGTGATTTATATTCTTTCTTTAGAGCAGTGTTTGAAGTCAAATTGAAGGAGTGATGTATTTTCTTTGCTTCCCATTTATGTTCCTCCAAAAATCATTACTTTTCTATGCCAGAATAAGACTGAGAAAGTGTGATATTCTCAACTATTCTGTCACTGGGCAGTGTCCTGGTACTTTGCCTGCTAAGAGCATGCTTGCATACAGCCTTCGAGCCTTGCATCTGTGTTAGCTAATGAAAAATGTGTCCCCTACTATTTATTTCAATATTGACCATACTTGGGTATTGTTTGGAACAACATGAGAGAAGCCATGCTCAGTTACAAAAGGAATGTCTCTGTTTACACTATTATTTTTGTGGGGGTGTAGCGAGGTGCGTGTCTGCATATACATGTGGGTATGTACAAATATTAGCATCCTAGAATTTGTGGGTCTTTCTGAAATCTTCTTTTGACATTGTTTTCAAAATTGCATACCAGAGTTGTTCAAATATTTTCTTATTATGAAGGGAAGTGGGTATTCTGTAAAACAAAAATAATCTGTGTCACTGAGATACCACTGGAATTGGACACAATTTTGGTGTTACAACCCTTCTTATTTGGGTTTTTAATTCCTCAAGGCAGCCTGGTTTTGAACAGTACTGCTCTTAGGCTTATTCCACTGTGTTTTGTGAGAAACATCTTAAGCACAGTTGAAAAGAAATTAAAACTGCCTTTCTTGCTCTAACATATTGCTTTGGTTTTTCCTTTAAATTGTTACAGCTGGCTGGGTGACTACTGAGCTATGTTCTGATCTCTTCTGCAATTCAGAATAGCAAAAGCTCTGTGTTTAATGCACCAACTCCCTACCATTGTAGATTAATGGCAGTGTCTTCTGTCACTAAGCATATATATTATGGCCTAGTAACGTGTACAGCTTATATATGCACCAGAGGGAGTTCTGTCTGTTACTCTGTAGAGAAGAGATGGATCCCAGTTGGAACCAGTAGGTCAACAGAAGAAAATGAAAAGAAATAAAAGTTGTACTCATGGCTGTAATGTAGAAGATCTATATAGAATATAGAAGATTTCCTGGAGTAAGAAAAATGGCATGTTTTTTTTAAAGATATCTTAGTTTTTAAATACTAGGAAAGGACTGTTGAAAAGGCAGAAGCATTTGTTGACTGTTCTTGAATGGACCTGAAAGTGTTCTTGTACCTTTCTGTACTGTTCTGTATCCATTGGTGAACAAGTGATGAAAGAGTTACAAATTTCTCTATTTAGAAGGAGCTTTCATCTCCTGAAGAAAAATGAGAAGTTACTTCGAGAACTCAGAAATTTGGACTCAAGACAATGGTAAATTCTTTTAATGACTGCCTACTTATTTGTTTTAAGTGTGCCTTTGTTCTAAATGGCTCTAATTGCATAGATCTGAGCTGGTTTTTAAATAATTTTTTAAATTATTAATGTATTTTGCACTGTATTGTTGTTATTTGTGTTATTGAAGTTAGATTGGTGTTATTTGTAGAGTGAAATTCTGCAAGTAGAATACCATGAGATAAACAAATTTCAAAATAACTTATGAGCATTTGTATATGCACAACATTGAATAGTTTTAAAACTTCGACAGATCAAAGTCTCCACATTTTAAGCTTTAGTTAATTGTTTGTCTGTGCTCTAATGTTCCTGGTATTTGAAGACACAGAACTCTAGTTGGAATCATAGCACAGAATTAAAAACTGAGTTATTTTTGTAGAAGTTGAAATTAAATCCAGTGGAGATTTTAGAAGTGTGGGAAACCACCTTCAGATGCTCCAATGTCTAACAGCAAGCTTTGAACAGAAGACATTGCTATTTACTTAAAGGTTCTTCATTCATTTGAATAAGCTGCAATTACCACAGCGTTCAGAAGGCACTGTTGTTAATGGGCAGTGCAGTGTGGATAATGCCTGCATTACAGGTTTTGCCCATTTTGTAAGTCCAGGTATTCCATAACAATTGGTACAGCCAGCACCATCCTGCATCTTGGAAGTGATGAAGGGGAGAAAATGCTGTTGTGTGTAGCAAAACTCTAGGCTCTAAGAGAAGATGAGAATAGAAAAGATAGAATGAGAATTATCCAAAAAGAAGCCATATAGTTGTACTTTAATTCCACTACATAATTTTATGCTTTAAGAGCCATGCTCTCTGTATTGTTTGAATATTTTGGTTTTGTGTTAGTAAGGGCACTCTCATGCAATGACCATTCTCTGTTTTACAGCCGAGAGACACACAAGATTGCAGTGTTTTATGTTGCTGAGGGACAGGAAGATAAACACTCCATTCTTACGAATACTGGGGGAAGTCAAGCCTATGAGGATTTTGTAGCTGGTCTTGGCTGGGAGGTATTTATTAAAATGTTTTTATCCTAGGTTTGTTTACAGTGAAGATTACATATCCCTTCATATATTGAGTCTTTGGCTCTTCAGCATTACTCACAAGTACTGAAGAGCACTGGGTTGAAAATGGAATGTGGAGAAGAATGCCTGTTTTAATTTCATTAGCAATACTAGCTATTTAAATTTAAGCTCTTACAATTTAAGAAAGTTTGTGCAGGCAAAGGTAATTCTTTAATGTGCAGTCCTGTACTTGGCTTTCATGGTCTGATTAGGAGGCATCTTGATTTCCCTGTAAGCTTGTAAAATGTGAAGTCCATTGAAGTTTGAGCTTTGCTCAAATTTGGTACTCCAAAAAGTTCAAATGAGCAGCTTTTCACATGCTCCCTCCTTGCATGTCTATAGGCATCTATCAGTTCACACACTCCACTCTACTGCTCTTCCAGCAGTCAGAAGTAATGTGATGTATCCCATCGTCTTTGTGGACCTGCAGCTCTTTAGTCACTTGTTCGAAACTGTTACAAGGACTTCCTTTTTTGCATCCTTTCTTTCAGACCACAGAGGTTTAATTACCACTTTAAAGTTCAATTTGGCACTGTTGCATAGGATACAGTAACGGCTCTTGCTCCTGGCTGGCTGCATAAGATGCTGCAGGTTTTTTGTTCCTCTTGCAGTTTGTGCTCATCAGAAGTGTCCACATGAGTGTCTGTCTTATTTGTTCTTTGTGTTTCTTTACTCCTTAGGTATATGAGAGCACTACTAGATTAACTGTGTGGATAATGACTGAATTTTATACAGGAACAGAGGAAAACTGGTAGTAACATGCTGACTCCCATAACAGAGATGTTTATTTCCCAAATTCAGGAGAAAACAAAAACACATTAGTACCTTGAAATACCCTTCCTTAGTGGTTTAATTCTCTTGGGCATTATTAGCTAGTTTAAAGAGTTGGCAATTTGGATTAATGTTCCATAATGAGACATCTAATATTTTAACAGCTTAACATTAAATTCTGTATTCTTTAGTATCAGAAAGACAAATATATCCCATGTGGGCAAAGATTAAGTGTATTCACATTATATATATGTGTATATATATATATAATATATTAAATGTATATTTCTGAGATGTAACTTTCTTTAGTCACTGTTTTAGAAGTGAAACAGGATATTAAGCATGCTCATTTATTTCAGTGCCAGACTATTCTCCATAGAACTAAGACTTACAAACTTATTTACTAATTATCGATGAGTTTCCTGTGTTCTTTTTTCATATTCACAGAATGAAAAGTTTTCAAAGAAAATATATGGAAGGTAACAACACAGTTTAACATTACCTGGCTCTCCTACAGGGTTTCTTCAGAGCTCAGGTCAAGGTTGACGTAGTATCACAGAATTTTAAAAAATTCAAAAAGCATATGTAAGTGACTACACTCAAGTGATCAGGGAATAATGCAGTGAACATTTATTTACACAACCTTTCTTTTTCTCTGACCTCATTTTCCCAGCAGCTTCTGTGGTGGCCATGGAATACTTAATGCTGCAGCATTCGATGGGTTTGCAGTTGTTTTCCTGTCTAGTCAGCAAGTCTGAGCTCTTTCAGAATAAAACATAACTGTACTATTGTGAAAAGAATCTTCACTTTAAAAGTTCAGTTGAAAGTGCATTTCAAAGTATAAAGAGTGTCACCTGAAAATTTTTTTCTTGTAAAGTTTCCTGGACTTCATTTCTAGGTAAATCTCACAAACCATTGTGGCTTTATGGGAGGACTGCAAAAAAACAAAAGCACTGGATTGACCACTCCATATTTTGCTACCTCAACAGTAGAAGTAATGTTCCATGTGTCAACAAGAATGCCTTCTGATTCAGATGACTCTTTAACAAAAAAGGTGGGTGTCTCTGAATAACAGAGTTTCCCTTGGTAATAAACTCAGAGAAATTAGAGTCAAAGAACATCCAGTAACTTTAAAAAAACCCTAACCAACCAAAACAAAACAAAAACCATGAAAAAAACACAAAAACAAAACAAAAAAAAACCAACACAAACCAAACCAATCAAAAAAATATCATACCATCTTTACGTGATAATAATTGATATTTTACTGAAGTAGCTTAAGCTGTATGGATTATTCTGTATCAATTTCTAATTTTACCACACTGGTGATTTTTGCCATCATTGCAACTGTTGGCGGGAACACATGTAAAATGGGGAAAAATGTGGGGAGGTAATGGTTGGTGTAGAAGAAAAAGCATTACACGTGAATGATGTCTCGGTACCTTGAGATCTTAAATGCCAGTTAATAAATATGTGGTGAGTACTTTTGAAGATGACTTTTAATTCACTTAAGAGTCATATAATGGCTATTAAAATAATTTTCCTTTCAAAAATGTGTTAAAAATATGAAGACAATGTTTATTGTATATAAGGTGTTTTGTCTTGGAGCAGGCACAGATGCTCAACAGTGATCCGATCTCTTGTAGCTGCGTTAAGAAAAAACCAGTTTTCTGTATTGGTATTTTTTTCTTTAGAATTTAATAAATTCCACATTAGTGATAATAAGTTACAGTCTCAAACATGTGTTCTATTATAAATGAACAATTAGCCATCATTAGACTGTCCCCCTGTCCTGCATATATACATCGTCAGATGTGCTAATCCATTCAGTAGACACATTAATGAGCACTGGTTGAAGTGTAATATTGAAGGAACTGAAGCTGGTTGACCTCAGCATGGAGTTTAATACTTGTAATTAAATTAGACAGTAGACAGTTAGTAAAGAGAGAAATAGCCATGCCTCTGGCAAGCTTCAATTATTAATGACTTTTTTGTTCTTTGTGTTCTACTTGAAGAAAAAAAATATTATTGTTCTTATTACAGACTGATTATGAGTTCTATATTTTCAGTGTTGCATCTTAGGCTGGTTTGGTTGATGTGGGGGGTTTAAATTAAAAATGTTTTTGCTTGTATGCCTAAGATGCTGCATCCTTTCTGTTCTTTATTTCCTGAAGTAGAGCCAGGGTAGTACTTAGGTTGTTAAATGATTTATAAAAGTGGCTTAATAGCGAAAATAACTAATTTTAAAATAAGATTGTCACTACTGTTTTAGTATAGAACAACGTGTATTTTGTTTCTAGGTGACTTGGCTTCTTTATTTTTTTAAACAGAAACTTGGTTTAGTAAAACACAGCTTGTAATTACCCTTTAAATGTTTGTTTATAATCTGTTTGAATTAGAGCATTACAAAGTGTTGGCAAGGGGAAGGATGGGTCCCAGTGAAAAATAATTAATAATGATTAATTTGAAAATGCTGTGGACTTCAGCAGAACACACAGGCAAGATCTCATGTCTGTTTCTAGGAGCACATCACGAATTAGTGTTTTAGCTTGTTCAAAGAATCACCAGCAAAGGCATTGGCAAAAGCAGGTTTAATATTCAAATGAAAGCATGACAAAATTCATTGGCAAGATTCAGTCTATTACTTACTAGTGATGGTTAAGGAACACACAGAAAAGTCAGACTAAAATCTAAAATAAATCAATCTGAAACTAAAATCAACCAAATATGATCTACATGGGGGCTGGGGATGAAAAATGAGTAAGGATTGGAAAGGGTAAGGATAAAAAGCAATGAGAAAGATCCTCTTGTTGAGTCACAAAGTTCAGTGGACACCCTTGCCAAACTTGAACAGTTTAGGCCTAAAGGTTTTAACAGCACTTATACTTAACAGCACTTAAACAATAGCCTAATTTAAATAATTTAATAAAAGATTCCATAGAATTTACTGTAAGCACAACCATAACTCACTTACAGACCTAACTTAGTTAGGTATCTAAAGTACTTACAAATTTAAGAGAGCAACATTCACAGTACATTTGCTACAGCATATTCACAATTGCACACGCACAGACCTAAAACAGTATGTACAAGGTAGAATTTGCGTCAAGTTCAGTGAAATATGTCAGACACTTTTGCATCTTCTCAAACATGAAGGGTTGATCCTTGAGAAGTGGGAGCATCAGCCTAGACTCTATTGGTGGCAGTCCCCCGAGTGTAGCAAACTTGAGAGTTTGTTGGCTCTGAGAGGTGTCCCACGCAGAGGGAGATTGCTGACTGCAGCCCACTGGTGGTCCAGGAGAGCTCAAAAGGTCCCACTTAGGACTGCTGTTTATGGAGTTGCAAGAACGTGGTTTCAGTCATAGTAATTTTCCATCCTGTCCACAATCCGAGTTGGTAGCTGTCTTTGAAAGTTTGATTACAAAAATACTTTTCCACCTGTGTTGTTATTCAGGCAAGAAAAGTAAGTTTCCAAGGCTGTTAAAAAATAGGAGCTCGTTAGCCCGTATAAGTTCCTGAGATCAGACAGTGTTTTTTTCTTACAAGCTCAAGAGGAGCTTAGCCCAGGTACTGTTAAGCCTAACAAGCATTTCTAAGATGATAGTGCAGCCCAAGGAGAAGGGATGGAAAGCTGCACCACCACAAAACATCCTGAATCTAGATATAGCTGTTCCTGCCAGACAAGGTTCAGCGCTGATCCAGACCTCCTGTGACTCAACTTGTGAAAATTGTGCCAGCTGGACTTTTTAACAACTCCAGCTTGCTGCAGGTGTATTTCTCTCCTTCCTTACTCACAGTCTCACTGTCAGTGATTTGGAATATTTGAGGTCTGTATGAGTATGTAGAGTGTATCAAAAGACTGGGATTATATTTTTGGCTAAGCTACTAATCAACTGTTTAATCAAGCTACTTTATTTCTCTGTGACTTTCTTTCCTGTTTTTCCTCAGCGTGTCCGTTTTGTTCTTTCTAAGCACATTTTCCCAGGAATGGAGGCTTGTGAGCCTCTCTTTATCTCTCTCCTCCTTCCCTGACACCTTTTGGCCCATTCCAATTGAATTTAATAGAGACGTATTTCAAAGCTGTTCATTTCATGTGTGTTTAGTGATGATAGGCTAAGTAAAGGAGATTGAGTGAATGAGACTTTTAGTGCTCCTATTCAGCAAGTAAAGACTGCATGGGAAAAAACAGAAGATACCAAGGAACCAACGGCAGAGAGAGATGTTACAGAATTTATCCCGAACTTGAGAAAAGCATCAACTGAAGTTTACATCTTGGGAGAAACCAGAAAGTGGTATCTGGAGACTTGAGTGTGAAAACAGTCTTAATTCATTTACTAGTTCTGCAACTACTCATGCTGCTTGGACTGAACACATCAGCAAAAGGAATGTGTTTTATGAAATCCTGTTCAGCTCACACACACTATCAAAATTATTTGAGAGCCATGTGAGTGCTAACAGTTGTAATTGTTCTGAATGCATGTACTGTTCATGACCTCCAGACAAATTTGAGATTTGAGCTTCTCTACAGGCCTTTCATGTGATTTTTTTTTTGTCTCTTGTATTCAATAGGAGAAAACCAAGCAAACTTGCAGTAGCTGGCTTTGAACTGCTGCTGGTTTTTATTTTGTAAATGTGCCTAGAGGTACATGATAGGTTCGTCTTATAAATGGAAATTAAATTAAATTAAAATGAAACTTCTTCCTGCCAGTTAAGCCACTGCAAAATCAAGATTCTGCTGTTTCAGGGACTGAGCCACTTTTAAACTTATTTTCCATCAGTCTTACAGAGTAGTAAATAAAACTTTTAAGAGTCTTAATACCTCTGAAGTATTGAAGATGTGAACAAGAGCA
>JAOXXN010000065.1:38548671-38563631 GCA_026770055.1 Myrmophylax atrothorax | reverse complement strand
TTTGTCTCTGATATCTCCTCAGGGCTGTCTTCCCGACAACTCAGGTTTAAAATGTCTAAAACAGAGCTCTTAATCTCTTTCTCATTGCCACCTTTCCAGATCACCACAGATAACATGACCATTGTGCCTGTCACTTGTGCCCCCATAGCCTGAAATCATCTTTAATTTGGTCCACTTTCTGGATTCTTACATTCAGTCTGTGCTTAAGACTCTTCTTTTTCCTACCTGCCATTTTTTGCAACATAGCTCTTCCATAAACACAGCTCAAATTCATCCACTTATATCGTAAACTGTTGTTTTGATCCATGAACCTTCCTCTCTCTGGCCTTGACACTTTCATTCTCAAAGAATGCTGATACAAAAGACATTTTTCTGGTCTTTAACACCATTTTACAGCTTCTTTGCATTTGTCCATCTCCGTTTTGTGTCTTGTCTTATGCTTAGATAAACTCTCCAGGGCATTTTGATCTGTGTTTAGAGTGTTAGAATACTTGTGTGTAACCTATAGTTCCAGGTGTTTCAGCCATAGTGTATTACTAGTTACTTCAAGTATAACACTATTTTAGGGCTTTATATTATTGTTGTGCCTTATCTCTCTGGTACTGATTTGCACTTTGTTATGCTTACCGTGATGTGTGCACATATGAAGTTGTAAATTCAGCAATACAAGGGCAGGAAATGAATGTGAAGATGTAATGGCTTACACAACTGGAAGTGAGTTTTGAGTAAGCATTAACACAGTATGTAGTCTTGACATCTGTCCATTCCCTGTACACCAAATCCCATTCTATTAGGTAACCCTGGGACCACACCTTGGGAAACAATGTATCTGTCTGTCCTTCAGGTTTCAGTGAGAAGAGGTGGTTGTATCTCGGTATTTTTGTACTGGTTTTGTCCATGACTCTGAGTTCTGGGATGTTTCCAATTCAATACAAAGATACAAAGAATCCAGATTAAAGTTGAAAGAGGTCAGGTTCTGATTCTCCTATGGTGTAATAATCACAGTGAATGATGGATCCTCCAAATGTTTGCTGTGCTTGCAGGAGAGCTTGGTTGTGGAACACTGGTCAATTACAAGGTCCTTCAATAGGGAACTGAAAACTTGAGAAGAAAATCTGAAATTCTCCTTTCCTAAAAGTTTATGCAAAACTTAGCAGACCTGGGCAAGCTTTTCAAGTCAATTGCAGGTATTGGATGTCTTCAGTGAATCAAGTGTTGTTGATGAGTCAAGTTACCCCCATTCAAGCTTTCTCATAACCTTTGCTTGCTGACCAAGGTGACGACATCTGACAGAAGCAACAAGGAGTACTGTGTTAGTGTTAGATCCTCTTCTGGTCTAATCTTGAAGAAGGAACAGAATGGCTTATCCAGAACTTAGTTATTCTTCAAACTTAAGTATAAAATCAGCAACACCCAACCTTGTCAATTTGTCCATAATTTTTGTCAGTTGTCTGACCATCCAAAAGGGAAACAAGGTTTTGATCTTCATTTTGAATCTGAGTACTTCACATTTTGTTATAAACCACCATTCATAGTTTATACCATCACCCACCTACTTGTACCATTTAATTTTGACTCTCAATCCAATGCATGGCACAAAGATGCCATTCTACATTTTACTCAAACTGTATTGTTTCCAGATCCTTCTTGGTAGTATCATGAGGTGAAATACAACTGATAGGACTTGGAACTCTGAAATAGTCTGATTCACTTTCCTTTTCCTCTGAAGAAGTTTGCTCTTTTAGCCTAGAATGTATTCTCACTCATCTATGGGGATATAAAGCAGACATGGAAATTGGAGAGAAAAGTCACTAACAACTTTGATACACTCAGCATACAAAAATATGTGTCTCTTGTCAGTAATCCTTCTGAAATAACCACACAGTACACTTTTATCACACCAAAATCTCTATCAGTATAATGTGAAATCATGCATCAGTAGTGATGCTCCATCTGGGTAGCTTTCATGGAACTGGTGTCCTGTCTGGTTAGCTGCAGGTATCAGTAGCAGATACACAAGAGCAGCCTTTGATAAATGAAATTCAGAGGCAGTGATGCCCTCAAGAGGCTGCACTATCTAAACCATCTGTATGCTTTGGATTTTAAAGCTATTTCTTTGGCATGTACACTGTCATCATCACTGGTTTGTGACAGACTATGGGTTTGTTGTCTCTGAGTCTGAAGGTGGTAATTAGAGGAGGAATAATTCTTCTAGTAAATAGTTCAGTATTGCTGAATTAGGAATGGTGCAGTGCACTAATGACTGTATTGCTTTTTGGCAGTCAGTTGGCCATCCCTCAATCTAGGATTATGGAGTTTTACATTCCACAGCATTTCATGTCCCAGCTGATTTGCCTCCTGCTTTCTCTTTAGCTAGGCAGTGTTATCCTCCTGAGCTTTTCACTTGCTTCTAAGGGCAAGCCCCGCAGTCCCTGATACCCTATCACTGTCATATTTCAACAGCTAGTTTGATTGTCACTTCACTGAGGAAGCAAAATGGGAAATCTTAAATTTTATTTTTTTTTTTAATCTGAGGCAGAATTTGTCACTGATTTCTCTGGTGATAAAATCAGTAAAGAAGTTGACAACCCTGCTTTCTGCTCCCGTCATGCTTCAAAAAAAAGGTGCCAACAAGTTGTTTTGTTTTCTTGGGCTATGTTTAAGACTGGTACAGTGACATGAGTTGAGTTTAAAACAAAAACCTGGGGTTTGTTTTCCCACTTGGATCTTGTCTTTGATTCATTTTGAAAATGGTCTCATGTATGTCTGGAGAAGAGGAGATGATTAACTGTGGCCAAAATAGAGGAGGCCAAGGATAACAATTTATTAGACGGTGATGCTAGAAGAGAATGAAGTAAAGCTGAACCTTGTGGAAACTGAGAAAAATAGAATTTTAGAGTGATGAAAATCAATGGAAAAGGCTGTTCTGGTGCCAGAGTGCAAGGTTTCTTTGGTTAAAATTTTGCTACAAAAGAAAATGTTTAGAAGGAGAAGTTGCTTTTTTTGGTGATTTTGGTGGTTGGAGGGGCAGGATTTGGTAGTATATGTTGAAGTTTATCTTACCAAGTATTGAAGTGCTCCAAGCTATAGCCAGGAAAAAACAACTAAGTGTGCTTCAGATTGCTCTCTTCCCATTCTTACTGACTTTATTGCTCTCTACATCCAACTGAAAGGAGTTTGGAGGATGTGGAGGGAAGTCTCGTCTCCAAGTAGCAAGAGACAGGACTAGAGGAAATGGCTTCAAGTTACACTAGGGGAGATTTAGATTGGCTATTAGGAAAAATTTCTTCACAAAAAATGTTGTTAAGCACTGGAACAGGCTGCCCAGGGAATTGGTGAAGTCACCATTCCTGAAGGTATTTAAAAGGCATTGTGGATGTGGTGCTTAGAGAAATGGCTTCGAGGTGGACTTGGCAGCCTGACATTAACGGTTAGACTTGGTGATCTTTTTCCTTTTGATCTTTTTGGAGGTCTATTCCAACCTAAATGATTCTGTGATTGTAAGATAGGTGAGGTTCAGGCTCTCAGAACAACTCTGCAATTAGTTGTCACTGTTAAGTGTCATCCAGGGTTTCTGCGGCTGCTGTCTGTGTGTTGCACATCAGTCGTTCAGGTTGCTGCCTGGCTTTATTCTAGTCTGGTAAAATAAAGTTCAGTGTAGTGAATGTTGTTATAACCAGTTCTTTTGTTGGGTTGGTTTTACTGTTGACACAACAGCACCCCTAACTAAGTGTTGCAAAATAACAGCCATCTACACAAGAGGCAAGAACAACTCACTTCAAAGGCACTGTAGCCATTGTAGATGAGACTTTTGAATGATCTGGTCCAGGCAAAACAAATGACTTGTTGAGCATCAAAGAAGTAGGGTATTGGTACCGTCTGTCCTTTGCCCAGTCCAACACTGAAGAAAATCCTTTTTTTTTTTTTGTAGAAATAGACCCCTGTTTTTCAGTCTGATTTAAAGCTAGCAGACACAGCATCTTTTTTTCTTTTTCCCCCCTTTTTTTTAGTGTTTTTTGGAGGTTTTTTTGTTTTTTAAAGTCTGCTACTGACAACTGGTATAAGCCTCCAGATAAGACAAAGGTAGCTTTCCAGGAGGTTTTGTAAAATAAACAAGTGAATACTTGCAATGAAATTCCTCTAAAGACTATGTACATTTTGCTTTTACTTGAAGTGCAATTGTGTTCTGAAAATGAGTATGGCAAATTGTTGCCTTTTTATATACAATAGCTCCTTGTACGTGCTCAGATTGGTATCTCTATGTTACCTGTTAACAGCAGTTCACAGTGCAGTCCTTCGAATAACATCAAGGTTATGGACAAATTCAGCCTACCTAAAGCTGTGGAAACAAACTGAAAACTGGGGATGGAGACAATTGTCATCTCAAACTGGTGATGCACTCAGAGATAAAAAGAGATTACAGTTTGAATTTTCAGAAATACCTCTTCCTGGAAAGAATCTCATGTTTAATAATCTGAATGTATTTGATCAGTATACATAAAGCCTCTTGGAATGATGTGAACATTTATTATCAGATGGTAATGTTTAACAGAAGTAGCATTTTGGAGCTTCAGTGCAGATAATCCCAGAACATTCAAGAAATTCCTTAATCTGGTTGTATGATTACATCTGAGGATGCACCATGGATTTTGAGGAACCCATTTGGCCATTCTGAGCCAGGTCAAGAGCCATTTTATAGTTGCTTTGAGGGGATGGGGTGCTATTTTCACAAAGGTATGCAGGTTTCATGGGAAATGAGCATTTAGTTTAGTTAATTTGGGGGCTATGGAAAATGCAGTAGCTATTCTACTTTAAAAGCTTTTTGTTTGTAATAGATAGTTTTGAATTTGGCTAAAATGATGACGTTAACTGCTCAGATACATAGTTTTTAAACTATGGGTTTCATTCATAAGGTGTTTATTCATATGGTTTAAAAGTTCATATAGAATTTAATGACTTGCTGCCTGTCAGTGATGGCAGTCTGGAATCAGGTTGACCCACTTTGTGTTTTTGAGATAATATAAAGAAAATTTTAGCTTTCAGTAGTAAACAGATATTCACTTATCTGTTAATTTAAATAAAAAGACACCAATATATAAAAATCTATAGCACAAACCAATACTGTCAACGAATACACTGAAATTGTAAAAAACTATAGTGTAATTTGGGTTTTTTACTCACTTTTCTTCATTTGTTTTTAGTGGGTTTGTCCTTTTGAAATATGTACATTTAATTTATCTGTATGGCTATAGAATATTAATTAAGAATATTTAAACTGATAGGGTTTTATTACTCATTTTCCAGCTAAGACATTTAGGAAATGATGAAGTACACATTGTCTGGTCAGAGCACACTCGAGATTATAGAAGAGGAATAATTCCAACAGAATTTGGTGATGTTCTTATAGTTATCTATCCCATGAAAAACCATATGTTCAGTATCCAGATCATGAAAAAGCCTGAGGTAAGCGTTTGTTTTCTTTTGTGTTTCCTTCATATGTTTAATGTGACCTGAATTTTGTTTACAATCTGAGCTTTTGGTGTAATAAATTGATCCAACAAGATGATGTCTGAAACACTGACAGGGGCAGGAGGAAAAGAAAGAGCTCAGTGAGTACAATGCATAGTAAAATCAGTAATCTGAAATTGCAAAGGCATTATCCTGTAAAGCATATCTGCTAACAACATAATCTGGAAACAAAGCTTGAATATTCTGCATAAAAATTTAAATATTAAAATAAACTTACCAAACCATTTTATAAAATTCAATACTCTGGCCTGCTCTAACTTCCTCCATCCATGTCATATTCCTCTCTTTCTTCCTCTCAAAGCTAGTTTGCACTTTCTTCTTGATTTCACACAAGAATTTGGAGATTAATTCAGTAAAGTAAGACTGTTCAACCCTTAGGTTGAACACACAGTCTTTCTGATGACTGTTCCTCAAATATCAGTGCTGGTCTTCTTAAAACAATGCTTTAGTGTAGTGAACACTGACTGAGTAAAAGTAGTCATGAGTTTTTGTACTACTTGACTTCTATGTGTGATGTCACGTGCCATGAATTTCTATAAATATTACTAGAAGCACTAATATTAAAAAATGAGTTATGTGACAGAAACAGGATTACCTCTTTATGATGACTGCCTCTATCTATTGATAGGCATGAAATGATAACCAGTCTTGTTATTGCTGAATTACTTACATTTTTAATTAATAAGTATATTCTTTCTTTAACTGCTTTAAGTACAAATAGATGTATTATTGGAAGCATGCAGGTTAAGAAGGAAAAATGAAAACTGCTGAAAACAGAGGTTGTTGGTAGTCCAAAAAGAGGTCCTTATAGTGAAAAAAGGAAGTGCTTTTCATCAGATTTTGGTTTTCTCAAAACTACATTAAATGACTGATGGCAAAAATAATATAGGAATCTAAAATTCTTCTGCAGCATTGGTTTCATCTTAGCAGAAAGAATATTTATTGTATGCTCTGCTCCCTTTGCTGAGCTGATGCACACATTTTGCTGTTCTTAACCAGCTTTTTGTCAGCAGCTTCAGAACTTTATTAAAATATACAGGAAATTAAGATAGTTAATACTGAGTTTTATTTGGGTATTTTTTTAATTGCACAATGATGATTGGAGAAATCATGCCAAATAGAGAATTATGCCAAAACATAAGGTCTATCTCTTCTGTATACCTTTTGGGTGCTAAATACACTAAATATTGAAGTTTTCTACTGATCTCACAAATAAGTTTTTACACTTAGAGTCCAAAGAGGCCAAACTTTCACCACAGATTTCTCCTGTAAAGGGCTTACAGTCCATTTGTGTAGATATCATAGAAAGTAAGAACGGGATAAAAGAAAATAGAAGGTGAAGGTCAATGCACCAGTAATTGTTTGACAGTTGCACATTGATTTGGTCCTTATGAACATGTTAATATCTAAAGCCATGATAAATCATCATGGCTCGGCTTCACGAACAAAGGGCTCTCCCCACGTAGGTGTGTCCTTCGAGCCTGTGTAGTGGATTTTTTTAGGTGAGGCACAGCGTGCGCAGAACTGGCCCCACCATTTAACTCCTGAGGTTCATCTGCCACGGCTGAGCAAGCTTGGACGGTGACAGTGAAGCCCCCGGTATTCCCAGGAGGTCTCCAATCCAAGTACTAACCGGGGCTGACCCTGCTCGGCTTCCAAGATCTGACGGGATCAGGCGTCAGGGTGGCATTTAACTACCTTGCCATGATAAATACTATTTTAAAATTTGAGTAACTGTTCCTTTTGCTTCCTACCACCTACAATATTGTCAGCTAGCCTTTCAACCTCATAAACATCATATGCATGACTGTTCCTAGGATTTTGGCAGCAAATGTTGAAAATTATCTTTGATGAGACATAGTATTCAAATAGTTGCTTAATTTTCTTCAAGTGCTGTGTTATCTGTTGTCAAGGATATCAGGCAGTTATATGGCTGTATATTTCCACAAGAGAAAAGGTCTGACATCCAGCGTGATGACTGGTTTGATTACCTAGCAATGAGGAAGGCAAAAAAGATATATTTGAGTGCTCTATTGTTAATGTTGATTGCTAATTGTTATAGCTGAGATCTTACTTTATGTTGAACTTCTAAATTTTTTATTCAGGTCCCATTTTTTGGTCCACTCTTCGATGGTGCTATAGTGAATGGAAAAATTCTGCCTATTATGGTTCGTGCAACAGCTATAAATGCAAGCCGTGCATTGAAATCATTAATCCCATTATACCAAAACTTGTATCCTTTCACTCAAGTGTTTCCAAGGCATATACATTCCCTTACAGTTCTACAGATATGACTTCCATTTTTTCTGTCGTGTATTTTGTTTTATTGGATTAATATAGGGAAAATATTTTAATTTTTTTTAGTGGCGGTGGGACCTTTAGGGAACTTAAACCCATAGGAGAGTATTCAAATGAAGAACATCTTTTTTAATTAGATAAAGAATAGATTCAGTACCAAAAAATTGCCTGTTTCTAATATTTTATAACATGTACTTGTCATTTTTTGTTAAGAAAATTATTTGAATAACCATTTTGTGAGTAGTGTTTGTAAAATAGCAATGTCATAATGTTAATAATCTATCTTTCCTCAAAGGGTGTTAAGTATTTATCCAGTATTAGAGAGACTTATTTTCTAGTTCGAAAAAGGCTGCTTTCCTTCGAGGTGGATTTGTTAAAATTTTGTCATACAGATTCTGTTATTCAGCTCAGAATACCAGGCTGTTGTCAAAATGAGATGTCAGTGTCTTTGTAAATGTATCAGAAAAAGCTGTCTCTTTTTTGTTCTTGTTGGAACTGGAATTGTAGTTTTCTGGAAGTACTGCTCTTGGAAAAATAGATTTATCAACAAGAAATTTAAAAATATAAGGTAAGTCAGTCACTTATACCTCTTCCCTTCTTAAGATTGAGTTCTGTTGTATATCCATTAGTTAAATCAACAAGAATATATTATTTTTTAATTTCATAAATTGAAAGATAGGTTTAAATTTTGGTCCCAAATAAATTCTGGGCCTAATTTCCAATCAAGCTGTAAACACTAGTATTTGTCATGTGATAGATTGTTGCTGATATACCCTCTTTTTTCTGTGGCTGACTGTTAATACTTGCAGAGTTTTGGATTAGATATGATGAAATGGATTTACAGATGAATGATGGATGTATTTTAAGTGATCACATTAAGTGATGTTTGTGCCATTTCTGTAGATGACATATGTTGATTCATTGTATTTTTATGTTTGGAAAGGTCCGATCTTTTTGTCATTACTCAAGTGGCTTAGTCGAAGAATTTAAAATGTATTATCATCATCATTATACCATGAAAAATGATGTTTTATGGCATTATATTGATGTATAGTGATGAGCAATTGGAGAACAATTTGCTTTGAAGTAGCTTTCATTACAAAAGAAAAAAAACACAAAACACCTCAAACTTGTATGTTTAAATTTCTTTACAGAATATGAAAGTTGTAATAAATTCTTTGGACTCAGCTTGCCAACTCAGTGTCTAGGAATTAACCAGTTCCATAGAGCTGTGCATTACATTTTTGATTTGGTTCTCCAAATTGTATGGTTTGATACACATCAAAGCACACCATGTCAATTTATGACATAATGTGGCCTCCATTAAAGTGTTGATATCTCTCCTAATATAATTAACATGGTAACTGGAAAGCATTATGTGTATTTGATATTAGATAGCATTGGTTGGTGGGTATCACATTGTCACTTTGTAAGCTTATAAAGTACCAATTGATTGGGCACTGATGTTAAAGGGTGGCTTTGTTATGTAGTCAGTGGAATTCTTTTTCCATCTGGCTTGGAGTATCTTATATTTAGTGTTTAGTAGGATAATCTAAAAATTAAAATGGAGTTGGGGGAAGTTCTTTGAAAACTGCTTGCTTGGTGAGAAATTAGAACAATGCTTACAAACTTGCTTGGTTTGAATTAGGTTATGATGGGGTCAGTTGTGTCAGTGGAAAACAGTGAAAACTGTTGTACTTCCAAGTCTGGCCTAGCTCTTAGTGGTTTAAAAACATCATGGACATGCTCTTGGTGTTCAGTCCATAGCCAGACTTGAGGTCAGGAGGGAATTCCCCTGGTACAAGAATGGCAAAGTCTGGTGGATGTGTCCTGTAAGGTGGACAAGGTCTGTCATCTAGGAACATGGGAAAGTTGAATCTAATTATGTTCTTGCAATAGCAGGAAATTGAAGAGGTCTAGGACTGCCTTTGTTGTTTCCCGCTTTTTTTCCTCTGGGGTATTTCAGCTATGGCTGCACCATTTCACTACTGGCTTTTAAGTTTGCAATAAACTGAAGGGTGTGGGGAGTAGGCATATTTTATGTTCTGTGGTTAAAAAGATTTTCTGGAGACCTGTAACAGGGTGGGTTCTAAGAGATGCTGGGAAGTGAGACAAAAACGCTGTTGAGAGGTTAGCAAAATAAAATCTTTATTACCAGAAGTGGCTAAGGAATGGGAGTTTTGAGAAAAAGAACAAGGGAGGGGGACCAAGGCAACAAGCCCAAATGTGTAAGCACCTCACTGACCAAGGGATTACTCATGTAGGTTGTCTTACCAACTCAGGACACTCCCCCAGAGGCAGGGAGTACATCTTCTAGGCGTTGGCAGACAGCAGGCGTCCCCGCTGTCTTTTTTTTGAAGAAAAACCCCCCACACCCAGAGCACGAGTCCTCTCACCTTTATTCAGCCTGCTGGTGACATCTACCTAGGGAGGTGTGGCCAGCACCACCCAGGTAGAGGTCTCAGGATCTGCCTTCTTTCTTCCTCCTCGCTCTGTCTCCTTCAGCTCTCCTCCAAAGGCTGTCAACCAATAGGAGAGACCCAAATAACTTTAGTTAATGCAAACTCTATCTTCAAGGACAAAGCCTTCACTCTATCAGCTTTTATTCCCTACAACTTGGCAGGAAAAGAATGAAACTTTCACAGGTGGCATGAGCAAAAACATACACCAAAATGTCAGCACTTTTAATTCCCGATACAGGACCATGCCATATTTAAGGTCTCTTGCAGAAGACAGGATTCATTGATCAGGGTGGTCTTTCCTTGTGTTAGAATGCTGCTGGAGCAAAGAAAAAGAGGGCTTAGAGTGATGAAAAGAGTATGTTTGAAGAGGGAAGGGAAAGGGAATTAAAAAACTATTTTTCAGAAGGTACACCAAAAGCAGAGTCCCAGCTGGAAAAGTGGAGCTGGTAGTCAAGGATTTCCACAAGTCCAGGACCATAATGGTTTCAGTGAAAGAGAATTCTGAAGTAATCATCTTGAAATTAATCTTTGTTTACTTACTTATGAGTATTCAATATACTGGGGCAGTGGCAGTGTATTAGGAATTTTGGTGATGTTTAATAGAAATTCAGTTGAATGTGGATCTCGAGGGCACAAGAGTACTTGAGACTTGTCAAACAAAATACATTTCAAGCACTACATTTCTGTATTAGTTCTTCTTTTTACAGTAGTAGACCAGCAGAAAGTTAAATTCAAAGCCAGTGTCAGTGTGTGGATGTCTCCCTGCCTGCAGGTGTGTTTGTTTCATGGTGCTGTGTAAAACTTGGTAGGCACCTTTTGGCTTAGAGAGTTAAAGACATATGTAGGTCTATGCTTATCTGTTTTTGAAGCATGTTTATATTATCACATCATAGATTCTTGTGGCAATGGATAGTGGTAAACTCTTAATTAAACTAAGATCTGCTTGCGTATGGGATGGGAAGAAGTTGGCACTGAATTTGGCCCTCCTACTTCCGAGGAGAGCTTATCCATCCTCCAAGACAGTGCATTTTCTAAGTGCAATCCTGACTGAAAAAAATCAGCTGTCATTTGTAATCAGCAGGGATATTCAATCCTCTTCATGTAACCTGATTGCAACTTTTTCCTTAATGCGCTGGTCTGTTAATCACAATGTGGCAATGGGTAGTACATGTGAATGGTATAATAATGGTTGCATGGATACAGGAAATTTTGCTCATCTCCCTCTTATAGTCTTCCCCGACTTTGAGCATGTGTTGTATGGTCTGAAGTAGCTTTCTGAGACTGACATATTCTGTCAATCCCCTTCCTCTTTCTGATTTTGTTTTGACATTTTTGATAGGAAACTTAGATAGCAAAACACTTTAAAGATTTGGTTTTATTAATGATTTTTAAAGGTGCTCTGTGTTTTTATTCTTTGCTCATAATACTATAACGATATACTTCCATATTGTATTTTAAGATTGAATATTTACTAAATTTATCAGCAGGCATTAGTCATGCATGGCAGGTGTCCTGCTTTATTTGATGCCTGACATACTCAATGCTGCAGCCGTGTGAAGAGCATATTGTTTGGGATGGAGTTTTTACATTGGTTTGTGGAATTTGCTGTAGTTTCTCCTTCAAGGATTATCTTGGCCCTCACTATCTTTTGCTGGCCTGGCTTTCTCATACCAGTACCCCTCACCAATAGGTGGCAAATATATACAAAGTAGCAAGTGACAAACACAAACTACTTATATTGTCCTGCTGGTGCAGCAGTGGTACCTCCCTTCTCTCTCTCATAGCTGATGTATTTCTTCTTCTCATTGCATTTGTCGTTATCTTAAGAAGTGCATGCTTATCACCTGAGTACACTCCAGTTCCACATATGCTAGGAAAACTTGTAAGACTCATAAATGCAGGTGTAATAATGGGACTGAATGTTGAGAAAAATTGGTTTCACTGTGATATAGAATAAGGAGGTCAATATTTAGGAGATTGTTAAATACTCTTTATGAACTAAATTGTATTGAAATTCCTGATATGAATAGTTTCATTCATGGCTCGCATCCAAGAGCAAGCTCTTTGTCACTTTCTGAATTCAGAATCAACTACATGTGGGATATGGATCAATACTAAGTATTTTAAAAAATAGAAAGAGCAGCTTCATATAAAGTTTTACTTGAAGTTCCTGAATAAACAGCAGATGTTAGCCGGATGCCAAGAGATACACCTTGGCGTAGTAGGCACCTCCAGTGATTCAACATGTTAAAATTATTGCAACAAAGCAGGAAAAATAATAGAAACCTTGAGAGAGTGAAATTCCAATTGTGAAACAACTAGTGTTCCTTTTTGCACATTGTACACAGACTTTAGAGTGTCAATAATGATTCCAAACTATCTGCACTTCAGACAGTGCAATTCAGACACTGTGCTTTCTGCTTTCTTAGTATTCCCCTACAAAAGGGTGCTACCTAATATTTAGCTAGACACACAGGAAGAAATTATATTTAGCATCTTTTAAATCTGAAATTTATTGACAGTTTAGACACCTAGAATATGAATAACTGTTTTACACCTAGAATATTGAATGACTGTTTTATGCTTAATCATCATAGCTTAATTTCACTTCTTTCTAATAATCTACAAAGTCGTCAACCTAATGCCAAGAATTGACGTTTCTTTTTGGGTAGGATTTTTTTGTCTCATGAAACCAATTAATGTAAAATATAATGCTGCTTTAAGTATTCCATCTAAAAATGTTACAAAATATATCTTAATCTAAATGATTGGATAAATTAATCTTTGTTATCAAAACTGGAAAACTGACATCCTCATATCTTTTTTATATTGTATGACTAAGCGGTTGGTACTTGATGTATTGAAGCTAATATTTTGACAGTTGTCTTTCAGAAAAAGAGGAGATACTAACCCCATATGATGTCTGACAAGACAGTAACTTATTTATGAATAAAATAATGTCTGAGAGTGGCTTGTTAAAAGTTTGTTCTATATTAAAAAACTGATCACCTTGCAAAAGCTTTTTTTCTTGATGTGTTAATTGCCCCAAGAAAGGGTTTTATTGAAACTGGTAGTGTTGCTGTTTGTTATGCCTGCTTGACCATCTCCTGCCTCCAGATAGAATTGCAAGCACTGGAAAAGTGAAGAAAATGTTCATTATTAATGACATATAGTGAGCAAAGAGTATTATTCAGATTCTGTGGCTACATTTGTTTCACTTAACTAAGAATACTTGCTTTATTTGCATTTTCAAACTGAAACTTCTGAAGATTTTTAAGATTTCACACTGGTACAGAAACTTAGAGCTTGATTTTGGCAATGTCAGTTTCCCTTCCTCCAAGGCCAGTAAGTTTTCTCTCTTACAGATGCATGAGCATCTGTAAGAAAAAAGTGAATAGTGGGATACTGCATCAATGCCAACTATGTATCAAATGGGAGAGGCATAAGTGTTGCTGTCCCTTAGTTTTGGTATAGTGAAAGGAATAACGTATGACGTTAAAATTGCTCTTCTAGTATTTTCTGGTTTAGAATTTCTTTTATATGCCCTATGCCAAGACTCTGCAAACTTTACTACATTTCAGGCAATATGATTTTTATACAGGACATTTAATAAGGTTTTAACATACCTGTTACTATTTTTTATGCCATCACAGGAGAGGAGATACCAACATTAAAAATAATGCTTGATAACCTTTTTTGAAACTATTTTATATGCTCTACGCAGGTAATGGAAAAATTCAGGATTTCAGTGAGTGTTCCATCCCCGAGTCCTGCCATTGTAGCCTTACTTGTTATGAGTTCAAATGATTTCACCATATGACCCCTGCTGTGTTTTCCAAAAGAAAATAGAGTTATTTCTAAAATCTATTTTACTGTTTAGCAATGGAAACTGTTTTCCAAGTTCAAGCAAGAATCATAAGGTACAGATTATGATGTTCAGTCTTTCCTGTGCTTTGTTTTGCTCAGTTTTGCTGTTCTCCCAAATCCTAGTTCTGCTGACAACTTATTTGATCTTTTACTAATTAAAATGTAATTGATTGATTGATTAAATGTCTACATACAAGGAGAAACTGAAGATTTCCAAGACATGTATATGTATCTGATTGTTTTAATGGACTGTTCAGGTGTTTCAGTTTCAAAGAACAGTTTCTCTGCATTGTAAGAAAACCTTACAAATATAAGAGGAAAATTTTCACAGAATCCCAGAATATGCTAAGTTGGAAGGGACCCACAAGGATCATCAACTCCAACCCTTATCCCTGCACAGGACCATCCTCGAGAGTCACACTGTGTGCTTGAGAGGATCATCCAAACACTTCTTGAACTCTTATCAGACTTGGTGCTGTGTTCACTTTCCTGGGGAACCTGTTCCAGTGCCAAACCACCCTATGGGTGAAGAACGTTTTTCTAATATCCAACTTAAATGTCCCCCGACACAACTAGGCCATTCCCTCAGGTCACCATAGCCTTTTATCTCTATGGAGTCACCTGTATGTGTGTCTACTTGTAGTTATGCAATGACAGTAATAGCTCTCTATTATCTTTACAGTACTTTTCCCTCTAAACTAATACATCTGATTAATATATGTTCCTGTGATGTCATAAGTATATGTGGACAAAAAGAGACTGTTGTGAGGAAAATCCATGGGAAATACCAGGAAGATATAATAC
>JAOXXN010000065.1:38515577-38539430 GCA_026770055.1 Myrmophylax atrothorax | reverse complement strand
CCAGTCTTCCTGTAGAAGTCAAATTCTGCTGTGGCTAACTTTTCCTTTCAGCTGCTTAAAACCTTGATCCTAACTTGTACTTGTTATCCGTATAGGGGAGGCAATCCTCCTTTCACACTTTGATGTCAGGACTTGAAGTTTACTAGGAAAAATGTGCCCAATAAAATCGATGCTTTCATCATTTTAACTACCTCAAACTGTAGCAACTAATTCTGTGAGGTTTGCACACCTTTTCAGGCCGGAGAGCAAGAACCTTAAAATCTCCTACCAAAATATGCCATTCACTGTGCTTCACTGTTTCTTTGTTTCATTTGGTCCCTAATATCCTAGGATGTCAACAGTCAGTTTTGGGGGTTTTTTCTATAAAAGGTGATGCGTGCTTCTAAATTTGCTCAGGCAGCAAGTGTGGTAAACAAGAGAGTTCCATCTTAGATAGCTTTTCTTAAAATATTGTTAATTGCTTTTATATAAATTCTGTATATGTGCAATCAAAAAACCTCTTGCAGGTTTCCATTGATCCTAAAGAAAGTATTACTGGGTGTAGGATTTTCATTTTCCCATTAAGGATGGAGCAGAACTTCTGCTTCTGCTTGTCTTAAATTATTTTCCAAGTGTCTGGCTGACAAAGTCGTACTCTCCACAATCATATCAATATATATTGACTTCTTAGATGATTTTGCTAGCAGCTGGAACTGCCAGGGATGCAGCTTTACATGTATTTCTGAGAGTAGTTTGTAATTTAACCTTAAAAAGTCCATCTTGCTATTTATGTCCTGGCTTTTTTCTAAGAGATATTTCAAGGCAATTATTAAAACCTTTTATTTTTTTCTTAGCACTGAAACCAAAGCATCTCAGGTACTACATACCAATATACAGTTAGATCATGATACACTACACATTTATGCACGTATATCCAAATACAAAAGTATCAGGAGGGAAAATCTGTGAATAAAACTTCCATAAGAAAGTGCTTAATTTTTATTTTTGTTCAGTTTTTCTGAATGAGGGACACAGTGATGGAAAAGAATGAGTGAAGAGCCCACATTTGTACTCCCTTTCGTGAAGGAAGTCCTTTTGTTATAATTCTGATTTTTTTTAATTTTTCTAAAAACAATTAAAGAAAAGTCATGTTATCAGTTTACTGCACTCAACTAGCCCATTGGTAGGAGTGTAGGGTACACCTGCAGCATTGTTGAGCTTACAAGTTAGATCTTCATAGTTGTAGGGTACTTGCTGAACTGTAGTGATCAGGATGCATTTAAAATCCTACAGACGTGATCTTGAAGTCAACTACAAAGATGTGCCTGCTTCAACACACACTAGAGCTGCCTAAGTCCTTGCTATACCCCTCCTTCATGCCTCTCTCTATCCAATGAGTAGGTAGGTATTTCTTTTCTCCTGTGACCTGCAATGCAGCAGTGCTGAGTTCTGCAGGTGTACTCACTGGATTAGAGCCCACACACACTCAACAGGAGATAACAGTCTTGTTTATCAGTCAGCCAGGAAATGAGTGAGCTGCTTCCAATTTTGCGACCAAGTCTCCTGCCTCTTACAAAACTGTTCTAACCATTGAGACTGAGGACATTTTTTAATCGGGCACACTGAGCTCACTGCTGAAATTGTTCTTTGTTCATAAAGTAAGATCTCCTCTGAATCACAGGGAAAATACATGCTCATCAGTATAGCCTAATAGTTGTGGTATGCCCCTGGGAGAAGAGAGTCCCTGGATTCCAGTCCCTGCTCAGGAAGGGTTCATTATCAAATGTCCTTTGGAGCTGGCCCATGTGTGAATCTAGCACTTGAGTGTTCTGGTAATAGATAGATTACATAGTTGTGAATTCCTATAACCTTAAGTAAAGTCCTGGGAATTTTTCTCCTTATTTAAACTTTTTCTTCTTTTTTTTCAGCCTCAGGTCACTGTCATTTTAGGATTGGTCTTACCTGGATGACTGTAACAGTAATCGTGCATCCACTCTTTAACTGCTAAATACTAGATAGATTTATTGTAATGCATTTTATTCAACTCTGAAACCTAGAGGTGTGAAGAAGAGTGGAAAGACGACTATGAGGAGATGACTGAAGAGACTATGGGGAGATGAGTTCAAAAGAAGGTCTTGAAATATGGACATCCAAGAGGCTGAACAATGGGGAGTATGAGATTTTGTAGAGATTGCATGGTTAAAATTACAGGAAAGAAAAAATACAGATTAAACAACTAGAGATTTGGGAAAGTGTAGCAAACAGATTTCCTTACCAAACTGAAAGATAACAAAGCCATGGAATAAAAAAAATGGACAATGTGAGGTGATTGTTTCATATATAAAGGAAAGAGGTTAAGGATGGTGGATGATGATGCAAGGAGAGCTGTTCTGCTTGTATTATTGTGGCACATAAATATTCTTAGCATAGACCCATCTTAATATACAGAAATGGAGTACAGCACAAGGCAGATATTTGTCCTTCAGAAGTAAAAAAGCCACATATAAAAATGAAGACAATTAATGAAGGCAGACACAAAATTCAGGGAAATGTGAAGCAGCAGTAGACAGCATGAATAGTTGTGTAACCTACACAGAATGGACTTTTCAGTCTTCCAAGGTGTTTTCCTTATTTCTTTATCAATAAATGTCATAGCTAAGGGGAGAATTTGAGGCAGGGATTGTTTTGTGAACACTTACATGTACCAGATACTAGGTATAAGAAGCCACAAAGAAGAAAGATGGAAGTGCCTGTCCTAGAATGTCAAGATGAGTGAGAGTAACTGCATTAACTGAGTAGAGGCGAGTGGTTTTGGTAAAATTGCTGAAATAGGTGTGGAATATAAAGTTCAAATTAGTAGCCTGCATTTGTGCTAGGGACTGGTGGTGATATTTGAAAAGAATGCACCATCTAAGTAGTATGTTCAGAGCCTGGACTCTGCAATGCTCGGAGTAGATGTAAGAAGGATTAAAAATGCATTTCAGGAAGGCAGAGAAAAGGATATGGCAGTAACTGAGGTGTGAGATAAGAGCCTAGGTAATTTTTTCAGGTAGATGGCTAGAAAAAGTTTTAGCTTAGAATATGCATAAAGAATGTGCAAGATGTAGATGTATTCTGCCATAGGAATCTAAAGCTTGGAAGTGATACAATCAACAGAGATGTAGAGTTATTAGGTGAAGACATGAGATGTTGTTTTTCAGACAGATTAAGCGTAAATAGGTGATCTGACAGTCAGGCTTTCAGTGCTTGTTCCCAAGTGCAAATCAACAGGTCTAATAATGAAAGGTGCAGTATTTTCAGATGATAGATCCTTTCAGATAATTTTTAATAGAAATAATTGTAGATTTAGAGAATAAGTAAAATGGATTGTAATGCAAATGAAATTTTAGCTGGAGTGACTACAACCTGAGTGACCTATAGAGATATGATTCCTTATTTTTTCTGGTACTAATTCTATTTTTCAGAACAGTTTCTTCTGAAAAAAAATTAAACTATTCAATATTTTGTTACATTTTTTGCAGATTATGCATCTGCAAGATTTTAGCTGACAAATTCAGGCAAGTGCCTATACAATTAATGTGTATCTTACTTTCTTATCCATTCTCTTTTGTGCCAGTTACAACCTTCTTCAGAAGCAAAAAGCTCACAGTACTGTTGTTTAAGTGTTTTGTCACTCTCTGTGCCAGTCTTGCTCCATTGGTTTGTCTGTGGATCGTTCCCATTCCATCTTAATTGCTGGTGCCAGTGGCAACATCCGCTCGGAGTAAGAATACAGCTTGCACTGCCCCATTATTACTAGCCATTGAGTTTGTGTGTGCCATTCAATCTCTAAGTGCTAATATGTCTTTCCTAGAGAGCAGTGTTTTAAAGAAGAAAATGTCTAGCCTATTAGAAGTATGTAGACTTTAGCTACCATGGGTTTATAGTCACTCTTGCAGACAGTTGCATTCAAATACAGTGCACAACTACATTATTTGAGCCACAAAAGCATCTAAAATTTTAGTTTTAAAATAATAGAATGTTCTCAAAATAAAAGTGACTAGAAGATAAAAATATCCCAATCTCATCTATGTAGTCTCTAGCACAGAAGAAGAGTCTTCTGTGTGCAATTTATTAATGCAGAATAGAGCAAGCTTTGGACTTGGCTTTTGCCTCACATTTTTGTTTTGTTTTTAAGCAGGGTTGTATTTTTAACAAGCTGCAGATGGTTTTGTGGATTGTTAGGACAAGCAGCAGCCCAGATAGCTGGATTACTTTTCTCTGTGTGTTTTAAGTGTGCATTTGAATTAGACTTCAAGAACTGATAGAAGCATATCCTCTTCAGTGTGTAACAAAAACATTATCCTCAGTCAGCATCTATGCCGAGACTTCTTTATTTTATTGGGAGACAGGTACCAAGATTGGAGAATAGGAATGTCCTTGTCATGTTCAAAGCAGTAACTTTCCTTCATTTTGCCTTATTTGTGTATAAGCTTTGGATATAATAGGATAAACTAAAAGGTTTCTTTTAGACACCCTCTGAAAGTAGAGCATTTTAAAAGCAGGTAGGTGTCTCTACCCTACTTTTTCATGAAACATTTTACCCATTCAAGGAGACTTTTAAAAACAGCTTGTTTTGATAGCAGCCTGTTCTCCTGTGGGCCTTCAGCCTTTGCTTCCTGGCAGCACCTTTGGTGCGAAAAGAGAGTGATCAATTGGGAGACTATCAGTGCCAGCATGCATAGAGTGATAAGTTAACACACCACTGGGAATTTCTAGTGCCCACCAAGATACTTCACTTCTAATGTGCTAACAAGCTCATTTTTCTACCTCTTGCCTCTTCAGTTATTTTTTTTCTCAGAAGAGCTTAGAAGTTGAGTGCATCAGGCATAATGAAAAGCTCTGTAGGAGGGAGAAGCAATAACCCCATTTTTCCCTTTTCAGCCAAATAGAAAATTAGTTTCTGGTAATACACAAAGGCCAGTATTTTTTGTGCAAGGGGCACTGCTGTGAATCAAAGGACTCTATTAACTGCAGAAAATTCAGCAGCTGTGAATCTCCCCCAATGAAAAAAAGTGCTTTTCAACAAGTTGTGAGATACATAGTATTATTTAGACTTCAACCATCAGTTTCATCCTCTACCACTTATACATAGCCTCTTAAAAATTGTGCTATATTACTCTCCTCTGTTAAGGCTAAATACTGTGTTTATCCCCCAACCTAAGAACCATTACAATGGGATATTTTTATATTTTCTCTTGTCCCAGTGCTTCTATTATACTTCTCCAAACTGAGACTTCTGCTGTGGTTCTGCTCTCTCTGGATTTAGAAAGAATTCGGAATATGGATTTTGGAGGGAGAACTGTTTTCCGGTTTCACTATGTAACCAAGTTATGGTCTAAGGAAATACAATAGAAATAATTTTATTTCTTGATTCCAGATAATATATTCTGTCTATTTTTTTTGTATTTAAATAGATTGTAAAACCTACATTAATTAGTGTACAGAAAAAACTGCAGAAAGATTGAGTAGGAAAAGTTCTGTAATGGTTGAAGTGTAGTTTTTTAAGCTTGTATGAGGATAATTGTTTTCAATTTGGTGTTGGGAATTTTATTGTTTATCATAACTGAAAATAGTATTGTTATTTATTTTAAATGTTAGCACTTGCAATTAAAAGTGCTTATATAGTGCAATTTTTATGTTTGGATTGCTAATAAATGTGTGCAAGATGAATATTATCTCCATTTCACAGGTGGTGAAATTGAGTCAGAATAGTAGTTTCCTCACTGTCCTTGATTCCCTCAAAAAGAGCAGCAGACCTGAAATCAGGCCCCTCTTTCAAGAGGTGCATTCTGAGTGCATTCCTCCACAGCATGCTGATTTGTTTGGTGGGGTTTTTTAGGTAAACAGAGCTATGTGAGGACAAAATTATCTCACTGTCTACAAATAAAATATGGGGGGGAAAGGTGGGCACAAGTGTAAATGTCAGGGAAAATTTCTTATCATTCTTTGTTTCTGTAAGGTAACTGGAGAGGGTCTCCCTCACTCAACATACTGAGTCCAGCTGGAGGACTTTGAAAGTTGTGCTAGAAAAGGTTAACTGATTTCCCAGTTCAGCAACTATACAACATGAAGTCAGCATGGTAGTTTTTCTTGATAATTGTATGTTGCTGCCTGCTGCTCTGCATTTTGACAGCCATTTCCATAGTTGCTTTCAGGAACAGCAGAAATATTCTCTCTTTTCCTCGCTCTCTCTGTGCTACCATCAAATCGGGCCTGCTGGAACAAGAAGCCTGGAGAGGGTTCTTCAAAAACAACAACACTTCAAGGCACAGGTCTCTTGTCATTAATACTAAAGGAGGAGAACACAGGAAAATGGAAGAAGTACAGTATTTTGCTGTCAGTGCCCTGCCAACACTGTTAACCAGTAAAGAATCCTGTGGATTCTTTAGAAATATTTTTGCTTGTTTTAATGACATATTTGACAAGATGTTTCTCCTTGAAATTTCAATATGTGTTTATCTTAACTGTGAGTGTGTTTAGGGATTAGGGAAGCAGTTCATTATGGGAAAGAGAAAAATCATTTATTTTCTTAATGCTGTGATTACGTTTCTGCTACACCTCTTAAAAATGGAAAAATTTTTATATTGGGACCAGAATATAGGCAAATGGGTTACTTAAAAGAGAGTAGTTAGGTTGCTGTCATTTGAAAACAATTTCAGAAAGTTTTGGATCAGAAATGAAAAAAATACATTTGAACCATATGGTTATATTAATCATGTTTATCTTACGCTTAATATTATGTCAGTGCATCAGATCATATCACAGTTATGTAAAGAATTAAAAGTAAGTGTGCACAGTCACTGAAATACATGATATGTTTAACAAAAACAAGAATTCTGAATTATTAGGCACTGATATTTAGCAGTTACAGTACATTATATCAATTTATCCTTAATTCTTGGCTAAACCAGTTATGAGGAGAGAGCACGATACCTGCAAACAATTGTTCAACATCATCTAGAGCCTACAACTTTTGAAGATTTTGCTGCTCAGGTTTTCTGTCCAGCACCTTATCACCATTTGCCCTCAGAGACGGGTAAGAAGTTAAAAACAGTTCTTATACAATCCTGCTTGAAATGCAGTATCCTTACTTATAAAGACTGAAAACTCAGGCCTTTGCACATCGTTAAGAGTTACCATTAAGTGTAGAGATCACACATACTTAAGAACCTGGGCAAAGTTGCCTTTAAATCTTTATTCTGGCATCATGAGCCAATGCCTGGAATTAAGATTTGGCAAGCTGCTTTAATATAGCAACCAGACGCTGTATTTTTTCTGCAAATTTTATCACATTCCCCTCTATAGTCTGCATGGAAGTATTGGTACTCTTTTTCTTTTTCTAGGCTAGTTCAGGCAGAAATATGCTTTAAGTACACCTTCCCCATAAAAAAGTTTTAAGGCTCGCTACATGTTTAAAATTTAAAATTTTAAACTGGAAATCAGAGCCTTGCAATCATTAACTTTGTTCCAAGGTTGTTAGTTGCAAAGTTGGTTTTAAGGTAATTTTTACTTTCCAGTAAAATACCTGTTTTATAAGAGGATACTGCATTTTCAGTTACTAATGAGAAAATCGATAAAAGAAAATTAATAACTCAAGGCCTTCCTGTTCTGACATTTCTTGAACTCCTTATGATTATTTCATTATTTTATTTCCCCTCTTTTTAGATCATTAAATATCAGTTCTGTTTATCTGAAGGTAAGACAAAGTGTCCAAAAAACCCCTTTGTTCCTCTTACTTTTTTACTAGAGCACTAAGCTTGTAACCAACTTGTATGCAAACTTTCCTTGTTGCCCTTGTTCACACTAAAAACCCAGTTCACACTGATTGAGAAATGACCACTACATCTTCTAAAAGTTTTAGTCTTTTACTAACCTCAGGTCTGCATGAAGCACTAACACTGGTTCTGGGATTAAGGTAACTAATGATAGAGACAGTTGTTGAATGAGTAACACTTATTGTGTTGACCTTTGTTTCTCAGCATGCACAAGTAGTACTGGATGGCAGTGGTGTGTTTTGTACCCTGTACTGTCTTTCGTTGATGTTGTAAGACATTCTGCAGTGATAACCTAGGAGAGGAGAAAAAGAATGTGTAATACCTGAAATCCTTGTTCACAAAAACCTTATTTAATGATAAACAAAATACTTCTATGAAAAAGCTGTAAATCTAAATTAAATGAATTTTATAAGAATAAATTGGCAAATTATCTGAAAATTTGTTTCTCAATTGCTAAAATATATAGATAAATTAATTCTAAATTATAGAAGAATTCTACAGAGAGAATAACTGAGAGATATTAAAATTCTCCTTTACTTGAAAGTATAAACAACATAATAACTAGAAATGAGGTGCAGTTTCAAAGTATAGTAAGTGATATAGTTATGCTAGTGGAAATACTTGAAATCAAAAAGAAACAAAATTAGAAGTAGGTAATTTAAAACTAATTTTTAAACCACTTTAAAAATAGTAACATAATTTAATGCATGAAAACATTTAAATAGGAAAAATCTGTAACTAGAAATATTAAAAACACTAACCAGGCATACCAGTCCTTGCCACATTTCCTGCCTAATGGACCTAGTAAGTATTCAACATCAGACACTTGTACGGCTAGTATGTATTCTGTATTATAGTGCACTTGTAGTTCTGCCTATTCATTTTCAGAAATCTCATTGCATGCCAAGTTGTTCTGCACTGTTCCTCTAGTTCATTCTTTCAGGGCGAAGCAAAGCTGCTTTTCTGTGCTAGTTTGGTGCATTGGTGCACTGCTCTACAGTGGCAATTCCTGTATTCTTTAAAACACTGTCCCTGTCATACTTGATATTCTCTAATATGATCTGAAATGAGGTTGATCTTTTAGAAACTTGATTTTTAACTTAAGCTTTCTATCAAATTTAAGATTTTTCTGTAGCAATCTCATTAATAGGAACTTGTGGTGTATTTCACATCTGCACATACATGTGCATGTGTTTCTACATACCGTGAAACACAATATCCTGTCCTGAGGGCCACATTCTTCTGGACTTGTATGGTGCAGTGGAACTGACCAAGACATCGGTGTCAGGAGCAGCCAGCAGCTTCCTAGGACAGACAGGCAGCACAGTGTGACTCAGAGTCAAACAACATGTTCCCAGATCTTCCTGACTGAGATTTTTCAGCGCAGGGAAGCTGGGGTGCTCTGGCAGTCCCACTTGCAGCCTGATCCCTGTTCTGTCTGGGGCTTCTGGAACTCTGATACTCAGCTCCAGGATAGAGTGCCTGGAGTAGCACCACACCATCTGCCTCCAAGCTCACTCCAGAGGGCACGAATTCTAAAAGCTGAGGCAGGTGTAAAATAGCACCGCAGTCATCTGCTGAAAGGGTTACCCCGGGTCTTGGGGTTAGCCTGGAAACCAGTGGTTTCCAGTTCTAGTGAAGGCAGACCTGTGAGCAAGGTTGCTACAGATGACCCAAATCTCTGACGGACTGTGGTCCCATGAGTCCACCAGGTGTACTTTCAAAAAAAATAGATACCCTTTAAGTTTCCAGGGCCAGTGCCTTGATGGATTTCTTGCAAGAGGTACAGAGCACTGAACTGTGCCATGATTGAGCATAGGAGTGGTGCTGGAGTCTTGCCTCGGAATCCACATGCATTCATCACCCCCAAGATGGCTCAGACAAAACCTTGCAGGCTCTCTGCCCAACATGTCCATGTCATCTGAAAATTTCTGACCAGCTGCTAAAAAGAAGTCACATTTTTTAAATACAAAGTGTTTCATTTATATCTGGGGGTTCTTTTAGTGAAAAATAATTGAACAGGAGAGACTAGGAAAACAATCCACATTTTAGATATTACAGACTTGATTCTCTAATTGGACCATGATCTCCAAGATTACAACTGCTGAATATGTTTAATTTTATAAAATACTCTATGCATTCCTTTCATCTAAGAAAGAACTGTAGAAACTATGAGGCTTCTACAGCCCATTAGCAGGTGTTGTTATTTTGTTGTTGTGATCCCATTGACCAGTTTCAGCATGCCAATCTTTTCATTTGAGCTATGATAATCAAAGCAAATTGAGAACATGGCATTCAGTAACAAACTGTATTTCCTCAGATGGACGTATTTTATCAAGGGTCAACCTGCAGGAAAAGCCGTTTCTTTTTTTACCATGGCTGCTCTTCAGTACGATGTGATTGTGGCAGCTTCTGTTTTATCTAGAAGCTTTGTTTGCCCTGTCAAAATATCTGACAAGTCCACCCTCCCATGTTTAGGAACCTGACTAGTGTAGTGAATGTGTACATTTAAAAAAATTGAGATTTACCTGTACTTAATCACAGAACGTAATTCGGTTGCCTCTGTTTTTTACGATGTTGTCTCTGTTAAGTAGTGTAACTGCAAATACTCTGCTAAACAGACTAACTCATTCTATGCAGCTATTGAGTGAACCAGATCTCTGTGACACCAGAGTAGGTTGAGGGAACTGTCAATGGTAAGCTCAATTATATCGAAGGGCACATTGACCTCATGGTGCTAAGATTCTGAGCTTTAAAATGTACTCAGATCTTGGATTTGTTTTTTCTCTGTCTTCTTCTGTTCCCTTTCTTCCTACTTAGACAAGTACCTCATTACAGTAAACTTTATAAAGAAGAGACCTCTCTACATTAGTCATAGTATTTTCCTTGTGACAAAAGCATCAGACTTTTTGGCCCCAACCATCATTCCTATATTCTCAAACCTGCATTCAGGACAATTCTGCTGTCCCACTCTCAAAGTAGGGATGCCATCGTCCAGGCGGGGAAGCAGGGAAGTGCAGAGTAATGATGCTTCAGCCTTGCACAAGAGAAAAATCAAAATCAACAGCTTGCATCTAAATTTCTTTTGCTGCTTGCTTGTAGTGGAACTTAGAACTAATAATCTTTTTGGCCCCATACCACCCCTTCATAGGTCAGAATGATGGTGCTTTTGTCAGTGTAGAAGGGTTTGAGTAACAGTTGATGATGGTGGTTCAGGTTTGTGATTGGAAGTAAACCTGAAATACAGAAATGAGGGCTCTGTGTCTGTCAGGGCTGGAAGAATTTCTTATTTTCCCTTCTCCAGTCCAAACTTAGGAGGACTTTTTTTCATTCTAAATCAGAGCAAAGCCTCAAAACTTACTGACATTTTCCAAAAAATTCATATTGAAACAGCTAAAGCTGAAACATTACACATTTCTGAACTATTGTCCTTAAGTCAACCACTTGGTGAAGGTATACTGAGGATCCTCAGCACTTTGAAGCAGTAAATTCAGTGGGGACTGCTAGAAACCCAAATAGATCAGCTTTCTATGTTTAATGAAATGGATCCACTGAAAGAAAGAAAGAGTATGATTGTCCAACTACAAAGCATCACACAAGGGGACAAAATTAAATTTGAATCCCAACATTTCCTAATTTTTGAAGTTCTTACTTTATTTTTGTGACATTTTCTTTTTGTAATTCCTTCCATGTTTGTTTTAAAGCATAGGGCAAAATAGAAATTCCGTAGCAGTGATTAACAGCCACATGATATATAAGCAAAACTGCACCACTACCTCCTGCAGACTGAGATAGGACAACAATTGGTAGTAATGGTAAGGTCTCTTAGCTCTGCCTGAATCTCCGCTAGTGGAAAGACTGGGAATTTTGCCAGTGGGTTTCACAGACATTAGTTGACAGAAAGGAATAGGCTTACCTGATAGGCATGGTTCCATCCAGGTTCTAAAGAGCATTCTTCATGGACATGGACTTGGCTGCTGTTTTGCCACAAAATTAATCTTTTTTTGCTGTGTTCTTTCTCATGTCTGCCTCTTACTTCTTTCTCTTTTACCCAGTTCTGGTCTCCCAAGTCTTTTTTCCTCACCTTTCTGCCTTGCTTTGCAGATGCTTTTGCAGTCTTTCTCTCTGCATCTGCTTCTCACTTCCTTTCCTCATTTCACAAAATCAGTGAGAGAGTTCATTGACTTGACTCTAGCAAGGCTCTGCTGAGCATGACTGACAACTTGGCCAGATTTGGACTGGAAATTGTAAGAGTGGCAAAGGGCACAAGCTGTACAAAAATGATTTCTCTCTTCCCTGAAGGTCAGGTGGGACACACTGAAGTATCTTAAAAGACCATCAGAATTTACCAACATGCACAAATTATATTTTCCTCTGTGATCATTCTGGGATGGCACTCAGGACAAAGTTGATCCGGACAACAAAGTGTGATAAACCAGAAGCACTGAGAGTAGTCCTCCTCTGTCTTAACTTCAGCATCCTGTCAGGCTTCTGCTTGTTGAATTTTTCACCTTTGAAAGTCAGAACTGATGTACAAGATGAGTTATGGCAATGTGTATTTTATGATACCTCCAGATTCCTCCAGCTCACCTCACTTCTAACTCAGTCTGTGTGTAACTAGTATTCCATTTTAGAGTTAATAGTTAATTTCTGAGTCAAAACCCAACATACTATTATTATAAAATCCTAAAATTTTTCAAATTGAGTGTGAAAATGTTTCATTTCAACTTTGTTGACCCACCTCCTTGTTCAGAAGCAATTGAAGTGGCTTTACATTATGGCTCCAAAATATCATAACTCATCAGGCTATGATATTTGTCACTTGTCAAGCCTAAGAAAAATATGGATCACTTCCTGACATTTTTCAACCTCTTAAAAATGCAAACACGTTTATTTTATAGAACTTCTGGCTTCACATCAATTGCCAATAGAGCCTTCATATTTAACCCTGGTTTTATATTTTGGATAACTAAGTATTTCGTTGTTGTCATGGTTTAGGAATGGTATTCTCAAATATATTGTTCACACTGAAACCACTCCAAACCGTTGTGCTGCACCATCACCCTTCCTCTTCCCCTCCCCTGGTGTGGGCTGGAGAGGAGAATTGGAGGCATAAAAGGTAAAGATCACAGGTTGAGATAAGAACAATTTACCGGAAACAGCAATGAGATAAGAAAACAAACTGTAACTGCAACAATACTGATGACGGAGGGTACAAGAAAGAGTTCAGGTGGAAAACTCCCCAGCAATACCATCCCGCTCTCTCGCTATGCTGATCCAGAAGCAAGCGTTTTCCTTGTCCCCAGAAAATGACATGAGGTGGTATTGACTCTAGGTCCTAGCCATGTCCCCTCCAGGCTACTGGAAAAATTAACCCTGTCCTGGCCAGAACCAGGACATACCCACCTCTTATTCTATACCATCTGCATCATGCCCAGATTCTACACCCTTCAGCTATATACGCATGTATATGTGTATATATATATATATATGTACACACACAGACACAGACACAGACACGCACGAGTGTAATTTTCAGTCAGTGGCTGTCCCTTCAAAATGTCTGTTGAGTTCACTTAGTACATAGCTGTGGATTCTATCTGTTCTAGATGTCTTCCAGGGTCGGATCACTGTTGTACTGTGTGCTGATTGCAAGCTGCATCAGGAGCTCATGACTGCTCTATCTGGAGCAGTCAGTGCTCATTGTCCATGGCAGTTGTGGCATGCAGTGGCAGTGCCATTCACCAACCAAGATTATACGATTCAACATTACAGACCATTCTCACCCAAAAACCAAATCCCCCTGGGGTACATACCATGTTTCCCTGTAACTCTGCATTACCCACCATGTGCACCCAGGTCCTTGAGCAAAAACAATCCTATGGGTGGGGTTGCCTTTGCTTGAGGCAGGACTAATCCAAACTGTCTTTCCTAACATATTTCTCACGTGCACCACGGGGACTTACCCCATTTACAGTATGTGGAGGTTTTGATTGGGCAAGGCCAGCTTGATTGATGGCGCCTCTAGTGTTAACTAACCATGTGGCCTTTGCTAAATATAGGTCCCAATGTTTGAAAGAGAGTCCCACCACCAATTGCTTTCAATGTGGTTTTTAAGTGTCCACTCTACTGTTCAATTATCCTAGAGGCTGCTGCAGGATAGGGAATATCATGTACCCACTCAATACTGTGCTCCCTGGCCTAGGTGTCTATGAGGCTATTTGTGAAATGAGTCCCATTGTCCCACTCAGTTCTTTCTCAGGTGACATATCACCACAGGACTTGCTTTTCAAGGCCCAAGATGCTATTCCAGGCACCCTGTGAGGCACAGGGTACACCTCCAGCCAACTAGTGGTTGTTCCCACCATTGTCAGCACAGAGTGCTTGCCTTGGCAGGTTTATTATTATTCAACCATCATCCAGCATACCACGGGCTTAACCCACTTGGCCTGATTGATTGCAGCACGTTTCACAGTTATGAATAACCTAGGAGATAGTGTCCATGGTTAAGTCCACCGCTCGATGATGAGTCTGTCTGTACGTTGCATCTCTTCCCTGATCACCTGAGGCATCATGGGCCCACTGATCCAGAAGTTATTCACACTTGTGTTGCCAGTTCAATCCACCTGAGACACTTCAATCTTGACAGCTCAGTCCACTTGTTGTTGTTGCACCACTTTGCTGTCTTGGTCTCCAGTTCAGACTGAAATTTCAGCTTGTCAGTCTGGACACAGTGACACTCAGTGGTGGTGTGACTTCATTGAGGCCACAACGGTCTCCACTCAGTCTGCACTATCCACTGGACTTATGTACTGGCCATAGAGGACTATTAAAGGGTGAGCAAGTCTTGCTGACCTCTCCCTGGCTCTTCAGTTCATGAATCACCTCATGGATGGGGATCACTGAGTCACGATTGCTGTGGTGTTGTCAACGATGCACACTTGGGGTAGCAATCAATACCTGTTGTTCTTCTTCAACCCTCAGCAGTCCCACAACAGAGGGGTCCTCTGAGAGACTGGGTAAGGTATTCAGCTGTCTGATTTCCTCTGTCTCCACAGCAGCTATCCCAAAAGCCCAATGATGCCCTTTTGGGGCCTTGAAATACCCTCTCCTGAAGTAATCTATGCCAAGGATGCACAGGGCCCCTGGGCCAGTCACAACAGGCTGTGTTTGCTGTTTGTTTCCAGTCAGGCTCACTTCAAATTTCAGTACAGTTAGCTGTTGGGATCCCCCTGTCACCCCAGAAATAGAGATGGCTTCTGCCCCGACATATCCTGATAGCATCAGGATGCACTGTGTGCTGGTGTCAACTAAAGCCCACTTCCTCATGTCCTCTCTGTGGTCATGCAGGTAAAACCACAGGTTACCTCGTGGTGTGTCTCCTCTCTCTCAAGCAGGGGGGCACTTGCTCCCAATAGCAGCAACTTTAGTCTGTAGTGGCGGGGCATGGGACCTTTCCTCTCCAACTTGCTCAAGTCTTTTGAATCTGTCTGCAGTCTTAGACAGTCTTTCCATAGCTGAAGCCCAGGTCAGTAGGGAGGAAAAAATATGTTCTTTATATTGCCAGAGTTAGGTAGTCATCTGAAGAACTGTTTGTTCTCTTTCTTTCATTGCATCAGTGCCAGTGAGTTGGCATATGATGATGGTCTTCTCCGTAAAAACTTCTGCCACATGGATTGTGTACATGTGTACCTCATCTGGATCTACAGGGGACTGCCTGTTATTTGAATCCCTGTAGATTACCTCCAGTGCAGCCAATTCTCTCTGGTACTGGATACCTTTCTCCATGGCATTCCACCTGATTGGGCATCTTATTAGATCATCCTTGAGAGAATACCTTTCCCTTACCCTGGACAGGATTCACCTCCAGAGGTGGAGAGTTTCTGTCTTCTTCCCAATCCCCTTGTCAATGCCCACATCCTGGGACTGGGATTGCAGTGGCTTGGCTTCGCTACCCTCTAATTTCAAATGATGGGCTGTGATATCCCAGCATTGGAGCAGTCAGGTCACCAGGGACTCTCTCAACAGGTGGCTGAAATCTTTTTGCATATGTCACAGCTCACCCGAGGATAGGGATCAGGTGACTGGCTCTGGCTCTGCCTCTTCCTCTTGTTCATAGGGCCCTGCTTCCTCTTCTTAGCTCACTAAAAGAACTGATTTTGTCTTGGATTTCTTCTGTATTGGGGCAATTGCTACTGGCACACATTGTTCTCTGGTTCAGCTGCTGTTTGAGTGGCCATGGTGCCTGTTGGTCTGCTTTCTCCTTCCTCCCCTTGAGGGTACTTTCCAGTATTGAACTATGCCCAGTAAAGAGAAGCTAGAGCCCAACATACAGCAGTAAGGTGGCCCTCTCTGGGGTTGCCACAACATTGCCCTTGGAACCATTCAGTCACTGTAACAGGGGCGAACTTCCAAGTCATCAGAACAGAGAATTTTCCCAAAAACCAGCCCGTTTTTTCCCATCTTCTATGACTGTCCTGACTCAAGACATGGTGTTTACCATACTGACCCCAAACACGATCTGGACTGTACTGAGGAGACATAGCAGACATAGCAACAAGAGCATGCTTTCCTTAACATTCAAAGGGAATTCAAAACTCTCAAAAGCTGTTGTAACAAACTTGAAAGAGAAAAAGGGTGTAAAAGGTTGGGGAAAATCATCCTCCCCTTTTATTCCCACATAATGGATATAATTATTAATGGACTCTCAGAGATAGCACCCAAGGTAGGGGTAGGAGAGCAACTCTAAATACATGTCCCAAATGACCCTCATTGCCCTTAATGTTATCGTAACATAAACTTATGTCACAGAGTACATCTACAAACAATCCTAAACCCTCTCCCTGCTTTGAAAAAGAGCACCGTGATGGGCATATAGTGCGTATACAGAAACATATACAGAGTTAGGTAACACACCCACATGAACAGACCAAGCAACATTGTGACCAGTGGCTCTGGACCTAATACAACAAATGCTTAGATCAAATTTGTTCCCAACCTGCTCTGGTCAGATCTGTTGTTATTTCAACCCTTCATTAGGCACCAAGTAAGGCTGTCATCATTTAGGAATGGTATTCTCCAATTTAGTGTTCCCACTGAAACCACACTAAACCACGTGCTGCGCCATCACTCCTCTTCCCCCTTCCCTCCTCTGTGGCAGGGCTGGAGAGTAGAATTGAAAGCATAAAAGGTAAAGATCACAGGTTGAGATAAGAACAGCAATGAGATAAGAAAACAAACAGTAACAGCAACAATACAAATGACAGTACAAGAAAGAGGCGAACAGTCCACATGGAAACCCTCACAACAATATCCAAGAGCTCCCTCTGCACACTGCGCTGACCCAGAAGCTGCCCTCCCCCCATCCTCAGAAAAGGACATGAAGTGGTATAGAATAACCTCTGGGTCCTAGCCATGCCCTGTCTGGGCTACTGCAAAAATGAACCCTGTCCTGACCAGAACCAGGGCAATTGCAGAGAGAGATAAAGATAATAACATTTTACACTGAAAATTTTAAAACTCTGAGGGGAAGCAAAACCTGAAAAATTTGTATATACCACATTTAATATCCATGTGTGTATGTATATATATATAGATACATGTGCTTATGTAAAATCCAAAGAAATTTAGTTACTAATTAGTCTGTTGATTGCTGTCAGACTAAATATATTTTAAGTGCTGTTACTCTTCACTCTTCTGGTGTGATATGTTCAGACATGAAAATCACTTTACATGACTTCTGTTCTTCAATAGCTCTAAGTTTCTTTAAAAAATGTGATTGAGTGTGAATTTGTGCTTGTGTCTGCAGCAAGTAGAAACAAAATTCTAAGATATGACTGGAATCATACCTTAATTGAAATAATGGGGCAGGTTAAGGTTTTCTTTATCCAACCCATGATAAAATTTCACATTAGGGTTTAACCCTTTGATGCAGACTAATTACCTCAAAACTAGCTGGTTTTAGTTCTTTACATGATTTCAGGAGTCTTATATTGAGACTGGCTATAATTTTAAAATATTCAATACTGTGGAACAACTGGGGAGCAGAAGCCATATATTGAGTTGCCATTCATTTTTCCTTCTCGATTGTGTGTATTTGTGTGAGTATTTAACTGTTTTCACAGATGTTAAGCAAGCATTTCAGACAGTGTTTAGGATGTATTTCAATTGCTATTAATAAGGTTGCTGGATCCAGATAATGTTATAGAATTCTTTTCTTTCTCTCTCCCTTCCTTTTTTTTTTCTTGTAATGCTTAGTTGGTAAGTATGATGCCGGATTTCAGAGCTGTTGCTTCATTGCACATTAACTAACTCATCACTCTCTTTAACCTGTAGCATGAGCAGCAATTGCATAATGAAATTCGAAATTCCGTTTTCTGTGCTCATCTGTTAATACCCTTCAATCTCTGCAGTTCGTGTCTCATGTCTCACACCTGTTATCTTTTATCTTTTCTCCTCCCCCTTCCTCACTTCTTTCCACTCCTCCTTCCTCATCACTTCTTCATTCTCAACAAAGAAAGAAATGCTGTGATATTTCTTCTCCTTCCAAAACCTCCACTAGAAAGCATTGGCCACATCAAGGTAAAGGGCAAAGGCTTGAAACGGAAGGTCTTTCACGCTAGCTGTGAATGGTATGCTGTGCAAAACAACAACTTTAATTTTCTATTCTCTAATTTCCACCATTTGAAATGCTTTAATTCCTTGTAAAATCAGAACAAGATAGAATTTCAGAAAATGCGAATGCATGTTTCCCTGCCTGCCTTTTCTCTAAGGCACAGTGCATCAGACATTATCATGCTTTTCCAGACTGTTTGGCAATGAAGTACTAGTTCATGAGCAGAATTACTGTCACCAGCAGGGGAAAAAATAACAGCCCTTTCTTTCCCCTGTCACTCTGGTGGGTTGTGTCAGTTTGAAGATAGAAAGTACCATGCTGTCCCTCTGGAACAGACAGGTGAAGGACCAGGCAAGGAGGACAGGTCACTAAATACCAGAGGTTTATGACATTGTTTTAAATGTACTCCTTGACTTCTTACTTGATGACCTCATTTGATTTTAGAGGAATCTTTCAAAATAAATCATGACCAGTTTTGAATCATTTTTGCACCCCATATATGTGAAATGTATACTGAAGGAGAGAGATCTTCAGTTCTGATTATTGCACTGTTATTTTAAAGAATTACCAGTAATAGCATGATGTGGAAGAAATAGCAGGTGATTTCAGGCTTACTGAAGTCAGCAGGGGTTTCCCCATTCACACCTGCAGGACTTTCTGTCTGTAATTTATACAGGTCAAGAAGCCCTCAGTGGCAACTGAGGTAGTTTAGTTCAATCATACTGTCAGTCTCTGTGAATGGCTAATTAAAATGCAGTTTAATTTTATGGATGGGGAGTTCATAGTATTAATTTTCTGTAACATGGGAAGGAGAATGTAATTTTGATTTTGTATTTTCTCCTTTTCCTTTTGTATCTCTGGAAGATTTGGGGACAGGCCGTTTGTAAGGAAAAGCCTTGTCCCCTTGCAGTGAGGACTTGGGGCCCATTGGAGCATGGCTCTGGGCACTGGGCTAATGAATTACGTACCATTGTCTCAAATTCATCTTGTTCCTTTTACAAAGAAACATCAACGTATAGTGCCTCCAGTTAGTACGATCTGTTCAAGCTTCTGCCTTGTGGGCCCTGTAGGAATTTGCCTTTTGAAGCACCAGCTAAAGTTGGGATGGGAGAAGGTGTTTTGCTCTCCCAGATGGCCCCAAATTCACTCCACGTCTTCAGCTGCATTCCTAGAGCTCCCTTCATGCACAATGAGCTGTTAACCTTCATGTTCGCATTAAAGACTGGATTATTCTGGGTTGTTTGAATAATGACTCCCCTTCCCTGCAAGGGAACTGGAGGTGTTTGTTCTCCCGGTTAGCGGGAAACGCTGCCCACTTCAGTGCTGCCTCAATTGCTGAGAACAAGGGGGTTCTGCAGTCCCATAGCTCAGTGATCTCTGTCATCATCTTTTCTCTAGGGGTGGATTTGTGGCAGTTGCTAACTCCACAAGCAGTACCATCACCCACAGCTCGTAAAGGCCTAGGAGATGCTGTGGCAGTGACAGCAGCACTGAAATTCCTCCCTGCCCCTTGCTAAGAGATCCTGTGGTGCAGGAGGTGGCACTGACCCATCTGGTTCTTGCTGTCCTCTTCAGGCTTCTGCCCAGAGACTCAACCGGGAGAAACTCCAGCAGCAGCAACAGCACAGGTGGATGGAACAGACTTAGCCTCTCCAATGTCTCCTCGGACTAGCAAGAGCCGCATGTCCATGAAACTGCGCCGCTCCTCTGGCTCAGCCAACAAGTCCTAAGCGGCAAGATGCCTGCAGCTTTCTAGTGAACAGCAATTGGCCACCCTTCCCATAGCAACACACCACTTTTTTTATTTTCGTGACTCATACCTTTCACTCAAGGATAATGTCTCTCATATGTGTGTGCCCGTGCCATGCGTACTCCTTTTCTGTATGTTTATTTTAAACAGTGACACTGGAAAGTTACTTTGATACTTGGTTTGGTTTTTCATCAGACTCCAGTCTGCCTGTTTTTTTTTTTCTTTGGCCTCTGCACCTTTTACCTTCCTGGATGATTATGATATCTTAACAGCAGTCATTTGTAACTCTGGTTGATCTTGAGTCACATATGGAATTGGAGACTGCAGCTGGATTACACTATATTTATTATGCCCCATGGCAATTTTCTCTGTAACAAAGAAAGAAATATGTACAATTTTAAATTGGCATTGGATATGTAAAGTCTTTGTCAGATGTCACAATGTTAATGCACAAGATGTGTACAGGTTATTTATGTTGAGAATAAAATAGGTCAATGGCCTTTCAAGCATTACAGAGTCCAAACAAAGTAACTTGCTCATAACACCAACTCTTTCTTCACAAATCAGTGTATCATTTCATAACTCTGCAAATAGTCTATGCCAGGAAAAAAAAAATCACTGTGCTGAAATTCTACTTATGCTTGGCTTCCAAATATTTTTATAATATTTGCTTTTCCAAGTGGTATCAATAGTACATGCCATCAAGTTTCATGGGTTTTAGCCTTTATCATGGGGCTACTCAATCTAGATGTATATTCTTTTTTCTTACATTAAAAAAAATTAAAAACAAACACCTTCCTGATAGAAATTCATTGCTGTGATGATGGATACTAGGGCAGAAAAGGGAACATGCTCCAGGAGCTTCTCCTGCATTGCTGACAATTTCAACCCTGTGAGCGCAGATTAATACATGAGTTCCACCCATCCAGAGGTATTTTCCTACAGAAGATGAAATGCTCACATTTTGAGTCTAGTAAACAACAAAATGCTGTTAACAAAATGTAGCATGGCATCGGTACTAACTGCATGTGTAAATATATCATATGGGCAACAATAAGAAATTATGTATTGTCATTCATGTAGTATTACAAATTTGTAATGGTTGAAGAGAAGACATGCTATTTAATAATACAATAAAATTATTCTTACCACCTTTGGCGTATTAGTCATTCACCTCACTGATTAGATTCTTGCTCCAGTTTATAGAAGAAGGGTGTATTACATGTGCATGGAGCAGTTAAATGCAATACACAGCTTAGTTTTCATTTGTATTAAAAAGTATACAGGTTCTTAGGAGCTCTTTCCCAACACATCACAAGAATGCCAGACTGAAAACTTTTCCCCAAATCTAGTAAATACATTACACATAATATAAAGCACAGGACATTCTCCCCTGCAGGCTGGTTGTTCAAGTGCAGATTCTAGGAACAGATAATAATCATGTTTGTGTGGTCTGGAGCCTTTTGTCTTTGACTACACAAATGGAGAAAGGAAAATGATGATTTTTTAAAAAACTTAGTGACCTTCTCCAGGGGTGAACTCATTAAATGCCTAAATGGACATTTTTACCTATGTCTGTTACCTATAAATGACAGTAAAATGCACAACTTAAAATGTTTTAGTTTTGGCATGTGAGAACAGTGAGCTGTGAATTTAGCCTCCTTTGTCAGAGAGCAAATCTTGACTACATTAGGTTATATTGTATTAATTCATTTGACCAGGTTCTGGAACTAAAATGACAAAGTCCATGAAGCACATTTAAAATAAAGCATTTATTGCTTGCTTACAGCCTTTGGGCGTGATACATCTGAATCTTTTGTTGTATGTAACAAAATGTAAAACTACAGAAATAATTGCTTTAGAGGATGCTAATCAAAAGATTGAAATAGTTTGCATGCTTATTTCAGAAATTGTTAGAACAAAGACTACAACTGGGATCAACTTGGTTCTTCAGAAACCAGCTGACCCACTTTGCCCTATTGAGTCGAAGAAAGGTATGAGCTTTGTTTTAAATCTTTATTGAATTTTCTTGCCCTTATTTTTAGCCTCATCTGCTAAAACAAGCACTCAAGTGAAAAAATTAAATAAGTAAGTAAATAAATAAATAAATAAATGCAGCTGAAATGTCAATATCTGGTAAATTCAACAGCGTTTCAAAGCATTTGGTCAGAGCACTGTCAAAGCCAGGGAACACACACCATAGGATGCTTTGCTAAATGTAGTTGTTAGGGAGAAGGAAGGTAGCCTGTCATCTGTGCTTTAGCAACATGTCTGAAGACTGTTTCATGTCCTAATTTCAGCTGTTCACAAGACTTGGAGGAACTCACATCAAAAGCACAGCTCACAGGGGAGAGGGTTTGGAGGCTGCCGAAAAGGCCAGCTGCAGACAGGTCCTTTCTGCCTGCCTCCAATGCAGAGGCTGGCAGGGCCACACGCTGCCCAGCCGGGTGAGACTGAACTGCCCTCCTGCACTAACAAGCCACTAACGGAGCAGGTTTTGGAATGGGCAGCTGCCAGAGACGTGTGTTTTGCTACCACACGGCCGTCAGAATACAGAGACACAGAGTAAGCAGAGGATGCATACATAGCTATAGGAGATCAACACCTCGTGTTTCAATTAAGCAGACAGCAAGATTAATTTCCATACGTTTAACTAGCTATTATATGACTTGACATTGACTTAGTATGAACATTTACCTTCTCGGCTATCTTAGTACAGAGTACAGCAAACAAAACACCTCACAATAACTTAAGTGTTGAAGTTCGGGGGCTAAGGCTATTCAAACAGTGTCACTAGATCAGGCTGCTTTTCTCACGAAAAATAATTCTTCTCTTTAAATACCGTATATACAGCTGTACTTCTATCCGAGAGTCGCTACGGAAGATGTACTGGCGGTGAGCCGGCACCCGACGCCCCGCCATTGCCCGCCTCCCGGCAGATGCTGGCAGGGCTCCTCGGCAGCTGGGGCTGCCTGGCGCTCCCTCCCGTGCGGGCTCGGCGTGGGTGCCGCTGTCCGGCCCCGCGGTGCCGCCCGTGGGCTGAATCCGCCGCCGTGCCCGTACGGGACGTCCGTCCCTATCCGTCCCTACCCACCGGCAGGGAAGGCGGCGGGCGGGGGTCCGCGGGCGGCTTCTTCGCCGCCGTAGCCGTGAGAGCCGTGACTTTCCATAGGAATTACAGCGTGGCCAGGACTCGCTCGGCTATCCCGGTCTCTCGGAGCAGTCCCGCCGGGGCGGCCGCGGGCCTAGCAGCCGGGCCGGACGGGCACCTGGAGCAGCAGGACCTGCCTGCTCTCCGGCGGGTGGCACTTGCTGGCGTGCCGCGCCAGCCCGGGCGCGCTGAAGAAGGTGGCGGGGCAGTGCTTGCAGGGGAAGCCCTGCCGCTCACCGCTCGCCGCGGCGCCCTCGGGGACGGTGGCGGGCGGCGGCGGCGGCAGCAGCAGCTCCTCCCGCACGGCGTGCCACAGCCGGTGCTTGTCCCTGATGTCCGCAGAGGGGAACCGGGCGCCGCAGAGGTGGCAGGCGAAAGTGAGGGGCCCGCGCTCCGGCGGGCCGAAGGCGGCGGGCCGCGCTGCCCCGTGGGTGCCCAGGTGCTTGCGGAGGTAAGCCTGCCGCCGGAATCGCTTCTGGCAGCAGGGGCAGGCGAACGCCTCCCCGCCGGGGCCGCCGCCCGGACCGGGAGCGCCGCCGTG
>JAOXXN010000065.1:38491697-38513539 GCA_026770055.1 Myrmophylax atrothorax | reverse complement strand
CGGGCGCGCTCGGGCTGCGGGGGCATGCGGGGTGTCCCGGGGAGCGCATCCCGCGGCGCCGCGCCCTGCGTGGCTGAGTGAGGTGTGGGGCCGGGAATGGGTCCGAGTCGCGACAGTTCCAGACCGGGTCACGGCCGCTGCCCCACGGCCGGGCAGGGCTCAGCCGGAGCGTCTGTCGTGGGTGTTTGTGCCGGTGCCTTCATCCGCCGCCGGGGCCGCACGGACCGCCCCGTACGCCTTTCCGCTGAAGAGAGCCAGAGCTGGGAATCGGCTCCGTCCTTCTGCACCGCCACATCGGGAGTTTTCCCAAAAGTCGCCGGAAGGCTCCGGTTTTGCGGTGGGCTCCCAATGCAAGAGCAGGGCTGCCACCTCCGCGTAAAATGCTAAATCACGGCTCTGCGTAGTGGCCGTGACTGTGGTCCCCTGGCAGCCTCCTCCGTGGGCAGCCTGCAGAGCCCAAGGTAGGCAAGACTGAGCTGTGGTGCAGAAAACTGCAAAAGCTCCCGAACTACTCCCCACCCCGCCCAGATGGAACCGCCGTGGGTGTCGTGAGCCTGGTGGTAGCTGATGCGCCCCTAGAGCGAGGCAAAAGTTGTGTTTGCTAAACCACTAATCGCCTTTTCAGAAATGCTGCTGTTCCAGTGAGGAATGAAGCGCACTGGCAGCGGGTTCTCAGCAGCCCCTCCGGCCCCACCGCGCGGTACAAGCATCTCCTGATTGAGCGCTCATGAACGCGAGCCCGAGTTTGGAGGTAGGACGGTGCTGTCCCTCCCGTAGACCTGCTGCCCGCAGTACACACGAAATGGCGTGCCATTGGAAATGAACGCGCTAAAGCCTCGCTCCATCCTTGCCCCTTGACGTCCCTTGCCAGGGTAGGACGGTCGGACTCATCGTGCTGGGAGCAGCCCCTTGGCCAGAGGAAGTAGAGAGCACAGGAGAAAGAAAGAAAGAAACAGCACTTCTGGATCGAGGGGCTTTCCAGAAGTGGCAAGAAAGATTTAAGGCCTTCATGCAGGACCAGAACTCGCCCTACCTGCTAAAAACACTCATCCACTTGTCTGTGTAAGTGCCCTGATTATATTCACTTAGCAAAGTCTTAATCATGTTTTACATACTCTCCCATTTTCCTCCATTTTCATGGTTGCACTGAGTCTTAGATTAGATTATGGACTCCTCAGGCTACGGATCACCCTTTGTTAGTACAAACTGCTGTAACTGGGACCAATAAGCCCCACTTTTGTGCAGTTAGGTCACTCCACTGACTGGCTGCATGATTTTGCCTAGCAATTTTTACCTTTTTAATTGGACTTCACAGCTCCATTTCTCACTGAAACTGGATCTCTGGTTACAGATCCACTATTTCATTCTGTTCCTCCAAGCAATATGTAAACAGTTTTTTCAGTTTCCCGTTGTAAACAATGTTCCTATTAAAGTTCCATTTGCTTTTGTCACGTTGCAAAAACAGTCGGTGATAGGAGTACCTAGTTCTGAAATGCCCAGTTCAGCCTCAGTCCCAAGGGATGAGGAACCCAAGGAGACCTTTTCGTGCACAGGAGTAGCAGGTGACAGAGTGCCAGCTGGAAAGTAGGTGTATTAAGTTTTTACTGGAACTCCAAACATCTTTCCAGTAAATGCTGTAGGCTGGAGTTACATTGAGGAGTTTATTTAGGCCTCATGTCATGATCTGACATGGGCCAGACATCACAGGAAGGCATAACAGTTGAACATAGGGAATCGCTGCTCTGCCTGTCCACCTCCTGCCCTTTCTGCTGTGCTTTTCAGCATTTCCCTGTGATCTGGTGCCTGTCTGTGCCTCCTTCTTGTTCCACAGTGCCCTCCAGCACAGCCTTCTTGTAGCCTTCTCCGTTTGCTTCCAGTTTATGATCAGTTTCTGAGGCAGGACCCAAAACTGTAGACCCGTCATTCCATCCTTAGTCTTGTTGCAACCTATTTCAGTGCCCACAGACCTCTGTCAAAAACAGCAGCAACGCTGCATTGGGATTCAAATCATTATGGCCACCTTGTGACTCGTTTCTCTCAATAAACATACTGGTTGTCCCAGGCTGTGACTGCTCAGTACAGATTCCCAGTGCTCTGGCTCCCACTAGGAGGGTAATTATTCTGTGATCACAGATTATTTCCCCTCCATTCCCACATTTACAAAAGAGTGTAACCCTGACAACTGGCCTTAACACCCAACTCTCACAGCTTCTAAGCTTTCCAAACTGTTACATGGGTTTGTCTTCTTGCCTTCATCCTTTACTTCTTCCAAAAATTTTATAATTATGAAATTCCGATAATATATAATTATAATTAATATTTTTGTGCACACACACAAACAAATCCTGTAAAAAAATTTGCTGTTCTCTTTTTCCACTGAGTTATTCCATTCCATTAGTCCCATCTCACGGCTGAGAGTGCAGCACCTGAGTGTCCTGATCATTATACAACAGGGGAACTTTATTTACGTTGAAGCTTTCCTAAGCAAGGAACTGAATGATGTTATTGCTTCTGACCTTACAATGCGTTCTCCACAGTCTGATAAAATCAGGTTGGCCTTGATTAAACATATTAGCCACTTACACACAAGAGTCAGCCTTAGGTGACCTTAGATTAACCAAGGGGTTAATCCCACAGTAAATAAGAAATCAGACTTCTAATGGAAAAATGCAGTAGCTGGTGGGGAACTGGCAGAGTGAAAACTAGAAGACCCAGTTCCTTGTCTTACATCTTTACTTCCCCAGTCCATTCCCTCCTTTCTGTTTCAGGCTGAATGCTGGTGTGTTAGAGAATGGAAATGAGCAGTACAGCACTGCTTTGCCTCCCTTTTCACAGAAGCTTCTCATTTTGTGTGAAAGGACTTTTATGTTTGTTCATAACTTCACTGCTAAAATAAGCCTGTGGGACCCATTTAAGCCTTGTGCTGGCTGGGCCAAGCTCTTGGGGACCTTCTAAAGTGAGGACAAACTTCAGGTTCTTCTAGAGACCTTTCCCTGTTGGTGCCTTCTTTTAGGGACATGGATTAGTGGTGGACTTGGCAGATTTGATGATCTTAAAGGTCTTTTTCAACCTAAATGATTCTATGATTTTGTGATTCTGGAGGATGTTCCATGCAGCTCCAGAGTACAGTACCAGCAGCTCATCACCCAGGTCCTTCTACATCCCAGCCATCCAGAGACTATCATTTCTGGCTGCAAGGTAGGAATTCCATTGCTTTCAGCACCAGCCATGTCTCCAGCAGCTCCAGGACACCTGGAAGCCTGTGCAGACACTGGAAAGGAGGTGTAACAGTTCACAAATAAAACATTGTCAAGAAAATGGGCAGCTGCATTTATGTTTTTGAACAGTCTTGCGGCATAAACAGCAAGAGGAACGTATGACAGAAATGCCAGCTGGGAGGGAGAAGGTCTTGGGGGAGGTCTGACTCTCAGAGAAAACCTTCTGGGGGCTGAGGGGACAGAAAGAAAAAGAGAAATGCCTTTTGCCACTTAGTAAAAGAAAAAATAACCGCAACTTTAAAAAATAAGAGTTAAAAATAAAACAGAATATAACTATAAGCAAAGGATTAAAGAACATTTGTCTCCTTCATGTTTCCCCTTCTCACCACAAAAAAAAAAATGTTGTGGTTGAGTTTTTCATTCTGCAGGATTTCAAATAAAGTTGACTTTTAAATATTCCCCCAACATCTGGTTTGTTGGAGCAGTAACTAAGAGGGAGACAGAAGCCGCCTCAAAAGCCTGTCCTTGACACATGACTCTCCAGCCACGTAGCTGGATGAGCGATACCGCCCCCAGGCTCCAGCACTTACACAAACAAAATCCAGGCTGGTTCTGGTGGCAACACACGACATTTCATCTTCCCCCCAGAATGAGGCTGCCAATTATCCTGCTGCGGTTGGGGATTTGATGCTGGTGACAGACATTGAAGGAAATATCTGCATTATGAGGATATGGATTGTCTAATATAACTGACCTCGCTAGTACCTTAATTGTGTTTTGTTTTACCTGAGGACAGTGTGCTTCAAGGGGAAAATGATGTTAACAGCTGCTGTGTTTTCTTCATTGCTCAAATATTAACAAAAAGCTTTCTATAAGGGAAGGTAGAAAACACTGTTCTGTGAAAGTACTTGGGCTAGAGGGATTTGGAGGGATTTGAAGACACTATGAAAACATTCAACCTTCCTCTCTGTTCATAAATGCAGTGATGCTGTGAGTTTGCCATGCTACTGTCACTAAGGTGATGTTGGAGGACAGTGATGCTGTGGCTCCCATCCCTACTTGGTAAGTGAGCAGCTGCGCAAGGGCTGAATGAGCACTCCCGTGTTTTGGTTCTTCCTCATCTTCATCTGCAGTAGCCTGTCACAGGGACACCAGGTCCTCTCCAGGGAGCTGCTTGACATTCCCAAACCTATACAAGTTACTGAAGAGTCTCAGTGGGACCATTATGACTTCTGTTACTTCATTACAGATTTCATCTGGATTTCAGCTCGTACTCCACAGGCTGAAGCCATTTGCCATGACAAATTTGCCTGCCATGAAGTTATTTATTGATCTCACCATGTCATAAATAGGAAGATTTGGCTTCCTTCAGCATGAGGTACTCAGCAGTCTGTTCCCTACAAGCATGTGTTGCAACTCACTGAAAAATGCTCTCCTTGTATGGAAGGTCATGGTTATGAATTATATGGATGGCAATGGTGGCTTCCAGGGAGGCTGAGTCCCAGCTGCTGCTGGTGCAGATGTGTGTGCAGACAGGTGGACAGCTCTGTATGTGAAGAGAGTGACAACCAAAGAGACTAGAAGACAAGGCAGCAGAAATGAAGCTCCTGAGTGGTGCCTGTGATGCATGCTTGCCTGGGAAGCTCCATGCCTGCCTCCAGTAAAGTTCAGGCAGGACAGAAAAATATGAAGTTTGCCTGCTTTTCCAAAAGGGATAAATCTAGGAGGCTTTTGGAGAGCAGAGGTCAGGACCAGGTGAATCACAGCCGCAAATTGTTTGATTTGTTATGGTCACGCTTCATCCTGCTCTTGTGCTGGCACTGGAGCACATGCAATTCTGCAGGGACATGGTGCAGGGAGCTGAGCCCTCAGGTAAACATTTACCTTTTCTTCTTTCCCCACCTTGCAATACTTTTTTCATGCCCATGTGCCAAGACCACCTTGTTCAATAAAATTCCTCTGACTTGGAGGTTCAACAGGCAGTTCCCCAGGGCTGTTGCTCAGGACCTTTCTCCCATCCCTACTCCCTGACACCCTGTCTATTTCCTCCTCCATTTTCTGCAGGCCCCATGAAATTCCCAGGTCCCTTTTCTGCCAGAACTGCAGGTACTTCCTGCCAGAAGGATGCTGTTGCATCTTTGCTTGCATATGCAAAGGAATGGCAGGATTTATTGTGGAATAAGGTGCAGGTATGCCCTGACCACTGCGAAGTAGATGGCAGTGCAGGAGCCACCATTGCCAAAAACAGTGGCAAAGGGGCAGATGGAGCATGTGAGGTGGTGTTAAGGAAAACCAGTGCCAGGGAGTGGGAGAGACAAGCAAACCAGCACAGAAAGCTGTCTAGAAACAACTAGGCAGAGCAGCACCCTAAAGAAACAAGTAGGAAAATTGCAGGATAAGGAAATAAACATCTGAACTGGGTGCCTGCATCTCAGAAAAGCAACAAGGAGGGTGATAGTTCCCAACAGGAAATGGTGATTCATCTTTTTGCAGGCAATGTGACAGAGAAGTGCAAAAGAAAGGCAGGACTAAAGCAGAGACCTGCTGCTCTTCTCCAACAGAGCACCTCCAGCTTCTGAGCCCAGTCACCCTGCTCACCCCTAAATGAGACCTGGCAATACCCATTGTGCACAAAGCTTTAGAGAGGTGAGGCTGCAGTGCTGGCTCTTGGCAGGTGTGTCAGGCTGGAAACTCTGCCTGGTTTTGGTGGGTAAACACCCATGGACAACCCTGCGGGGCAATGAAAAAATGCCCTGCTAGCTGATGAGGTGGGAAAAGCAAAAATGCAGCAGTGCTTCAGGATGATCCACAGCCAGAGCTCCTCCTCAGCTGCACCCCCCTCAGGGAGCCAGCACCTGCACGAGGGCAAGGGCAGTGGCAGCTCAAGGGTGTCTCCAGCAGAATCCAAGGGGAAAAGCAGCACCAAGCCAAAAGCGTCAAGCATATCTATCATTGTTTTGAAAATATTTTTTCCACTGAGGATTTAGCTGTGTTTACTCCAAAGTCAGGCAGGGGACGCAAAACCAGCATCAGGTTCCAAGTACTGCAAATGTAAATGATCCCTAGCAGTTGCCATACAGGGTTCTCCATGTACATCTGGTTTGCTTTTTTCATGACATTTGATTAAAGTTTTTCTAACCTAACTATTAATTGAAGTGCTTAGAGGCAAGGCCTAAATTTCAGTTCACCTCCCAAATTCATCAGCTCCATCCTCCTCCTCCTCCTCCTCCAAATATGTTTTGCTATAAATTACTGGCACTGCTTCTGTTGATAGTCAACATAATCAAACATTTGTAAGCATACTGTCTCTTCAATCTGTTCAGTTGATGCACTTTACCTGATCTTTCATTAAAGTAATCAAAACACTTGCTGTGCCACGTCTAATGAATGTTGCATGTATGATTAAGTACTTTCATTCATATTGCAAGTTTGATTTAATGTAATCTGCCTTTCAGACAGCCATTAGCTGAGCTCCTGCGTGAATTCGATTAATTGGCTGAATTCTTCCAGATGTCCATTAAGTATTACAGGAATTTCTATGTAAAAACAGCAGGGACCATCTAGCGGAGGAGCAAACAATGATATGTTGTATTGCTGCCATGACTTACAAAAAGCTGGATTCATTTTCATTAATAAAACATCTGTACTGCTGCACAGCTATGCATCAAGATGCATTTATTTTATATGTTTATTTTTCTTCTGACTATAAATAGACAGTTAAACAGAAGCACAGTATGTTCAGTTGGAAGACACAAACAAAACTGTATCAGAAATGAAAGCTACGCTAAAGAATATCAGAGTTAGGACTTAAAATATATATCAGGTGTTGTAACAAACATGGCAGTGATTCCTATGGCTGTGTGGTATTTCTTAGCATAAAGACATTTTTCCTAGGCCATGATGAATCTGAGAAATGGTCAGCTCCTTGGCTGAAATGTCCTACGCCTGGTTTATGTTTATATGTACCTTTAAGTGGGAGGGAAAATGCACTTTGGCATTTCTAAGTGGTATAGGGTAAAGAGAAAACTGCCATTAAAATAAAGTTTTTCTTCATTCTCAAAATGAGAATTATTTGGGTTTTTTTCTCCCTCTAAAGTTGCACTTCAGAAAGGAGTCACTTTTTCCTAAAAAGCAAGGTCCCCAGAAGCCAGTTTATGTGTCAGTGCCTACTGTACCCAGTCCATGCAAGGAGTGATGCTGTTTCAGGAGATGGGGAGGATGCCTCCACAAGAGCTCCCTTCACTTCCTGCTGACCTTGCTAGATCCAAGAGCACCTTTCAAAGGACCATGTGAGATCTCAGGACCTCTTGGCCCTTTTTTCCTCTCTTCACCTGCCTACCCTTCTCATCCTCGAGAATGAGCCCATGGGGCAAACTGGAGAAGTGTGTCAGGAGTCTGATGCTGATCCTGCAGCCCTGAACTCAGCATAGCTTCATTTCCCTGAATGTGTGGCATCTCTCCTCCAAGTCACGGAGCTATGGGGCTCTACCTGTCACCACTCGAAATCACTGGGCTCTGCCAAGTCAGGAACTGAGGAAGGGAGAGGAGCTGCAGCCCTCCACCAGTGCTGCAAGTCTCCCTGGCGATGTTCGGGAAAGTGGCTCCATCTCATTTGGGGAGCAGCCAGATTACACTCTTCCCTCTCCTCCCTGTCTTGGTCTTTCCCAACTGCTGCAAAGCCTTATAAATGTGTTCGGTTGTTGATGTACCACTCCCGTGCTGGGGAAATTATTGTTGCTTTCCAACACTAACTCCCCTGCCCAAATTAGCAGCAGCTGGTACAAGCCAGTTCATTTTCAAAGGCTGTTCAATAGATGATGGATTTACAGGAGGCATCTGAAATAATATTGTTCAGCAAAACTCAAACTGTACAACAAAAGGGATTGATATATACTAAACTGTAACTATTTTTTTCCTCAAGAGTCACTGCACTGGTGAACAGCTTGCTTCTTTAGGTACATATTCTCTGCTTTCACTTCTTTCTCTGTTTCTTGCTTTTATTGCTGCATTCTCTATTATCATCCTATTGCAAATGTACCCATAAAAATCCTGTACTATTAGTATATTATATTATATTATCAATATTATCTGTATTCTGCTATGAAAAACTTTAAGACAGAGTTTTTACCATAGTCCTGCTGTGAGACTCGGCTCCAGTACCCACATAATCTCATAAAAGCATGGCCTGGTTGTACCTAAGTCATTACATGAACTCATTGCAAGAGTGTCCTGCCAATGACAGAGAAAAGCAAAACACACAGAACTGATTGACTACCTTAATCTCTGTTACAGGGGAATATCCTTAGCAGGGAGAGCAGTAGGTTGTCTGGAGAAGAGGAGCAAGCGGCGTGCAGGAGGTGAGGCAGGCTTTCCTCAGCAAGCTGCAGCAGCCTCAGCAGCAGCATCACTTCACCCCTTTGAAACATGAGAAATCTGGCTCTCAATGCAACAAAACCAGTTTCCAGATTTTTGTAGAGAAGAAAATGGTATAAATATCATCTATAGGTGACCAGACTAAAAATGAAACGTAGCAATGCAAAGCAAGCCTCTGCTAGTTTCCAGTGCTGACTGTTTTTCAAGACAAATGTGGAAAAGTCACATCTTCTTTTGAAGCCCGAGAGACTGAAAAATTAAATCAAAGGGCTTTGTTATTGATGTTTTTCTGATACAAATGTTTTGAAATCCCTGCCTTTCATGTGTCCCTTACAAATAAGCAGAAATGTGTGATGAGTCATCTTCGCTTTTAATTCCTTTAATAAATTCTTACCTCACCCACTAACGTCTAAACAATTCTCCTTTCTGTAACAATCCCTTCCTCAGTGGTAAATACTGCGCTCAGACAATATCTTTTTTGGAGGTTCATTATGTTCATTCTGTGGCTGACACTCATTATACTCAGTTATTTATTTAAAAGAACAAAATTACAGCAAATGCCTGCATTTATCATGTCTCCCCTTAGATGATATATTATATATTACATTAAATATATTAAATATATTAAATATATTTCAGAGAGAAGGCCCAGCTCTCTCAGAATTTTGAAAAAACACCTGGCCTTCCTTTCTAGCCATCACTCCTCAAGAAAGGAATACTGAAAGGCAATGGCAGCCCAGCCTCGGTTGCTAAATGAGACTCTGACACTAATGGGAGATTTGGCAAAGACAGGAAAATAATTCATGAACTATCTGAATATTTTCAATTATAAAAAAAAACCTTTGAGAATGATTATGAAGAAAGAAGCAAATGAAAATGCCACCATAAGGCATGGTGAAATGGCATATGTGGAACTAGTCCAAGAAATAATTTGGATACCTAAGGACAGGTTTGAGTCTTCCTAAAGTATCAAAGTATCACCATTCTCACTGAAGAGCTCGCCAAAAGAGTTCACAACTTTTACACAGCAAAAAGTCCTCAGCTCTTTAAACCAATATTTCACTAATCCAACATTCATCGAGTGGCTTCTCTTCATGTTATTCCCGTCTCCTAAACCAAACCCTCACAAAGTCCTACGGGGCACCCACTTCTCTTCACACCCAACTACATATGGCCCTCAAAAGAGAGGTGCCAACTGGCCCAGAGTCATAGCAAAAGGGTTTTGAGATGCCTATATAGATTATAATCAGCACAATTAGAAAAATGGAGAGCAGTTTGGCCTCAGGGAGCTGTAAAATACATTTTTAACTAGGCCATTGATATAATAGAGACAAGATGAAAAACAAGAGAGGAGTGCAAAGGTTCGGCTGTGTGGCCATTCTGGGAACTGACTGAAAAACACGAACAAAGCTATTCAGAGCAGGTCATTAAAGAAAAAAAAATCTTAAACAAATCTAAAAGATAGGAAATAGAAATATGACATGGTCGCTTACAAAGCAGAGGTCAAAAAGACATCAGTAATTAATGATGAAAAGATAAAGAACCAAGCACTTAATTTCAAAGAAATAGTCAGGGAAGGCATAATGGTACTATGAGCAGGAAAAAAGACTTTGCAGAAGTAAATGGAAATGAATAAGATCTCAATAGGGGAAAAATGGATAATTGAAACAGTAGAAGAACTGCAAATTGCTGTAGAAATTCACCTGGAACATAAATCAGTTATTTAGGACTAAGGGTGAAATACAGATTTGAATGGGTCCATTTTTTTCAAAGGGACATCCAGGCACACACTGCCAGTTTTGATCTGGTATTTTTCCATTGCAGTTTTTGTGCATGAAAAATACAGGTGAAAATGTCTACAGTGTTTGGAAGTTTAAAGACTACTTTCCCAAATGCAGACCAATGGACTTTACTTCTGTTTCATCAAAAGATGCCTACTGGAACAAAAGGGGTGGGAAGGAGAAGCCAAGGAAAACGAAGAACAATAGATGTTCTGAAACATCAGATGTAACCCTGTTAGCATCTTCCCTTGTTTTCTCTTTTGTTTTCTGAGCTTCAGATCAGATAAGTAAAAGTAGATAATCATGGAATCATAGAATGGTTTGGGCTTGGTTTGGAAGGGACATTAAAGATTGTCCAGTTCCAGCCCACCTTCCACTAGACCAGGCTGCTCAGAACTTCATCCAACCTGGCCTTCAACACTCAGGGATGAGACATCCACAGCTTCTCTGGGCAACCTCTTCCAGTGCTTCACCACCCTCACAGTAAGGAATTTCTTCTTAATATCTAATTTAACCTACCCTCTTTCAGTTTGAACCTATTCCCCTTTATTCTGTCCCTATATGCTCTTGTAAAAAGTCCCTCTCCAGCTTTCTTGTAGGGTCCCTTCAGGTACTGAGAGGATGTAATTAGGTCACCCCAAAGCCTTCTCTCTCCAGGCTGAACAACCCTGAATCTCTCAACCTTTCCTCATAGCAGAGGCGTTATGTCCCTGTAACCATGTCAGTGGCCCTGCTCTGGACTTGATCTAACAGGTTGATGTCCTTCCTGTGCTGGGGACTCCAGAGCTGTACACAGCACTCTGGGGGTGGGTCTCATGAGAGCAGAGGGGCAGAATCCCTTTCCTTGACCTGCTGCCCACTCTGCTTTGGTTGCAGCCCAGCACACGTTTGGCTTCCTGGGCTGCAAGTGCACATTGCTGGGTCATGTCCAGCCTCTCATCCACCAGCACCCCCAGGTCCTTCTTGGCAGGGCTGCTCTCCATCTGTTCATTCCCCAGCCGGTGCTGATACCAGGTATTGCCTTGACAAAGGTGCAGCACCTTGTACTTGGTCTTGTTAAATCTTGTGAGATTCCCATGGACACACTTCCAACCCTGTTTAGGTCCCTCTGGATGGCATCCTGTCCTTCAGGTATGTCAACAGCACCACACAGCTTGGTGTCAGCTGGAAATTCACTGAGAGTGCACTCGATCTCTTCATCTATGTCATTATCGAAGATATTAAATAGCACTGGCCCCAACATGGACCGGTGAGGGACAACACTTGTCACTAATGCCCACTGGGACTCTGAGCTGTTGAATGCAGAGTGTGAAACAGCAGTGGGCAGCCTAGATCATACTGCCTCAGTTACTCTCTGAAGCTGTAACCAAAGGAGTTCATGAGAAAGAAATTGAAACATGAGGTGGAGGTGTGACTTTCCCGCAGTTGCTGGTGCAGGAGATTGTCCCACCACTTCCACCTGAAGAAGATGAGAAAGAGAGAATAATCTACATTAAAGAATTGATTCAGTTTATTTCTCCACAAACTGTATGAGAAGACTCCTTTACAAAAACCCACAGTTGTGTTAAGTGGCATCTTAAGCAGGTCCCATTTTTCAGAATAACCAAACCTAACCTTCTCCTCTCTTGGTTGAGTCCCCTGATGCTAGTAAGCAGATCCCCAGTATGTGGAACATCAGAGCCCTGCACAGGGGCACACGGGGCAGTGAAAGATTTATCTACTCTTCTGAAGATGCTGCTACACCAGAGGTTTGATGTATTACACGGTAATGCACAAGCCCACCCACCAGACAGTGACTGCTCCAGTCCTATTAGAAGGACTGCTAACCACATCACCCCTCTGCTACAAAGCCAGCCACTGTAATTCCCAGGGGCTGGAGAACAACACTGAACTTTTACATGAAGGAGTAATCCAAAGTGCCATGGACTGTAAAATACACTGAGGCAGTTCTGGGAGAGAACTGGTGACAGATCTACCTGGTACAGCTGTGAGTCTCAAGCAGTAAAGGAGGACATATGTGATAGCTGCTTTGTGTAAAGGCAACCAAATTTAGCAGAAAAGACATGGTGCCACCTCTCAAATACACTTTTTCAGTAGCACATCTGTTTGCAGATCCAGGGAAAGAGAGTCCATGATGATCTGCATTTTAATGGGACCTGGGGAAACTGTATATGTCTTGACACTTCCAGAAACCAAGCAAAAGAAATCCTAACAGCTGTAGGTATTCAGTGAAGGCATAAAGCCCTAAACACCATAAGTCACTTCAGGTGCAAACCTCTCTGGATGCTGAGCCATAATCCCTGAGCTCCCAGCGCTTGCAGAGGCTTAGTCCCCTTCAACAATGGGATGAGCTGGAGGCTGTATCCTTTCAAGATTTACATAATACCCCAGCACACATGTCTTTTGGGAGGATAAGAGCACCTTAGTACGTCTTGCGTTCCCATTTTTACAGTTCTTTGGATTACATCCATGCCTCCCTCCCCAGTGGGAAAACCCAGGTTAATGATGTTGCCCTCAACCCACCAGCATGCTGGTTATGAGCTTCACAGCTGGGTCAGCCCAGCAGAAAGCACTTCTGTAGCCACTGTCCTGGGTGCAGCCCTTGCCCTGTCACACAACTCACCTTGCTGTGGCGATCTCACTGCAACCCCACCAAATGCAGACACGTTTTGTGTCCTCTGAAGACACCACAGCAGAAATGTGTATGATGCTTGAGTTGGAGGAAGTTGTGTGGGGCTAACTGGTATCTCTTGTGAAAAGTGAGCCCCAGACACAAGGTTATTTAATCTTGCCTCACCCTTTACTGGCCTTTCTATGTGCAATTCTTCTGCTGTGCCCTTACGTTAAGGGTCATCTCCACCACAGAGCTCCACAGTTGTGCTCCATTGCTACAGTGCTATAATAAGCTGTATTTCACTCAGGTCAGGATGGATGCTGCACCCATTGGAATGAAGTTTGCTTTCAAACAAAACTGTTTTCTGGTGAATTTGTTAGCTCCTTTGAAAGGGAGAAGCAAGCCTGACATCAGCCTTCCTCATATTAGTAACTGTAAGTGTTTTCTTCATGTCAGAAATCTCCCATGGATGCAACAATCAATTTTCAGGAAAAGGATAGGAGAACAACGAACACATCTGAACTGAAAAGAGAAAAGAGGTATGAAATAGAGAAAAAAACCCACAATGAAAATGAACTCATCTTTTTTGTTATCAGCTGCCATCCTTGCATCTTCCTTTTCCCATCACCTGTGCTTCCTTGCTCTTCTTTTACAAGCCCTACAGCAGCTTCATCTGCAAAGTGGCAGATGCACAGAGCTCCCTTGGCTCTTCTTCGGTAGTATAAGGCACTTGTCTACAGCTGCAAAGACTTTCTTTTACTTTGCCAGGAACACATTCCAGCATTAATAGTTGTGTCATTTTCAATGTAAGTTTTAGCCTCCTGACACTTTTACAAATCTACAGCTGCAACACTGTAAGGTCCACACACATGCAGATCATCCCCTAACCCCCTCCCTGGGAGGACAGAACTGAGGAAGAAACTTGGAAATGTAAAAACATACAAATCAGACTGGACATTATTAAAGTTTGTTCCAAAAATGTAATTATTTTTCCTTGTCCATTTCTTTTTACAATGTGCATATAACGCTATCCCTTGCATCACAGCATACAAAAATCTGTAAGGATTACAGATATTAAGGATCCGTTTGTTCTCCTTCCCTGCCTGCTTCAGTTACTGCTTAAGCAATTACCTCTGCCTCTGACAAGGGTGCTGAAAATACAAATCTGGCACTTGCATGACAAATATCTGATGCTACAATGATAGAAGTTCCCTAGACCTGTCACCAGAGCCATTGCATGAAACTGATTCAATCAACAGAGGCACACCCTGCTAGACCTGGGCACTTACTGTGTTTATGCAAACCTGGTAAATGAGCTAGAATCAAAGTCAGCATGATTGTAATCTTACAGGAAAACACAAAATGTTCTTATCTCTTTTAAATTCTGCCTCAGTTAAGTGTGTGCTTAGGGATGTGCCTATGCTAGAAAATAAGTACTGATTTTCCATCCCTTATCCAGTTACAAGTTTCACCACAGAGTCCTGCAAACACCTGGGGTACTGAAACCATGCACAGGCCAAGTACACCACTTCAGAATGGCAAGATCAGAGAAATTCAAAAAGCCCAGTATCCCCAAGTCCTTCTCCTGACCACAGAGGGGCCTATAGACTCAGTTAGTCAGAGAATAAATGCCTTCCAAGCCTGTTCCACCTTCAGCCTCACCACTGGGACTCAATGGGCCAAAGGGGATGTCCTCCAAGTTACATTGCCTCAGCAGCTCTGAGAGATGCCTAATTCAGTGTACAAGGACTTTGGTTCGCTTAAAATTGAGGGAAAATTCTCCACGAATACTTTTGTATAGGCAAGTGGGGCAGAGCATTAATTTGTTCTAGATAACCAGAGTGAGAACTAGAGCCAGATCAGTGGTTTATTCAGCACCAGACCAACAGCACACTTGGTGCCACAAGCTCCTATCTGTGCACAGTATCCAAGGGGCCTTCTGGCTCTTCAGGACAATGGGCCACCCACGGAGCAGAGAGGCAGATAACAAGGGAAAATCTGGATGAAAATTCATATCTCAGCTTCAGGAGAGTTTGGGGTGTACTCAGATCCCCCAGGAATACTGTGGCTAAAACATGATCACAGTAGACACACACCAGAGCAGGGCCAGGGGGTACACATGGAGTTATACACAGCTCAGTACAGAAAGACATGCAGGAAATGAAAACAAAGATGAACATACACTGGGCTTGTTTATCATTTTAAAATGCTGTCATACAAAAAGGAAACAAGAAGAGGACAGGTATTATTTGTCCACACAATTCCTGTTCCCCCCCAAACCAAAAACAAAGGGAATTATTGGAGGTCAACATCAAATCTAGATTTAGAGGGGGTTTTTGTTTGGGGGGGAGAGGGGGAGGCAGGTAAGCAAACCGAAAAGCAAACAAATTAAAATTTGCATTTGTTTGTCACTCTAGTTTTATATTCCCTAATACTTTCCATTAATCTTAAAGTAAAATAAAAATTGCCAAAAAAATAAAAGTTGCTGGGATTGCTAGGAATAATTTTGTGACAGGAGGCTCTCTGCTAATAGTCCCTTACCCAATGCTGTGGAAGAGAAAGAGGTGAAAAAACACTGCTTTAAGCACTATGGCCATTTAATCCTTAACATGGGAATGTATTTCTGCTTTTTTCCCCCTCTCTAGATTCATTTTATGTTCCCATCAGAAGGTTAATTGTGTTAACAGGAGTTACAGCCACAGGGGAAAGATGTGATTGAATGCTGAGTGCAGTTTTAGCTGATAACCTCCCAGTGAGTGAAAGGGCACAAAAAGGGGTTGATCTCCTCTAAAGGGGTTGTCAGTCATTCAGGGAAAAATGCAGCTGTGGGAGAAACAGCCTTATCTTCCAGGACATGAAGAAGAGAAGCTATCAAAATAATCACAAAGCTACACTCATCCCAGGCTCCATGTCTGTGCCTGTGGCTCTGACAGTGGAGTTAAATGTGAGTAACTGGCTTTTTTGTGTGTATGAACAAGCAGATCCTGACTTGATGCACATTCTTGAAGACCGATTAGATTGCATGCAAATGTGTAATTAACAACAACAGATATCAAGTAATTACAGCTCTAAAAAGTTGGCATGAAATCTTGATATCTTTTAGCTTGACAGCACAAATCCTGCTTGCTGGACTGGGGACAGGATTGTATGCCAAGGTTTTAGGTAAGACTGGCAGTGAAATCTTTCACACACATTTAAACCCAATCAAAAAGGTCTATAAGGGGGTCTGCATGAAAAACAAAGGCTTCTCTCTGCTTGGTCATTTCAGCCCATGTCTGAACTCAACATGCAAAATTGCATAGAATTTATAATAAGTAGCCTGGAGAAGAAGGATTGAGGGTTTTTTAAATTAAATACTTCCATAAGCTGGAGTTGATGAGAGCAGGCATTTGTGGAAATGTTTGCACCCACAGACACAGGACAAAGTATCAGGGTATATTTCAGTGCTAAAATACAAGGGGGCAAGTTTGTGGCTGATTTCTCAAAGGTCCACTGCGGATTCAAGAAACACAAAGCCTCCTCCTCCTTCCCACTCCAGGACTACCTTAGAAACACCTTGTGAGCACTCCAGAAAAGGTTTTAGGTGCTGTTACCAGCTGAATTTCACTTGTCCTTCTCTACCTTGTCAATTAAAGAGACACTAAACCTTCAGAAACTGGCAGACCCTTCCTGTTCTGCTGCTTTTACAGTGAAGATCCTTTTCTCATGTGCAGAGCTAAAAATACAGATGCTTGTCCAGTTAAAGCCAAAATAAAAAATGCAGTCTTGCAAGAGAGAAATAAGTAGATAAAAAAATAAATGTTTAGACTTATGCCTTTAAATGTCTAAATATAAACCTGGCAATCTCTTTCCCCAAAGCTTCTAAGTGCAAAAAAGTTCTGAAATATTAACATCCGCAGTGCAACTTGAACAAAACAACTAAAATGCGTATTGACTTGGTAGCAGGGAAAGCCAGTTTGAAATATTTGATCCTAACACCAGCTAAGCAAGTATGTGTAAAGTGTAAAGCCTGCACTTGTTGATTTCTGAGATAAAAATCAATAAAACTGTCCATAACCTATAACTCTTTGGTTTACCTCTCCATAGAGATCAAAAGAGAGTAATTAGATTTCTGCCTGACTAGCAGGGGTAGAAAACTGTTTCATTTTGGATCAAAACCTTCCCAGTGGATCACACCTTCTAGCCACTGCCTATCAACACTTAACAATTGCTTCTGTATTTGACTTTGACAGAACTACTAGAATGTTACTATCTAATTTTCAGTGTAGTTGATACAGGGCTTTGATGCTTTATTCTAGAGACAGATTTTAAAATTAATTCTTCCCACTTTGTATTTTACATTTTTACTCTGCCTGGTGTTTTGTAACAGCCAGGCCTGCTAATGTGATAAATAATTAAAAAACAAAACTGCAATACCCATCCAACGTCTAATTTACAATAAGCAAAAAAACCCTTAATCTATTATTGATGATCCAGCCTTTGGATTCAGATATCACTCTAAACAAGCAGTTGTCTGCCTTGGATTGTCTCTGCATTTCATATTCAAATGAGGTGGACCCTGTTGCATATATTTTCATCTAATGACATTTTAATATCACCAGATGCTATTGCCTGCCTGGAAGATAACTGCTTCAAATACAGCCTCCTTCCCCCTCTAAGCACAGCAGTATTAAGAGATGAACACAGAGCTGGTCAGCTTTCTGTTTTGTAACACTCATTACTATCACAGTATTCTCACATTTTAACAGTCCCAGAGTCTTTCTGCAATAATGTGGGGGTTTTTAAAAGAAATGTCATTCTGCATTTTGATCTTTCTTAACGAAGGAGCTTTTTGAACAGGCTGCGAGCATGAAATATCAAATAACAAATAGTACTCACAACAACTTCACATGCTAGATAGAGATTAATATGTTAGAAAAGATGTAACAGTTTAAGTTCAAGGTATATGTAATGAGCTGCGGTGATTGGCAGTTCCAATAAATTCATGTTTTGATGCAGAGGGCTTTGTCAGATGAAGTCCAGATCACAGATAGCCACCTGCAGCCTCTCAGCACATCCCGGTCTACTCAGAACAAGCATTTGGAGGCATTTTGCTTACTTGCTTGCAAGATTAACATTGTCACAGCTCTGAGCCTTCTCAAAATAAACATTAACATCATTTTTAAAAAGAACTGAAACTTGCAGTATTTGAACCTGACTATAACAAATATTTGTACAAAAGTATTACATAAGAATGAGTTTAGCCTAAGTGTATGTGTTTAGACTGAAAGTCCTATGAGCTGGAACACTTTTCACTGTATCTTGGGCAGGATAATGTATCCTAACCTCTAAAAAGGATAGGATGACTAATGGTTATTTTTTTTGACTACCTGTGGTTTCCCTGTCCCTGCACAATGTCCACACAGAGACAGTTGTGAGGAGTCTTGGAGGCCCTTTTTGTGGCTCTATATCTTGACACCAAGAAAACCTTCAAGTGGTGTCAGAAGGCTAGAGCTAAGAGGTGTGTGTTCTGTCCCTCTTCTCCCAGTGATCACTACAGGAAATTTATGAGAACTTCTGTGGACACAGGCTGCTTAAGTACAGTCCACCCAGGCTGCAGGACCCCTCTATCCTCTGCTAAGGGAATTGAGGAGTCCATGATATGCCAGTTTTGAATGATGAAATGCTCTCTTCCTTGACCACAGCAGTCAAAACCAGCAAGTGTTCCATTAGAGTCCATCCAGACCAGAGCACAAGACAGAGAACCCCAAGCTTCAGACCATAAATCTACATTGTGTGACAGGCTGGCATTGTGCTCATCTTCAGAAGCAAGACGGACATTTTCCTCTCCCTGAAAGACACACAACTTAGAGCACAGAGTCATGCTGACATGGCTGTACTACTGCACTTCAACTCGTTCACTTGGCTCTGGCTAAGGCAGGGATTTTGGTACTGTACTCCCCAGTACTACTGAGATTAGCAGATGCAGGATAGCCCCAACTGAGGAAGCTCTTTCCACTGGGAAAGTTTGGGGTGTTTCCACAGGGACAGTTTGGATGCATGCTCTGTGCCACACCAGAAATGGGGACGCAAGTCAGTGATCACCCCCAAAGGCAGAAAAAGGGGCTACGCTCTGTGCTTCATGATAAATATGCTCAGCATGCCAATTAACATCACCAAGCAGCAGTGAAATGCTCTGGTTTTGAAAATTCATAAGCAAGATGGTACAATTTTCCCCACTTGCTTCGTCACTGCCCAGACTCACATCTATCTCCAAATCCCGAGTGTTTTCATTACAGAGACCAGCCATCACAATGGCTGTAGTACATGCCAGTGTGCTGGTTCATACACTGAGCAGTGAATAGGGTTTTGTGATTGTTTGTGAAGAGTAGTAGTAAATATTTTTAACTTAAATACACACTTTTGAGAGCCTTTTTTTTAACTTCAGTATTGTCAACTCCTTCCCCTACACTCTTCTCAATTTCAAATCAGATTCAGTTCTACCTGTGGTTTCATTTTTCCTCAAGTGAAACATTTCTTTATCCAGTCTTTATCCTTCATCAGTTTCCATTAAATCCTGCTGACATGCATCAGCATTAAAAATAAAAAGTCAGTAGAGATTTTCTATGTTATACCCATTGAAGATTTATGTAGGTAAAAATAACTTTATGTGCAGGTCCACAGCACAATTTCCAAGTGGTAAAGCTGATTTAAGGCAGTCCCAACTTTCTTGATGAAATTCACTAGTTCCACCCACTGGAGTGATAAAACTATTAAATAAAAAAATACAATAAATTGCACCTGTAAAAAACAAAACACAGATCTTTAAAAAAATAGTATTTTTTGAGAGTTACTGCATTGTCTTAAATGTTGTATTGTCAGAATGACTCAGGTGGTTAAACTGAATGAGGAACACTTCATCTACGTTCATCACTTAAGAAATCATTACACAAGACAAACCTGCATTTTGCTGCAATGTAGATGTGCCAGAGGGACCCAGTCCTCAACTCCACTCAACAAAAAGGTCTTGATTCTGACCTTTTGAAAGGCATAAAATAGGTACTTGGGGATAGGGAAAAGACAAAGCACTTGTCATCATGCCTAGTTTTAAGCAGTAGCTTCCGTGTTTTGCTGAATTGGGACTAGTGACTTAATTGAGAAATTATTCATATTTTATGTCAATCATTTCATTAGGTAACCTTAGCACCTAAGGAGGACAGTTAAGTTATAAGTGGCACTATATTAGCACACCTGACATCTCTGGAAAGGTGTTTGGGCACTTCATGTTCCCTCCATTGATTCCAATTTTGCTGGTGAGAGGACTATTCTGCTCTCCACTACTGCCCCCCATTTCTCCCCTGCCTCATTCTGCTTTCTGCTCTGGGAAGGAGAAAGCTTTCTGTCTTTATTAAAGTCACACCAGTCAAGAAGTACTCCATTGACATGTAACAGGCTGAAACATAACAGACTTGGAAGAATTAGCAGTTGCACCTTGTTCTACAGTGCACCTTGCTCTCCACTCTGCCTTTGGACAGCGGCTGTTTGTGTGACAGATACACGCTGTTCCTTTGCCTCTGGTACCCAGGGCTGTACGGCTGTCTGTCTGCCTCAGCCTCGCAGGCATAGGAATTGCACACAAGCTATTTCCAGGCAGGCAGTGTTCTTAGACCTTTCTCTATAGATGCCAATTAGAAGATTAGTGTCTTTTCTCTCCCCCTCTTTGCTATTAAATAGTCACACAAAAGCTGAGCTGACAAATTGCTCTCTCTATGGTGTGGGACAAAGACAGACAATAGATCAACATCATTTACTATACTCAAATCCTATTAATCACAGATTAATGAGAACATGTCTGGGGGGGAGAAATTACCAGAATGTGGGCATATTGTCTTGTTACTCATGTAACATCTGCTGTGGCTTTACCTTTAGTGTCATGTCATCTTTTATCACATTGAAATAATGTTTGTTCCAGAAACATAATTATGATAATGGGTCCTTCCTTTAACAATAACTAAGGTACAGTAGGACTATATTTTCTAGTCACTTGGTTTAAAAAAAAATCTCTTAACTACTTTCTGAATGTTTCTATTAGTCATTATCTGATTAAGGAAGATGTATTTATAGGCATTAATAGACACTTGTTATTCTCTTTATTAATTATAATTTTATTCATTACTTCTCTGACAAATTGCATGTACAGAAATAATGCTAGAGTTTATCTTTCAGTTTTTAAGCTTAGCGAATTATTTCTTTTCTGGTTTCCCTTAAATTATTGCCAATTTTTCATTAATTCACATTACAACAATATTGGACCACGATGTTTGCTTTAAAAAATGTGCAATTTTCTAGCTGTCTCCTTCAAATAATTCTATAGCTGAATTACTTATCAATTTGTTCCCCCACTTTCTTTTCTGCTGTTGCTATTGGTAAGGAATATTGTTCAGGTCAGCAGCCTAGCACGTGTAATTGCCTCAGAGAATTGCACTGACCAGCCTGGATGGAATCTCCTTTTTTAATCAATTTTTCCATCTGCCTTTAAGACCTGAAATTCAAAGTTTTGGGTTCAACTAATCAGAATTCTTTGTGATGACTCTGAGTGTTGCGAGCCTCAATATGGAACAAGCTGCTTCACGGATAAATAGCAAAGCAATTACAGTTATAACCAGCCGGCGAATACAGACGGACTGCAGTCTATATGTAGGACCGTGTATTTTAAAAATCATCTAGCCCTTGCTCATCACGTCGCGAGTGCTCGCTGGTCCTGCTGGGGAGCTGCGGGGAGCGGGGCCGGGAGGAGCCGCAGCCGCGGCGCTGCCTTTGCGCGGCGTTTCAGCACCGGGGGGAGGGACAGCTCCGCAGGGCCGGCTGGGCTGGGGC
>JAOXXN010000065.1:38474980-38487263 GCA_026770055.1 Myrmophylax atrothorax | reverse complement strand
ATTTTTTTGTTTTCTTTGAGGACTTTGTGCAACTTACATTCTTTTCATTTTAAATCTGCGGCTAAATGACAGTTGCCAGTGATTTTTATCGTAAAAAGGGACAATAAAAATTAAGAATAAAAAACTTTACTCTCTTTGATGCAATCTCCACTGTAACCCGTAGACATGTTGGGAAGTAACGAAATCTGAGCAGATCATATTTTAGAAGCTGTTATTTTGGAAATTTCTCATTTCAAGGGGGAGTTCTGTCATGCTTCCACACAGATAAACAATGCAAGTAGTTATTTACTTGCACTCACCCCCAGACCCTAACCCTAACCCTAATCCCCTGCCCCCCAATAATCTGTTTACATTAAGTTTAGACGCAATACTCTAGAAAATTCCCCATTGCACCTGCCTTGCTGTTTATCGCATGTTTTTCAGGCTGTGTATCACAGTCAAACCATCACCTCCTTCAACAGACACTCTCATGACAAACTGTCAGGACACAATAAAAATTGCTGTGACTGCATAATGCCTCATGCTAATTTCCAGCACATTTCGTCTCTGCAGTTTTGCCTGCCTTTAGCCACCACATCATCAATGAACTTTTCCAAAGTGACATAACCTTAATTCCATTTTAACTTCAACACAGAGGGAAATGATACCTTCATTAACTGTTGGGAGGCAATTTTCAGGTCGAGTTGCAAGTGTATTTTTTCATGGACTGGTGTTTTCAGGCAAGGCACAATGTTTTAGAAAAATGCACTGTTTTCTTCTGCTCTCAGTCATCCTTAAATAGATTATGAAATCAACTAAGTTTTTGTTGTTTGGGGGTTTATTATGAAAAAGCACCTTTCATGTGGCAATAACCAGCTCTAGGAACACAAGTCAAGATGTCCCTCTTCATGTCACCAGATGTTAGCCACTTTAAAAATAGGTGTGTAGTCTAAATTAGTTGGCCAAATGCCTTTCACACTCAGTGGAGAGACAGACACATTCAGGGGTAACTCACCATAACCTACCTCAGACCTTCTGGACAGCTTTTTCGGTCTTTATGTGTACTTGCTTGTGAAACATTAGGCAACATTCTGGATATCAGTGCTGTCATCATCAAAACATTTACTCTCAAGTTATTTTAGAGCAAAGTACCTAACTATAAATTTCTGCATGGACACTGCTATAAACAAAGATACATCCTTCAAAACATGTACTTATATATGCTGTGAGTTAATTATGCTTCCTATTAAAAAGAAATTTAGAATTGGGCCCTGACATAGAAATTTCAATAATACTAAATGGAGCTGTCAGACTTGTACAGCTTTAGCTGACCTGAGGTGAGGTGGGGACAAATATTTCTGCAACTAAGCCCCAGAAGCCCTCAGCCCTGAAATGAGCAACCCTGTAAACCCTCTGCCAAAAAATGTGATTTCAGTGAAGGCATCCAACATTGCACTGGCACACTCTCCGGGGCAACATCTCATGACCCTTGGTGACCATCCTCAGCTTCCACCAGCAGCTCCTCTCCCTGTCCACGAGCTTATGCAGGCAGGAGGAGGAGATAGAACTCTGCAGGCTACCCTCTCCTTTGTCCTGTGCTCTTCACTCAATGCTGGTCACCCTCCACTCTGTGCTAAGTGCAAGGGAGGTTTTCAACCCTATGTTGAAAGCAGAGTATTACTGTGTAAAGCAAGCCTATGTACTAATACACACAAGGGACTGGATGGGGAATTTTCAAAAAGTTACCATCCTAAGATTACAAGTCCCCTTACTTTGACATTTTCTTCCTTCTAAGTGCTGAACTTTGTAAACCTAATGTTATTCTCATTTTCATTACTTTATTACCTAGTTAATTTTAAGCTTTTTAATACAACCGGAATAGCTGCCAAAGACTCATTTACAAAAAACTTGGGATTCTGTAAGATGCTACCAAGAAGGCAGAACAGAAAGGCCTCTGTAGCTTTATAAATACACATACACTTTATATTTTATATTTCATATTTAATATTTTATATTTTATAAACCTATTTTTATAAAAAATCTTGTTTGTTTGCTGACAGCCCTTCTAATCTTGTGGGTTTGTCTCCTACAGTGGCCAAAAGCAGGTGCTTATAGAAAAGCATAGGAACAGGAAAGCATAAAGTGGTAGTCTCTAAATATTCTCTCAACAGCCATCTTTAGCTCAGCCAATTCCTGATCGGTGTCTATTTAATAGATTGGCTCTTTCATCCATTCACCTTTGGTCTCTTGCAAACATTCAGCATCTTCAGGAGGTTGTGAAAGACAGTGAAGGAATGGGAGTTCTAACCTGGGGAGCAGGATGCCTGGGGCTTTGGGCCATGCTCCCGTGAGAGCTTGTCTTTCCTATGAAATAGCCACTGTGTAGCTGTGTGCAGGGACTGGAACTAACACCACCTCTTCTGCATAAATCTTTTCCCAGTTACTCTTTTTTCCACAACAAAAGAAATTTTGAGGAGTCTACATGAGGCAGCACCTTGCCAAAGGTGCAGCGTGGGAGGCTCACTGGCCTAGGTGCTCCCAAGACACGTGGTGAGAAAGGGATGCAACCCAGGTCTCCAGTGAGTTACCCACAAATATGTTGAAAAACAGAGCAGAAGTTGTTTCCAAAGTGTCAGCTGCCCCAATATACCAAGCCCACTCCAGTCAGGCCCTGGAGGATAATGGACTGAAGATCCCCAAGAACCTTGGGTCTGCTTGGGGGCTGAAACATTGGATGGTTGGCAGCCAAAGTCCTTTGACACATGAAAGTGTGGCATTCACAGACTTCAGGCCAGGGTCAGACATCCACTGAGAGGCAGTTCTGATCATCACAGCTTTGAACTAAAGCGTCTGAGCCCTGCCTGGGTCCTATGATTGCATCCCACATAGAGCTGGATGCACATCTGCAGTCATTGCTCTGTCAGTGCTGGTGCTTTGCCTTAACTAAAAGCTAATGAAGAACATTTAAAGCTGTTCCTACAAGACTTAATATAATAATATTTAAAAGACATAACATTATTGAGCATGAATTAACTATTACCATTACTACTTCAACACACTAATAACATTTTCAAGTACCCATAATACCTTTTTCACTTTAAGAACAATCAGAAGAATCCTCTGCTTCCTCTGCCAGATGTCAAAGAATAAAATGATGTTTCCTTTTCTCATGACAAGGGCCACGCATGATGAGGAGAGTGCAGCTCTTCAATGGCTTTTAGCAGATGCTGCTGAAGAGATTGAAAAGGAAGGAGATGGCAGGTTAGTGGGAAAATACATGGAGGAGGTGAGGCCAATGGCAGTACTGGAGAATCTAAGTGGCACTGCCAAGGATGCCAAGATGGTCAAATGTGGGTCAGCAACAGGTGGTATTCCCACAACAGTCTTGCTTGTCTCAGAGGAGATTGTGCAGTCAGAATGGCAGAGAAATGCAGTGACATAACAGCACAAGGCAACAATGCAATGCAAACAAACCTAGAGACTTGGGTCAGCAGGTCCTGCACCATGCTCCTCACAAGTCTTTGGTTTGGTTAATGGGGCACAAGACAGATTACAGACGTCTGCACTGGGCTTTCTAGCACTCACAGTCGATAGCAGTGAGGAGCAGGCATGATGTTTGCTCAGAGTAGCTCCAAACTGCTCAGGAAGGTGGGGGAGCATCGGGTATCCCATCCTTGGGCAGGACACCCTGCAGTCAGGGCTCCCCCACCTTTGGGCTCAAACCAGCATGCTCCATACTGCTCTGAGCTCTTGCTGCTAAGGATCTCTGCAATTCACTCATTGATGACATTTACATTAGATCGAATAGGAGCTGGAGGATTTAGCTACCCACTTCCAGCTGCCTTTGAGACATGGGATATTTCTCAAAGAGTGAGAAAATCCCTTACCCAGAACATCTTGAGAAAGTTTGAAGGCCCTGCAAGTACCTGTGGAGATGGAGATTATTAGAAGTTTAAGCAGTGGCTAGGGAATATCTCTGGTTGTTTTTTGGGAAGAGTTTCTTGTCCATACAAGGTTTTTACCTCAGTTCTGATATATTGAATGTTTTGTTTTCTGGAGGTTTACAGTGTGGCTATTTTCAACAATTCTACCATTATTTTCACCACTCTCTGCCTGTTGCTGGTAATACTAGATAGCAGCAATCAGCAAGAGAGTCACAGAGCCTACCATGGACCTCCCCAAAGAGGCATCAGGTGACCAGGAACCAGCTTGATGCTTCATGATCCTATCTCATCCAAATACAGATTCCTGGAAACAGGCTATACAGCTGTGCCATGAATACTGTGCCAAATGCTGTTGGACTTGGACTGCACCAAACACTGCCATTATTGAACCAGAACACAACAAGAACCTTGATTTCACGTGGTCCAGGAGAGAAGAAGCATCCTTCATAAAGGTATACCTTGGGAGCCTAATGGAGGAAACATTGTTTGGCTATATTGTTTTTGCTGTAAAGTCAGTGCTGATCAGCTGGAGATTGACTGTCAGCTGGAGACACAGGGCCGTCTCCGTCATCTGCCACCTCAGGAAAGGTGAGCTTGTGGAGCTCTGAAACCAGCCACTCCAGCCAAGCAGCGACGGCCTTTTGGCGGGAGCACTGCATCCTTCTGCAGGGCTTAGGCACCACTAGAGGGAAACCCAGCACCGCCTCGGCCCTCCTCTGAGCTCCGGAAGGAAGGGGACGAGCGGCGAGAGCAGCGGCGGGGACAGCGGCGAGAGCAGCGGGGGGGACAGCGGAGGGCTGGTTCCGACCGGGTGCGGCGGCGGGGGCGAGGCGACCTCCCCCTTTCCCTTTCTTTCCCTTTCCCCTTTCCTTCTGCTCCGGCACAGCGGGGGGACCGGGACGAACTGGGATGCCGCACCAAACCTGTGCGGGGAGTGAACGGGAAAGGATGAGGGGGAAGTAATGTTAAACAAAACTAAACTAAACTAAAAACAAAACAAAATAAAATTTGTTAATTAAATTTAAAATTAAATACAGTATTAATAAGCTGAAAAGCGACTGCTGGGAGGGATGTTCCTCTTAGAGTAGTAGGCACAGCTCTTCATTTTAATTTAATTATTAGCCAAAGATGGCTTCCTCCTGGTTCTCTTCATCTTGCCAGTCCAGAAATTTTCCCTGTTGGCAGGGACTCCTTGATCCATTTAGTTCCTAAAAAGACAGTACTGCTCCAAACAGCTACTGAATTTATTGTTGGCAACAAGAAAACTGTCAAAGAGAAAAGTTTATGAGAATTACCATTATTATAATCATCATTGAGACACACTACACTTAGATTGTATAATAGACATGTTTCCTCTCCCCCGATGTTGTTGTCCAGGAAAAAAATGCCACATTTTTTTACCACATCCATAAATGATCTAAGTAAAGGAGTGAAGGTCAAAGTAGCAAAGGTTGCAGTTGATACAGAATTATTCAGAAAAGATTTAATTACAGCTAAGAAGTGCAAAAGTATTTCATAATGTAATTTTGCACGGCCATAAGTAGTCAGATTTTGCATTAAATTCCACACGAACAAATGCACTACACAGCACCTGAGGGAGGAAATCTATATGTGTCACAGACTTTAAATGAATTGGTTTTACTAGGAAACGAATTTCAGAGCCACAATGGATACTTGAGGTCAGGGCTCTATGGTGGGCAAAACACCAGAAGGAATTATCAGAATTAATAGGAATAAAGACAGAAAAACACAGAAGTCATCATTTTACCTCTCTATAAATCCTTAAGTACAGTTTGCACTCTGTATTAAAAAGATAGTAAAAAAAAATTTAAAAATAGGTTCTGTAAAAGATGATGAGATATGGAAAGGCTCTCATTTGAGAAAAAAATAACCAGGTTAGAAGCAGGACTAACTTGGAAAGGAGACAGCAGAGAGTGGTGACAGTTCTGTCACACCACAGGTGCTCTAAAAAGGTGGAGAACAAAATCTCATTGCCTGTTTCACTAACAGAAGTATTCATTTTTCTCAATTAAAACACCACCTAGCAGTTTTAAAACAAACACCAGGGAGTTTTGGTGAAGTTTTCTGTTCAGCACGGGTATAATTAATCACTGTCACAGGATGTTGTGGAGATCAAAGATGTGGTGAAGTTCACCAAGGGATTAGATAAATTCACTGCAGCTGCTAAAAAAAGGTGCATGGAAAGATCCTAATGCTCTGGAAACTGGAGGCACAGTCCATGAGTGGGACCATCAGAGACCAAATGCTTAACTGTGTGACCCAACATGATGTAGCCAAGTGGGAAAGCTGGATCACTGCAAGGGTGTCATTTTCTGAAGTTCATATGAAATTTAGGTTGGAGCTGGGAACTGACTTTACACCTACAAACCATCATATCAGGAATACAGCAATACATAACTAGCAGGAGCAGTTTTCCTGCACAACTGTGTGCCAGAGTTTCACTTGCTGGTCTGGAAATGAACCAGGCAGTAAAAGCGATTAGCAGTGGAAAGACACTAGACAGCTGTAATTATCTAAATGCCTTCCTATTAACCATGTGAGAAACTAAATCCTCACAGTCACATTCATTAGTAAATGCTAAGGACAAACTAACTACATGAAGTTTCATTTGATTAGGCAGAAGAATCCTACTCCAATATAATTATGTTACACAGAATGACCTAAAAAGAATATAAACCAAATCTGCTTCAGAGGGCAAATGAATGTTAATACTAGCAGACAGATAGAGAAGGGCTGGTCCTACTGAGGCCAGGCTCCCTCAGCTGACGGCAAATATCCTCTGCTCCCTGGGATGGTTCCTGCTCCCACTGCCAGACCTGCTGTGGATGGTGAGTGCAAGAGGGACAGAGCCAGACCTGTGGCAGCACATCGTAGTGATTTGCCTGCATATTAGGCCCATTTAGGAAACTCTTCCGTAGAGAGAGTGTCATAGAGAGAACAGATAACAGTCAGTGGGAGAAATTCACCTGGTTGATGCCTGCACTGTTTTTCACCTGAGGCAAATCTGTGTTTCAGTGGATGGGGCATCAGCATGAGAGGCATGAGCACAGCCTGACAGCTGCTTACCTCAGAGGTGCTGGGTTTTCACTATCCCTGGCATACCACTTGCCAAAGTGCATCACTGGTACCTATGACGGACACACTCACTCCTTCCTGAATTTGCAGAGCACAAGGAGAGCTAAACATAACAATTTCTACAGAGCATGGCAGACATCAGTTTTCAGGCCAGGCTGCCTTCTTGGCACCTTTGCTGCTTCCTGTCTTGAAATACTGATAAAGAACAAACTTTTCTGAATTAATCTCTCCCAAGAACCTACAGATACGGGATAAGAAAGAGAGGTGTGTTGGCAGTGGGGATGGAGGCGCTCATTGCACCTTTAAGGGAAGGATGAGGGCAATTCCAGTACCAAGCTGAATACCACTGGCTCTATAACATCTATAATTTCTAGATATCCCAGTATTGGCAAGTATCATGTCAATGTCCAGAAACACAAAACAACATTCATATGTAATAAAATGAACCATGATCACAGTCCATCCAGAGCATGAAGCATTCCAGGGAAGACCTGTGTGCCTCTAGAGACTGGGTACTAGTGATGAAGACAGGAGGAGATAGTAAAAGCCAGAAGGTCCATTTCCAACATGAATTACAGAGTGAGACTTGTTCTTAACTGAAACTGTAATTGTCAGTTTTAAGCATGAATTCCCTCCACATCGCTTTATTTCCAGGCAGACAGTGTGGATTTCTGGTGTTTCTGTGACTTTGCCCAGTCATCCAGTTTAGGAGACTCAGATTCCTGTGAAACCTTCAGGCAAGAAGGAAAAAAGGAGAATGTGGCCTCTCCTGAGAGGCTTCACTACAGGGAAGCCTGTTGCCGTAACCTTTTTTGGATTTCAGTAAACTTTTCAATCCTGTTTCTCACAGTATCTTTCTGGATAAACTGTCCAGCACACAGCTGGATAAACACATCATATGGTGGATGAGCAATTGGCTCACAGGTTGAGCACAGAGGGTAATAGTGAATGGGGTAACATCACTGGTGACCTGTCACTAGTGGAGTTCCACAGGGCTCCATCTTAGGCCCTGCGCTCTTCAACATTTTCATAAATGACTTGGATGCAGGACTGGAAGGGATACTGAGCGAGTTTGCAGATGGCACAAAACTGGGAGGAGTAGTTGACTCCCTGGAAGGCAAGGGTGCCCTGCAGAGAGACCTCAACAAATTAGAGGACTGGCCAATCACCAATCCTTGGAAGTTCAGTAAGGGAAAATGCTGGATTCCACACCTGGGATGGGACAGCCCTGGATGTATGTACAGACTGGGGAATGAGATGCTGGAAAGCAGTGCCATGGAAAGGGACCTGGGGGTCCTGTTCGATGGCAAGTTGAATATGAGTCAGCAGTGCCCTGGCAGCCAGGAGGGCCAACCGTGTCCTGGGGGGCATCAGGCAAAGTATTGCCAGCTGGTTGAGGGAGGGGATTGTTCTGCACTGGGTCGGCCTCACCTTGAATATTGTGTGGAGTTTGGGGCACCACAATACAAGAAAGATATTAAACTTTTAGAGAGTATCCAAAGGAGGGCAATGAAGATGGTGAAGGACCTTGAGGGGAAGCTGTATGAGGAGTGGCTGAGGGCACTTGGTCTGTTCAGCCTAGAGAAGAGGAGACTGAGGGGAGACCTCACTGCAGTTACAACTTCCTTGTGAGGGGAAGAGAAGGGGAACGAACTGATCTCTTCTCTGTGATGACCAGTGACAGGACTCAAGGGAATGGTGTGGAATTGTGTTAGGGAAGGTTTAGGTTGCATATTAGAAAAAGATTCTTCATCCAGAGGGTGATTGGACACTGGAACAAGCTCCCCAGGGAAGTCGTCACAGCACCAAGCCTGACAGAGTTCAAGAAGAATTTGGACAATCCTCTGAAGCACATGGTGTGACTTTTGGGCATGGTCCTGTGTAGGGCTAAGGGTTGGACTTGATGATCCTTGTGGGCCCCTTCCAACTCAGCATATTCTGTGGTTCTGTGATTCTGTGAAATACTGCAGTTGTTTAATAGTATATAAAATTTAAGCACCTACTTTTACCGTGGCACATTCTTCTCTTTATCTTTTAATAAAAATACAAGAAAATAAAGATAAAATGCAGTAAAATATGAACAACTACATAATACAGCATTTTCATAAAGCACAGCAGAGAGAGAGAGGATACTAAAATATTGTTAACAAAATATTGTTATATGGAAAAAAATAAACACAGTGAATAAAAAAATTCCTCTGGGGAAAAAAAAAGAGTTCAAGCTGACATAAAAGCCAAAGACTTGTTAGGCCTGGCTCATGGAAACACCTACAAACACATTTAAATTTACTCAGTCTCATTGACTTAGTATACTTTCTCTTCCATTTCAAAGAATATATGTAATTTCACATGTCAAAAAGCAGTAATGCCGGTCCAAGAGCCACTGAGATGTTTGCCTTGCTGGGTTAATATCCCGGGATGCAGAGGAAGCCAGGAAGAACAACTCACACCAGTGGCAATGGTGTTATGCATACGCACTCTGTGCTGCTTTGCAGTTAGCACTTGGCTAAGTTTGTTGCATTAAAAATAACTCACTGATTAAAATGATTTCATTATTTCTAGGGTTCAATTTAACACTTTAAAATACAAAGCTTTGCAAAGTTATAACAAAATCCAGATCAGTTTCCTGCTGGGAGCAGGATCCAGAGACTTAAAAGCCAGGTAGTTTTCTGCCTGAATTGTTTATTTAAAAATGTTTTCTCAACCATTATGGCCCTTTTTGCAGACTTAACTAAAGTGTTACCCTGTTTTTAGGAGGAGCTGTCTCCTAACTCATTACCAAAGGCTCAGGTAAGCTTCACTGCTTAATCAGCAGATTCTTTGTTCTCACTACAAATCCCTTTGGTGCATGTGCCTTTTCTACAACCACCTTGCCTGGAAAAGTGGATCTGGACATCTTTGGTGAGTGTGGAATATAAATGAGCCTTGGACTTCCAATGACCAATAACTGATGTGTGGGATCTTTACCTCCTCTTATGGAAAATTTCCCTCTGGACATTTTTATCAGCTGTCACAATGGTGCCTTGGGGTGGCAAGTGAGTTAAAGTACCTGACTGTGGACCCAAGACCTAGTCACCTATCTTGGGAGCCAAAAGTACTTGAAATGTCACTAGCCATGTCACTCCCTCATGTGCCATTTGTACAGACACAAACACAACTTAGTGTCATTTACACATGCCAGTTACATGCTGTTTCCAGTCTTTATGTCTAATTTTAAAATAAAAATATTCCTACTGACTTCATAAAGCAAGACATAGCACTGCTTATAATAATGAGAAAAAGCTGAAGAAGAAGCAGCATGCTGTTAAAACATGCATTTGGTGATGATTGTCCTAGTTTAAGGGAAATCGAAGTGCTTACCAAGACTACAGGAGAGGACTCCTCAATAACCACTTCACCCCTTAACAAATTTAAAAGAACTTTAATTAGAGAACATATATAAGAAGGATAACTGTTCTTAACTACTATATATATATATATATACATAAATATAACTAAGAACAGACCAGAGCAAACTACTCCCCCAGCACCAAAAAAACAACCCTGTAAAACCCTGTGCAATTATATTTGAAGACAGCAGTGGCAGTGTCGCACCTCAGCTGGCCACAGGGTCAGTTCTCAGTCTTTTCCCAGTGAGGCAGGGGCAGGAGGCAGTATGACTCACATGGAGCAGGATGGAGTCTTTTCCGTGGGGAAAAGTGCTCTCTCCTTGTCCTTTGTTCAAAGAAGGAAATGCTGGAAGTTGAGGGGTGGTTGAGGGGTAGCTCCCAGAAATCTCCTTGCAGTCAAAGTCCGTCCCCAGGAAAAGGGTCTGCAGTGTGTCCCAAAGCAGCTGTGACTCTCCTCCCTCTCTCTCTCTGAAGCTCAGGGTGCTCAGAGATGGAGAGGGGAAGTCAAAGAGCAGAACTAAAAGGAGCTTTCACCAGCCGAGCAAATGATGACTTGTAGTCCTGCAGCTGCCCAAAATCAAGTGAAGCTGGCACACAGGAAAAGCCTCTCCCCCTCCCAGGTGCTGGGGTCTGTTTCTCACCTCTGCCCCACCATACAGTTAGAATCTACAGTCGTCAACCACTCCTTTGTTCTTGGTCTTGGCACTTCAACTCCCAAACCCCTTGTGTTTTTAGGGAGAGAAAAATTCCCTGAAGGATACTCCTCCCCCCCTTTCTTTGTTTGAACCTTTAACAATGATAAAGTTTGATTAACACAGAGAAGACAATTCTCACTCTTATTTTACAAATAGTTGGTTTCCTGTACCGCTCTACCAGTATATTTCCTTTCAACACAGAAAACCATTTCTAGAACATATTCTATGTCTAGTTTTACTGATGATGTGGATACAGAAATAGGTATAAAGTGTTTATGTGCCATAGCTCACTGGAAATAATCTGTCAGCTCCAGATGTGGACAACTGTTGAATAAAAACCGATCATTTATTGATTTTTCCAAAGGCTGTGGAATGACAATTTGACAGTAATTTGGAGCACATCTTGAATGCACATAGTGTGACTTTGAAACAGCAGCCTAGACAAAAAGGATTCTGTCACCCAATGTCCTCTATCCCCTCCTATAAATACTAGTCTCTCTGCAGTTTTAATATGCTACCTGCCATTGGGCAACCTCTGTGAATAATGATGAAGCTGGGTTTGTAATTTCGCTTGTTAAGGATGTGTGTGCTGGTTTAAAGGTAAACCAGCAGAAGAAATGAACTCAACGCAAAGAGAAACTACAAGTCAAAGTTACAATTTAATAAAAAGATTACAATAAATACAATGATACAGAGAAAAAAATTGGTTTTAACCCCCAAACCCCAGATGTATAACCCAGCACCCTGAGGCATAAACAGAACAATGTTTGTTAGCCCCTGTGCTGAGCACCACGTGGTCCCCCTGAGTACAAAGCAAAATGAAAGGAAAACCTGTTAATGAGGATGATGGTTGCAGTTCTGTTGAGGTTCTGGTCCCACTCTGGATCCCACGAGTGGTACCATAAGTCCCAAACCCCCGAGATTATATATGCTGTGGTTCAGGTGGGAACACCCAGTACCACCCCCAGTGAAAGGAGTTCCACAATGGGTGATTTAACTCTGTGAGTCATGGGATATTTTTGGAATCTTTGATGGCCTATTAGCAGACATGACCCCTCAGGCTGAGTGCGGAGGTATTAATGACTCCCCAGAGGGGAGTTATCATGGCTGAGTCATTGGTGTGAAGACAGAAACACTTCCCTATCTCACAGGATTCTTTAACATCCAGCTAGTCGCCTGA
>JAOXXN010000065.1:38452341-38463705 GCA_026770055.1 Myrmophylax atrothorax | reverse complement strand
ACGTGCGTCGCTTCATTACTCCTTTTTCCATCCAGTTTTCTCCATTTGGCGATTATTCACGAGGAAAAAGCCCTGAGCCTGGAGGTGATCCAGCAGGCAGCCGGCGACCGGGCTTTCCTGAACTTCCAGAACAACCTCAGCCAGGTACTTTCACCTCCACAACCCCAGATTCGGATCAGCCCCAGCTACCCCCACACCTCTGGGGAATTCCCCCAAAAAATTACTTTTAATTTTTTTTTTTGTTTGATTGATGGAATCAGTAGAATCAAAGCATACTTAAATCAAAGCCTGCATTCAGGAAAGTCCCCAGCCTGCTCCAGCCAGTGTTAGTACAGTGCTTCCTCTCCCCTGAGAGAGCGGCCTTGAACGCCCACATTTTTCAAATATGATGCAAGGAGTTGCATCTCTCTTTACTGAGATGTTAATGATACCCTTCACACAGATTGACTGTTCAGTATCCAGAGAGCTCTAAGTTCACCACTTCCAGAGGAAAGGGCAACTATGCAAGATCTTGGGAAGCATAAAGAACTGAGTTTATGGGATATGCTTTTAGTTCATGGGACAAATCACCAAGTGGTCAAGAGGCCTGTTTGTCCAGATGTTGGTACTAAGAGTGCGGTGTAACTTAGAAGCTACTTTTTCTGTTTTCTGCAGACTCCTCTTCACCTGGCAGTGATAACGGATCAGCCTGAAATTGCCGAGCACCTTCTGAAGGCAGGATGTGACCTGGAAATGAGGGACTTTCGAGGAAACACCCCCCTGCATATTGCCTGCCAGCAGGGCTCCCTCAGGAGTGTCAGTGTCCTCACGCAGTACTGCCAGCCACAACACCTCCTCACTGTCCTGCAGGCAACCAACTACAAAGGTACAGGCACACTGCTAAACAGTTGACTGTATGTCCTGCACTGAGGGTGGGGTTGGTGTCCTGTAGATCTCTAAGATCTCTCTAGAGGTGGAGAAGGGTTATTAGGGCCATATGAAAGTTGAGGAGCCCAAAGTGCATGGCAATGTGTGACTTCTTTAAAAAGCCACTGTCTTGTAGGCCTCCGCAATGTTCATTATTGTCTCTCCTGACTTTGAATTTTGCATTTTTAGTGAGGCTCCTCCTTTTTTGGTTGCAATAAGTTGCAGTCAAACACTGAAACAAAGCCTCTAAGAAATCTTTCCAAAATCCAACCCTATTATTCATACTCACTGGAAGCTGGAAAGCTCTTTTGGAAAACACCCTTTTGCCATGGGTGAATTGCAAATGTAGCTATCATCCTGGCCTATCATCCTGACTCTTAAGTAATGATGAGGCACTGAGTTCAACTTACTCAAAGTTTCCCTTTGTTTGTGTTTTGCAGGACATACATGTCTTCATTTGGCATCTATTCAAGGATACCTGGCTATTGTCGAGTATCTGCTGTCTTTGGGAGCAGATGTAAATGCACAGGTATGTAATGTGTACCATGAATTGGTAACCGAGTGGGGCTGTGTAGTCTCACAGATCAACAGATCTGGCAATGGTTCTGCTTCTCCTAACATGCTAAACCTTATTTCCACACAGGAGCCATGCAATGGCAGAACAGCACTACATTTGGCTGTTGATCTGCAGAATTCAGACCTGGTGTCACTTCTGGTGAAACATGGGGCAGACGTGAACAAAGTGACCTATCAGGGCTATTCCCCCTATCAGCTCACATGGGGAAGAGACAACTCAAGCATACAGGAACAGCTGAAGCAGCTGACCACAGCTGACCTACAGATGTTACCAGAAAGTGAGGATGAGGAGAGCAGTGAATCTGAGCCTGAATTCACAGAGGATGAAGTAAGTAGCAGTTTGCATCTTTTCAAGAGAAGGGGGAGATCCTATCTTGTGTAGGTTTTTTTTCTTGCTGCTGCTCTGATGACATGCCCTAGTAGGTATAAATAAGGTTATGCTATCAGCAATCAGCAAAATGGCAGTTGGGGCAAGCATATAAGTAGACTGAAAATAAAATGTAAAAAATAACATGAGGGAATGGAGGTTAACTTCATGCAACATGGTTCTCTGAACACCATTCTGTGGCTGACACAGAACCTTGTGAGATAAAATTCAAGTTAATGCATGGTTTCCTCCTCACCAGCCTTTGTTTTTGTAGGGTTCTGAGTGCTGTTAAATGGTAAAAGTAACCATTTTGGTGTAGAAATTTTATACACTGACGAAGTCTGGGCGTTGCCCCAGAGTGGGTACAATACTTTCAGTGAGTTTTTTTATTAACAGCTTTTGGTTTTTTTCTTGCAGCTTATGTATGATGACTGCCTTATTGGAGGACGACAGCTGGCATTTTAAAGCAGAGCTTTCTGTGAAAAGAAGTGACTACATACATATGTATAGAAAAAGGACTGACTTCTTAATTTAAAAAGGAAGTCCCAGTGTGCAGAAATGACTACATACATATGTATAGAAAAAGGACTGACTTTCTTAATTTAAAAAGAAAGTCACAATGTGCAGAGGAAAACCAGGAAGGAAATACTACACTGCCCAGCAAGAAGGAGCACATAATTGTAACAGGACAGTTCCAGGATCTGCCCTGTGTTTAAATACAGGAGTGGAATGTGTAACATCAGCAGAGATCTGTCATTATTCACACACACCACCTGATAAAGAGCCACGCAGCCAGTCTTCTCAGCCCTGCAAAGGTAACAGACTACACATCCAACCTGCTTATTACAGAGGGCTTTCTTGTGGCATTAAGTACTGCGAGAAACACGTGTACCTTCGTGGCATGGTGGGCTCACACCAACACCCCTTCTTCTTGGAGACTGTGTGTGAATTTGCGTTGGGCTGGTGGCAGCCCGTGGCCTTACTGACTGACCTCAGGTGCCGATCGGTGCTCTCGGTGGGGTGTCCCAAGTGGAGGAGTCGGACCAAGGGACTGGTGACCTCCTGGCTTCTAGGAGAAAGTAGCAATAATGTTAACTGTGGGCATTGGAAACAGTGTGTTTCACACCATGTGTGTCATAATTGCTACACTTTTTAGCAGTTGTATATTGTGTAAATACTGTACATTTTTTGTTTATAATTATTTTGGTACATGTGAGATATGTATTTATTAAAAAAATGTTACTGTATCTAGTTTGTGAAATGGTTCATTGCCCACTTCCTTGTCTTGAGATCATGGGAATCCACCTGGTTAGCTTTTTAAGAAACATTTAACACCTATTAGACCAATGGGGTCACAGTTTCAGGGGTTTTGGGTGGCTCACCTCAGCAGTGGTAAGACATCTAAGCAGTTTGCAGCTCTCAGCCCTTCTGCTGCAGCTAATTTTGGAAGCAGAGGTAGGTGTTGTTTCCTTCACCCATTACAGCAGGCAGGCTATGAGGCTGGGATTCCCCCTGTCACCCACTACCAGGGCTGCCTCCCTGCCAGAGCAGGGTTTTTTAGGCTGTTTGTGGCAGCACCCGACCACCTGCCCTCATAGCATCTTTTGTTCCAGCCCCAGTCCTTGGCAGCTATAGCCAGGGGAGACTGCAACTTTGCAGCACAGCCCCATGTCTGCTCACCTCTGGTTAATCACCTGGCCCAGTTCCAGTTGGAACTCTGACGCCTTTGGAATTTCCGAAGGGGATTTCCGTGGGAAGGGGGAACACACCCGGGAACTCACACTGTTGCCTTCCACCCCTGAAATTCAGGCCGGGGCCCTCCCTGCTTCTCCACTGCAGAAGCTACAGCTCATCTAGTCCAATTCATAGTGGTGAAGGATGTGGCTTTTAACCCCCTTCAGTTATTTCTCAGGTTTCTCTCCAGCATTCAGGCAGACAGAATTACTTTGCTCAAATTCTCACCTCCACCTCATTAATTGCTGGCAGTGTATCACAGCACAGGAGTATTTCAAACACAGGTTTTAGCCTGTTATATGTTCAGGTACAGGATGTGTGAAGAGTGACCATGCCCTTTCTTCTGTGCTGTGTTCCCTGGACAGGAATAGGGAGCAGCAACGCTGCTCATGTAGGATGGAGCTCTATCAAGAATGCTGGCCAGGGAACTTCTGTGCTGCTGTGACACCTGGCCTTGCTCAGGCTGCTGGAGAATGCCATAGCCCCAGGTTGTGCAGAGACACCCATTCCTTTTTCTGTTCTGCTCTTCCCAAGGAGTTGCTGACACATGACCTGCTCAAAGGAGGGCTTGTTGGTATGAGGAAGAACACCACAGTGGGCTGAGTTCTTCCTAATTTGCATGGGAGCCAAAGGCCGTCGTGGAAAATTTTATATAAAATTGTCACCCTGAGTCATTTTTTTTCCCTTCTACAGGGTGTATGCACTGAAACCTCCTTGTGGCAGACAGGACCACATCTGCATTGCAAACCTGCAGAGTTTTCTAGGTGTGGGGCTGGGGAATCTGCCAAAACCACCTTCTTGTTAGGAACTCACCCTGCACTCTGACCAGCTACTAAATCTGAGCTGGGAGTAGCGATTGAGGGGGTTTTTTCACTTGGTGCTACAGGTTTTTCACCAGCAAAGAATCTCAAGTGATTCCATTGCTGGAAATACAAACAGCAATGTTCCATTCAGTTTCCTGTTGCGAGGCAGGGGCTGCAAATGCTGTCAAGGTTCTGCAGAGGCATTCACCAGATATAGACATCAGTGCTCTGAAAGTGCTTGGGTACACAGCTGGACCTCCTATGCAAATGTTTAAATAGATACCATCTGAATGCAAAAGGCCAGAAGGATGGAGAAAAATGCAGTTATCAGTAGTACCAGGCTGGTCGAGTAGTTTCAGAGGCAGCAGTGGTACATTCTCTGCTGCCCATTGCAGTATTTAGACAAATAGTATCTAGGAAAGCACTGCTATAATCTTGCAAGACTTCTGCAATTACTTAATAAATTAAATAAACATTTTACTGTACAAGGAAGTTCTGCAGCTAAACAAATCATTGCCCAAATAGCACATGCTGGTTTTGCTACTGTTTGCCTCCATCAGTCATGCAAAAGTAACCACGTAACATACGTGGAGGAAGCAGAAGTAAAGCAAGCAGGATAGAGAGTAAAGTGGGAATATGTGTTAGCAAACTAGGTTGGGGCATGTTGTGTATTTGTGCATTGCTATTGCAGGGTTACTCAGTGCAGAGCTTTGCCTGTTCACTTGATTATGTATCAAGATTGTAGGGCACTCCCCTGCAACTCCAGTTTCAAGCCTTAATGGCTGCATGTCCACCCTGTCTCTATGCTTTCCACACCTATACCTTTAGAAAGATCTGAGAGTGGTTTTGGTGATAACCTGCCTTCATGTCTCCTCAGCACTCTGGCATGGTCCCATTTGTAGGACATGGAGCAAGAACTCCATATGCATTTATTCTTCCAGCATCACTTTTTTCTTATTCAGACAGCACAGCTGCTATTTGCAGAGCACACTAACTTGTTCTTGATTCTACTGCCAGTGCTTCCCCACACTGGTCCAGGGTTCAAAATTCTCTCCCAAGCACATTTGCCACCTGCCTTGTGTGGCTCTGCAAGCTTCAAGATCAGCCACGTCTCTGTAGACCAAGGTCCTATGAAGTTCACATTTAGTTTCCTAACTGATGTGCCTGTGTCCTCTGTTCTTACTGCCCTTGGCATTCGTATCTGGCTCTGCCTGTTCTTTTCTCCCTCCCTTTTCACAGGTCCCCCCTCTCTCTTCACCTGCAACACCAGCTAGTTCACCCATCATTACATTATGCAGCATGAAGTTACGTTTTTTTTCCCAGCCTTTCCCTGCTGCCCATTCTTGTAAATCTCTGAAAATCCCACAAGGATGTTCCCATACTTCCTTATATTGCACACAAAGAACAGAACTCCCCATTTCCTCCCACACCCTCCTCTTCCTGCTTGCATTCCAGTTCACTGCAGGCCTTTCTCACCATAATCACAACCAAGGGGCCCCTTTCAGTACGTGCTCGCCTGCCCTTCACCCTTCTCAGCATCAGTCCTGGGCTTCTCAAGAACCTTATGGTGGTGACAGATAAAATATAGACCTCCAGGGAGGTGACGTTGGACAGCAGAGCCCAAGGTCTGATTTTTCCCCCAGTAATTTGGAACCCTTCTTTTTCATTCCCTGTAGCTTTGGAAAGTGTAAAAGGTAAGGGCAAAAGGCAACTCTGCACCTAGGGACATGCACAAGGAGGCTGCGTCCTCCCACTGGCTGCAGCACCAGCCTGACCTCTGCAGTCACGAGAAGAAACCTTTCACCATCTTCCCCACCTGCTCATTCTGCTGCTCTCAGGTTACAGTGCAGTGTGCTCCTTGCACGCAGCTTGGCCTGTGTGACCTGTTTGACTCACAGATGTAGGTGTTTCTGCTCTCAGCAGAGAGAGGTAGAATGGGCAGCCCAAGGAGCTGCCTGCCTGTCTGCCTGCTGATGGGCTTGGACATCACAAGGGGCCACAGTCTGAACTTAGGAGGCCTTAACTCTTATTGTCTTCCTCCTCCTCTTTCATCCTTTTCATGTTAGGAAGGGCATCCCTATTGAATACTTCACATTTTACACACCAAAAAGAACTATAGGCAGGGGCCAATAGACAGTGTTTGCCAACCACGTGTCCTGCACTCACCTGGTGGACACATCTACCTGCCTGCCCCATCAGGACTTGATGAATAAGAAGGCAGTGAGGCCATCAGGACCCTTAATCTATCCCCAAGAGTGACAGCCCCACTAATGCTGGCTTTGCACCACAGCTTCAGTTCAGATCTGAATGAGTAAGATGATTGAGTCAGGAAAGGAAAAGGTGAAACCAGCAACAAATCCCAAGGGAAGACACCATGATCTCCAAGTAGGAGGACATGTAGCATTTGTGACTTGTTTCAATGGGAAATCTTCAATGGTGGTGGACTCTGGGCCAGACAGAGGCCCAGTACAGATCATTTTTCTGTAGAAGCTGATCTGTGAAAACAATTAAGCATCTGATTGTTCCTAGAAGAAAGAATTGCAAAACAGAGTGCAGGGGTGGCAGGGAAGAATCTCTCCCTGGATGAAAGGCTGCCCTCACTTTGTGGGAGTGGAGGAAGGGCTTTTTTTTTCCAGCATTGCTGTGCTCCCAGCACCAGTGCTTTGCTGGAGAATGAGAACTCCACAGTATCCCAAGGGATGGGGAGTGGGAAAGCCCTGTCCCCTCACACCAGCCAGAACAGCACGCGCCACAAGGGCAGCTGCTGCACAGCCTTTCCCTTTCTCCAGCAACTGCCTGTCACAACACTGGCATTGTTCGCCTTCCTGTCCCTTCAGAGAGCTCTCTGAAGCATTATCAGGACCCAAAGGTTCTCTTCAAATGCTGACACAGTTATCAGGCCATAAAGCACGGTTTCCAGAAAGGCTGAAACAGAAACTCTTCCTGACACCATGGAGGTTTGATTGCCTGCCCTTGCCTTGCTCCAGAACTCAGATTTTCCCAGGACTGTCTCCTCGTTCAATTTTCCAAACAGGATTTTCCAGTCCTGTTAGAAGGGAGCTGGGATTTTCCCCACTCACTACTTTCTGCAGTTTTACCCTGTTACAGCAGTCATGAGCCATGGCACAGAGCTCTATTGCCTCTCCAGCTGCAGGAATGCAGCCTCCTGCCTGCCCACTACCAGCCCCAGGGGCTTCCTTGCTCTGAAGGAACAGGCCTGCATCCATTTAATTTAAATCCTTTTCCCATTTGCAGTTTTAGCCAATTCAGATTACTTTTTCTGTGCATCTTTCAAGGGAAGATTTTCATCTCTCCAGCTGAAAGCAAAATGTGAACAAATGTATGCTTCAAGAAAGAGCCTTAAAACACAAATATTTTTAACATACATGCACCCGTTGAAGGACACACGGCTACAATTACAGTGCAACACTTGGCATGGTTAATTATTGCCCCTGGGTTTCAGTAGCTTGAAGGAGGGAGTTTCCCAAGGCCCTACAGAAGGTCTCTGTGAGTGCTGTTGCTCTGCTTCAGCGACGCTCTTTGTTCTTACTGGGGAATGCCCAGGGGTCAAGTGAGAGGCAGCTCCCTGGCGGAGCACCGACCAGCGTTGAAAGAGAGCCGGTCCATGGTGTTTGCTCCCGCAGTGTGGGAGGACCTGCGAAGTGTTTTTCTTCGCTGTGTGGGAAAAGGACACGCCATGTCTCAGTGCAGGCTCTGCATGCCTGCTGAGCTGAGGAGGACTGAGAGTCAGTAAGGATGCTTGCCCAGCTTGGGCAGCTTACAGAATGAAACCACCCTCTTCTTTCCATTTTGTCTAAGTGGATGGGTTTCCATTCCAGCATGCGTCAAAGCTGATGTTTCTGGATTTCATCCAAAAACTTAGATCTGACCTCTGGCAGCAGCTTCTCTGAGAAGTTTTGCTCCAGCAGACAAACAAACAAATCCTCCCTCAAGCTGCATGGAGGCTGTGCCAAGCATAGCATGGGGAAAACATTCCCAAGGAGAGGGATTCAAACCACCTCCTCACTCTCAAGCACACTTGACATCCACCTCCTCTCTAACAGCTTATGGAGTAGGCTGTTGGAGTTAAAAAAAAAAAAAAAGAGTGAAACATGGAACATTTTCTGTCTGTCCTTCTACCCCAGACCTCTCCATGCTCCCATCCTTGCATTCTTGACCCCTGGCAGCAGCAAGCTGAAATGCCTGGTGCCAAGCTGCTGGACTGCCCAACCACGGCAAGGAAAACTCTCAAACTGCCACGTCTCCTGTCTTGATAATCACTCTTGCAGGACAGCACTCAAATCTGTGGAAACTGAAATAAAGAGGTGGAAACGGTTAGCCCTATAGTGGTGTGTGAGGCTGGCAGACTTCGGCTGCAGTTGGACAGGTTCAAACAGCTGATCAAACAGAACAAGGGCATGCTCAGCAGCTGTAATGGCAAGAAGGCAGCAGTGCCACCAGGATGCAAAAGGTAGATGGGACACCACTGGCAGCAGCAGACAAGGGTCCAGCAGCTCCCCCAGGTTCACTGCCAAGGTGGTCTCCTCCCCTTCACAGCCCAGCCATAGCACTTGTCACACAGAAATGCTTGAGCTGTCCCCCCAGCATCCTCTCCTCTGTTGTGATAGATTGAAATGTTATTGTCTTAAACATTGTCAAAATCATAGAAAGACTTCTTGTCAAACTGCAAAAAGCAACTGCCTGTCTGGGACCACTGAAGCAGCCTCCCTCCTGAATATGTTTTCTGCCTGGAATTTGTATTGTGATGGAAACTTGAGACAAGACTATTGTGCAATTATCTCAGGTCTGAGGAAAAGTAAACAAGGCTCAGGAAAAATGAATGTATCTGTGTTAAAGAATTAGCCCTATCTGGGCTCAGCAAGTGGCAGACGAGAAGGATTTTAAGTGTGTGATGATGAAATTTCTCTACACCAAACCAAAGGAGTAAACCCCCCACCTCCAGGAAGCCCACATACACGCAGGACATTCATGTGAGAGGCAGCTGAGAAGGGGTCATAAGCCATCAAAGACTCCGAAAACACCCTCCCAACTCATTCCTGAGACCCTCCACCACCAGAGGACTGCATGAGATTCAAGTGAGGTAACAATTCCAGAGCCCATCTCAAGAGACTGCAAATCTTCCCCTTCCCCAGCGGAGGTGCCTGGCATCTCCTGAATGCATATTGATCCATTGGACTCTGTACTTTGAGGGACCCTCACCACTGAGAAGACCAGAAGAACAGGACCCACAGGACGCCACTGGGTTCCATGGAGTGGTGATACATTTTCTATTTAATCTCTGTTACTCTCTTTCTTCCCCCTCCCCCTCCTTTTCCCTATTTCTTTCTCTCTCTCTCTCTCTGCCTCACATTCATTGTTAAATAAAATCCATACTATTGATTTTAGCATATGGTCTCATTTGCACCTTAATTCAGGCAGGGGCATTTCTAATAATTTTAATAACCAGACCATAACACTTAGTCCCTGTGGAAGAGGAAGGAACTCAAGCAGGTCCAGGGAGGGCAAGAATTTCAGGATGCCTGCCTTCTCTCCCTGAGTGATGGCGCACAAAGCCAGTGTCCCTTCATGCAGCTGACTGCCCAAGTGATCTGACCACCCTCTTCCCTCCATGAGCAACTCCTTTATCTGAGGGGCTCATGGAGTAAGGAACTGATAACTCTGTCTCCTTTTTCAGAGAAGTCCAAGCAAAGGAGAAAAGGAAAACTGCACAGGTTACTTGGCAGTTGGCTTCCTTCCATAAGCAGTTCCAGGCACCTGGTGGCATGATCAAGCAAGCCTTCCTAGGCTCTCCCTAAAAACAGCTGTACTGAGGGGCAGAAGACATGAGGAGTAAGCTGCATCCATGCACTGCCCAAAAATAGAGCATCTCATTAGAGCACATGCCAGCTCCATGCCACAAGTAGAACCACAGACACTTCCCCCACAGATGTGAGCGTATGTGTAGAAGATGTGAGCTCAGCTGCACTGCAGAATCCTGGGAATGAGTGCCAATATCCTCAAATTTTCTGCTTCAAATTAAGAACAAGTAAAATAATTCAAAATACCCATTTCTCCCATCATGTTGCACAGGAAATGTTTTGCTCTGCTTTGTTTCAGTTAGAAACAACGCAGTCTTAAAAAAATTTGTATGATCAAAATCATATTGAGGACTTCCCAACTGAAACAGATTACTTCTTTAGACTCAGAAAACAAGAATTTATTTTAGGGTTTTCTTACTCATTGGAAACTTCATATGTTTATTTTCTCACTCACCAAAAAGTGTTTTCTCCTTAAAGTTTGTGATTGCAATATAGCAGAATTTCTCCTTCTCTTCTCCTGTGTCATGTGAACTGAGCATACCTCCATCCTGGGGCTTATCATGCCATCTCTGAAAAGCCAACCCCCAATTTTGCATCCAATTACCATCTATATAATAGCTATTAAACTCTTCATGCTTGTGTAGGGGCAGGTCTTTGTTTCTCCTTGGAGAAGCCTTCCATCAGGTCTGCTTGGCTGTCTCTCACCCTCACATCATCCAGCCCCCTTCACACAAGGCCATTCTCTTCCTTATACCCATTTACTCCATCTTTTGGCTGCTCTAAATATACCAGGAAGAAAACTCAGCTCACAGGGGTGATATTTTCAAAAGTGATCCCGAGGGCACTCTTATGCTGAACATCTTGGGGCTACAAATCAATTTGTGACAAGTGTACAGCTTTTGGATGGTAACTGATGCTGATTCTGACACCCATCAGTGTCCTGATATTGGACACTTTGCCCATGACTTAGACCATGACTGGAGATTGATTCAACCCATGAACATGACGCCAATGTACATCCCCAAGGAGTATTAGATATTTCCCATGGAGTTACTTTCATTTAGCAACAAAGCAAGCACTGATCTGTGGGGGGTGACTGAGTGCATCCCTTAAGGAAAGCTGTTTGGAGTTCTACCTTAAAGAGAAGAGAGCTACCTGC
>JAOXXN010000065.1:38434662-38452241 GCA_026770055.1 Myrmophylax atrothorax | reverse complement strand
ATTCTAACCTTTCCACCACATACAGTGCCATCCCTCTGCCTCTTCTGTCCTGCCTATCCCTTCTGAAGAGGCTGTAACTGTCCAACAGGGCACTCCAGTCACAAGACTCATACCACCAAGTTTCACTCATGCCAGTGATGTCAAATCTCTGGGACCTGGGCCAAGGCTTGGAGCTCCTCTTGTTTGTTCCTCATGCTGTGTGCATTACTGTAGAAACATTTCAGGTGTGGAACATTGTAGCCAACACCTCATGAAGCACATTGAAGCGATCCATTAGTGCTCATTTTCTCCAGTTTTGACACACCATCCCATTGCTCATCACCAGTGAGCCGGGTGTTGTCCCTTCCTCCCTTCCAAGCTAGTTTAAAGCTCTGTCAACGAGCCCCGCTGGCTCCTGTGCTTGAATTCTTTTTCCCCTCTGAGATAGGTGCATCCCATCGGGTCTCTGTGCAAAGCAGGGCTATTTATTGCCTTCCAAATACATATTGTTACACAAAGCATTCACTAGCCAAATTGAATTTAAATGCAGACAAGTTCTATGGAAAGACACAGTCTTAAAAAGCTGAAACATGCAGACTTTGTGGGGAACATGTGCTCCAACACATATACTGCCATATGCATTCCTGGACAGTTGACCAACAAGTCAAGAGAGAGTCAGGAGTGGAGATCTGAGCCCAAGCAGGTAGGAAAAAATGGTTCATTGTAACAAGGACAGGCAATGTGTGTTCTGAGAAACTGAGGAACACAAGCACAGATCAGAGCTTGCTGGAAGTAAAGGAAGTCCTTTGGACACAGATTTGTCCAGCTCCAGTCTCTGAAGCATTTTAAAATGGTGTGGCTGCCTCAGCTCACGGTTCCTGCTCACAGTAGAGTGAGCCTGGAAGAGGGCTGCCAAGATGATCAGGAACTAGAAATACCTGACATAAGGAGAGGCTAAGATAACTGGATTTGTTCTGCCTTAAAGAGAAGGATTGGTGTGGGTTCTTATCTCTTCCTTGAACTGCCTGATGAAGGGAGATGCCAGGCTCTTCTCAGGGGTGCACAGTGAAAGGATGAGATGTAATGGACAAAAGCTGCATGAAAGGAAAGTTAGATATAGGCATTAAGTTATTAAAACCTCCACCCTTTTAACCACAAAGAGCCTCAAATGCTAAAAGGGGGCCCTGGAGAGGTTGTGTGATCTCAGTCCTTGAAGGAGACTCACTGGACATGGCCCATTGCAGCCAGGTTTAAGTTGGTCCTGCTTTGAGGGGTGATTGGACCAGAGACATCCAGAGATTCCTTATACCTTTTTTATTTCACAATTTTAAGGTACAGGCTAAGCCTCTCCACTTCCCATCTTCTCACACCTTCCCTCAGTTGCCCTCATCAGAAGAGCAGAGCAGAAAAGTTCTTCTCTGACCTTCCAGGAGTAGTCCTAGAGCAGCTGAGTGTGCTCTAGTACAAAAGACACATGATGACTGTCAAGAAAGGACCCAAGTTTCTCTAGTGAGGTGTTCAAACTAGGAACACCTAGTTCAGCAGAGTGACCACTTGCAGCTGGCAGCTGATCACATCAACAGTCTCAGACTTTGATGCCCTAGGACAGTCTTCCTTCTTAACAGCTTCAGGTTATGATAGTAATGAAGGTGAGAAAATATGTTACAATAATACTTAACCGAAGAGACAGTTGAACAAAATTTCTTTTAGTTGGATATTTATGCTCTTTGAACTTTCTCCATGGTGCATTTAAAGTGGCAAAGCAGGAACTGTCTCAGGTTGCTTTAAGGAATGCATTCTGGCAATTTTGGGGTACTGCATGCAGCAGGTTAAGCGGTCCAAATCTCACAAAGGTAGGTAGAAGCAAAGCAGTCACTGTTGTGCTTAGGGTCCAGTGACCATGCAGGGAAAATAGAAAATACATGGAGAAATTGAAATGACAGACAGAAAGCCAGTCCATTTGCTAAACACTGCAAGGAATTGTAGAAGTGAAATTACATAGAGGTTAGAAAGGTATCTACAGCATTACTCAACAACAGCAAAGGGGCACCAGAGCACAAGAAATAAAAAGCCATTATTTTTCTTATAGCAAGGTCCTGCTGTCCAGCTCCATGTCATATCTTATTGCTTAGTGCAGTCTCATCTTAGAAAAGCTTCCTATGTCTTGCAAGGCAAAGAGCTATTGAGGAAAGAGGGATTGCTGGAGACAGGGTTGCTGATGGGACAAGACTGTAGGGCACGGATACCATATCTCTGGCCTATGTAGGATGTGTATTGCCCAACTGGATTCAGTTCGCCTTGACCACAAAGCAGAGGAGATGACATAAGCTAAGGGCTGGGAGGAAACTTGACAGTCTAGATTGGTGCATATTTCAATATGCAAAGAGAAAGCAGCAATCATCCATCTGCATCATCAACTACAGCATCTAGAAAATGGGGTGATGTAGAGCAGCAGAGGAACTGTTGTTGGGGTTGTGGAACTTCTTCTGGTGGGAAGCTCAGCACAAGTCAGGTCCCAGTCCCACTGCAGGAGTGCGCCCATTTGTTCAGGACTCCAGGGACAGCAGTGTGGATGTGTTTCTTGGGGAAACCAAACCCAGCCAACAAGAAAAATCCAATCTCAGGCTGTTAAATGGAGTAATTTCCAAGAAATGCCTGAGGGAATAATCCAGGTGGATTATTTCCTCTGCAAAGAGTGGTAAGTGCCTCTTACCAATCCAAATTCCACATCTGCTATCCTGATAAAAAACATCAGTGAAAGCCCGAATTAGGCCAATACAGGGCCATCTTCAGGGCCAGGCTTCAGCTGTAATGAAAGAAGAGAAGCAGCTTTGGACTCCAGAGGTATTGCCAAAACCAACCTGTAAGATATAAAAAGAAATACTAACTGGATAACAAGTTAACACCATGCAGTACAGCTTAATGCTGCCCCCCAGTCTATTGGAAATGTCCCCGTAGTACATGAGCACAAAAATCTCACATTTTTCAGACATAATAGGGCAGTTGCTCAGCACAGAATAACATGCAGATTTTCATCACACTTTGAAATTGTGCCATTGGACTGAAAAGCCAGTGAGGACTTTTCCTTCTCCTTGGAGACAAAGAGATTCATTCCCATGTTGAGGTGAATGTGGTAACTGTCAGCAGCTCTGGAGCTCACATAGATAAGTGGGTGCTTGTTCAGTTGTTAGGCTTGTGTAGCCTACATATCCTCTGATGCTGTCAAATGCTGTTTGAAAACGCAGATGTTTGGAGCCCTTCTGATCATGATTAAATCTTTTCAAGGGTAACATATTGACCATTAGTGTTTATGGAGAGGTTACAGTTTTCCAGCCCTAATAGAAGCATAATCTAATTGATTTAAGTCCATTCTGCAGAGTAGTGCTGATTTTCATTTACAACCAATTGTTAGTTAGGCCAAGCTTCAATGCATATTTCCTATTTATTTTGCCCTTTGGGCTTGTTTGGTCAAGTGTGTGCACATGTGTGTGTGAGCTGCTGTCTTTCTGTAGTATCATTTGCAATCATTTTACTGTGGGGGGTGACTGTGCATCCCTTAAGGAAAGCTGTTTGGAGTTCTGCCTTAAAGAGAAGTGAGCTACCTGCAGTGTGTGTGGCTTGTGACCAATGAGAGGCTGTGGTGTATGCAAGGTGAATTGGTTAACCAATAATGTCATGGCATGTTAGATGGGAGAGTGTATAAAAGGTGTGGATGTTACTATGTGTGAGAGAGATCTACATTAAACCTACTAGGAACTGGAGATGATGTAATAGGAACTTCTAGAACTATCTATTTCTACTATGAGCTATGAGGAACTGTCTGTTATCTATCTCGAATAAACTCTCTTCAGTATAAGCCTTCTGATCAAGTCTTCTGATGTCTGCTGTGCCTGAGCTCTTCTGACCGTCAGTCCACAGCACCCCAGCTCGGGACAAAGAGGTGATCCCAATACTGATCAGTGTGTCCCCTGGTATTGTAAGGACATTCACCATGAAACACCATCACACATGGCTTCTCAACATTACCATAAGAAAAATGTTATCTCTGCAGCTATTCCGCTTCACTGAATTTGCAGCTGGGCCCTTGAATGCTGTCAATAGAAATTGCATGTTCCTCATAAGCACAGGATAAAGGCAGCTCCATGTAGGCTTATTAATCATTTTGCTTACTGGCAAATTAAATACCATTTTCAGTCCCCAGAGGTTCTGAGTCCTGTCTCTGGGGGCACCAAGCGAGTGACTTGGGAGCAGCCTCCCTTTAGGCAGTGTCCGGCCTCCTGCCCAAGCTGAGGTGCACAGGGGAATGCAGCATCAGTGAAGATGCTGCTGCTGTGCAGGGTGCTGGCAATGGCACAAATGATCCTGTCTCTCAGTGTCTGCTCCTTCCCTCACACCTGCCCATTGATGCTGCAGGGTAATGGAGAGCTTTTGCCCCCAGCTGGGTGTGACCCTTGCCCAGCCAGAGGTGAAGAAGGATGCACACTGCTGTGCCCCATCACAAAGGGTCCTTTTCAGGGTGAACTAAAAAGCAAGTGTGCCCTAATGACAGGGCAAAATTATTTATCATGTTTCATCATCACTTAGCCCAAAGAGCACTGCTGTGACACATGCAAAGCAGTTGTTGTTTGATCCTAGTGGCACCTCTGTCACCATCCAGGACCAGTCATTGGGTACAAGGGCTTCTGACATCAGAGTCTGTGATCAGAGCAGGAGGTATTACCATCACTGCAGCAGCCCAGTGCCTGGCACTCCAAGTCCTATCCCTTTAGCTGCCAAGGACTGGCTTCAGTAAACCACAGTAGGAAGTCAAAGACAGGATGTGTGAGATCAGTGAAATGTACAGAACATGCCCACTTAACCTCATTAGTCTGTCACTGGAGTGTGGAAATCCAGAGTTCGGGGCACAAAGCACCTACAGTGGATGTAAAAAGTTATGACATTCAGGAGCAAGCAAACTTCAAAATGAGAGTAAGCTCTGAAAAACGTCCCCCTTAAAATGGTTGTGCTTGTAACCTTCACTGAATGGAGCAGCTCACCTCCTCTGAACTGAGCCTCCAGGAGTGCTTCAGAAAGTAAAGTTCAAGCTGTTGCAGAGTGATGGAACTGCTTTGCATGGAATTTCATCTTACCTTTTTTTAAGAAGTAGTGGTGAGAAAAAGAGGCAGTGGTGCTACATGCAAATACCTGCAAGGCATCAAGGCTTCAGCAGCGAACACTCTTAGCCCTGTGGTTCCTGAGCTGCATGGTTGTGACTTATGATTGATGTGGATCCTTGCTGCAATGACTGACTGCTATCCTGGCTGTGAAGTAAGGACCTTTATCCCATCAATAGAGTTTCTGCCTCCTACTCAGACAGGATTGAAATACATACCGAAGATCTGCCCTTAAAAGCGAAAGCTTGGCGCGCATGGCTGCCTCACAAGAAAGAGGAAATTGTTTGAACTGTATACATGAGCTGCATCAGCTGATAGGATGGGTCTTCTCATGTGTAGTGCAACAGCTACACTAGTGTCTCTCTCCCTCTTACAGCTGACAGCGAAATTATTTCCTGCAGAGCTGCAATCATGCACCTAATGAATTTGCTCCTGCATAAACCCAGAGCATTTCTCTTTTGCTAACTGGCAACCTGCTGGGCCCTCTGTCCATACACAACACCTCACAGATCTCATGTGCAGTGTTAGATATGCTGCTGGCACAGTTTTGAGAGGCCCGAGAAGGGGCCTCCACAAGAACTCTGTGCTTCCAGCATCTGCAGACTGGGGCTGCAGATGTCCCAAGAGAAACCTCCCTGATAGAAGCCAGGACAGAACAGGCTGATCAATACCAAAGGAATGAGGGAGAGGAAAGAAATGTTTTTGCTAGCAAACGGCCAGAAATTTAAATTAGGAATTGCAATAACAGCAGTGAGTCTGACTGAATGTGGTGTTAGCCTCTCAAAATACTCACAGTACAAATGCTGTAAGTCACCAATGGGAAAACTGAAGTGCAGATAGCCAGCAGTTTATGCTCCAGCACAGGAGGGCTCAGCCTGCTCCTTAACAGCACTGAGGACAATGAGAAAGTAAAACATCACCTCTCCTTAAAAGCACCTTCCAGTAAAGTGTCACAGACTGGCACAGGCCAGGTCTGGCTCCATCTGTGCCACTCATGTGTGTGACTGGGCAAAGCCACGGCCACCCCATGCAGCTTTTCTGCTCCTCATCCAGGCAGGCTACATGTGCACAAACTAGCACACCACAAACCAGCAGACACAGAACGTTACTGTAGGGCACAGAGTCACAGCTTGCACTGAGCTTCTGGCCCGCAGCTTCTCTGCCCCAGTTTTGGGTTGTAAACTCCTCAGGGTAGGGACTGCCCTTAAACAGGTGTTTGCAGAGCTGCCTGGAGCACATAGGCTGCCAGTTTGCTCCTCTGCAGAGCCACAGGGAACTTGAAATGGTAAAACCATCAGCTACAGTGTTAAATCAGCTGCAAACACACCTGCTTTGATGTCTGCTGGGACAGCTAAGATTTGGGCTGTCATCTGTGCACTGGGCCTCCCTCAGGTGCTGTAGGCTCTACTAAATTAGCAAACTTTCACCAGTGGTGTGCAATAAGGTAAGCTAAAAGGCTGTAGAATCCAGTAACATGAGCTATGTGGAAATTTGGGAGAATTTCTTGCTGGGCAGGGGCCCTGTGGTGCGACAGGTTTCACCTTTGCTCAGCTCTGCTGCCAGAGGCATCCCATGCAAATGCTGTTCTCTAAGATTTCACACACGGGACTTTCAAATGGTTCATGCTTGTCAGAAAAAAATGTATAGGATCAGATTTTCCTATGGCACCCCAAGTAATTTTATTAATCACCAGGAACAATCTCAAAAATCTTTCAACATTGAGAAATTCCACTTAATCACAGTCTGCCCTGCTATGACCTTCTCAGCATCAGATGGAGAAAGAAATGATGTAGCGAGGACCTTAGTCACACTAACACCGCTTTAAGGCTGAGCTGGGGAATGGGATGTGAATCATCTTTACCTCTTCTTTCTTCTAGGGGAAGTTCAGAAGATGACTGCTGCTCTCAGAGTAAACTACATAGAGCAGTGACAGGTTTCCTTTCCACCTCAGGTCCCTGCTCTATGTTTCTTCCCTGCACTTTGCTGTATCTACTGAAAAATCTCATCTCTCTTTCAAGACACTCCTTGGAGATTTGTTTACCACTTCTTAGCAAGTGCAGAGCCACACAGAGCTGTTTTCCAGGGCCAGCTGGCAGAATGAATTGCAGAGTATCGTCCAGACAATCCAGTTCCTCCTTACAGAGAATTTCTCTTTGTGAACAGATGCATAAGGGGAGTGGGATGTGATAATGGGAGATAAAAGACCAGGTCCTTGGAAAGGTGTAAGCATGGCAGTGATAGGCATTGCATCACCTTGTTTTTGTGTGCCTGCCAGCTTGCAGGAGTCCACTGAGCACATCCAGTGCCCAGAAAAAGGAACAAGGAGCTGCCTACACAAGCAAAGGGGAATGTCAAGGCCAGAGGTGCACATCCAGCCTCAGGCTGGCCAGCATGGTGGGGAGGAGGTGACTCAGGATCAGAGGTCATGGCAGAGCTGTGAAAAATGTTCTCTGTGACCTCTGCTTTTGCCCCCTTGATCAGAGGCATGCAGAAAGAAGTGCACCCTGTGACAGCATGGGGCTCTGCAGACTATCCCTCTCCCAAGGCTTGCTCCAAGGCACTGTAATACTGGTAGCAGGAGCCCTTGCTGCATAGGACAGAGGGTAAAGGGGAGCAGCTAGAATATTTTGCTCTTCTCTCATCCACTGGAAAATGCATAACCACAACTCCCCATGGGTGCAGCCCCTCAGGGAAGGAATAAATATCTTGCTAGGAGAATCCAACATTTTTAATCTAGATGGGCTTTGAGCAAGGCTTAGGTAGCATTTGGATAAAGAGCTGGAGCTGAACTCTGCACTAACACTTCCCCCACTGCCTCAGCCTGCTCTGCCTGACTGAACACTCAGATGGGGGCAGGCTGCCCAGCAGTCAGCCCTGGCTCCCTGCCAGAACCTCAGGGAGCTGCAGCCTTGCCCCTGCAGCTGGCACCAGGCATGCTGCTCAGCCTGCCACTGCAGGCTGTCCAAAAGGGCCGGGTCCAAGCAGAACACCTGGGCTCTGTGGCCAGGAAAAACACGTGACTCCTTACAAGCAAGCTGGGCCATGTTTTGCTGCACAAAAATGCAGTGCATTTCTAGGGAGAAATCCCAGCAAGCTGCTTGGGCAGGCAGGGGTTGCCCTACTCCTGTTTGGGATTTCCTGGCCTGAAATGAATGTTCCTGTGCTGAGAGAAGCTCCATGCATGTGGTAAGCCTGGCAGGTTACTCTCTTGGGATCTCCAGTACATGAGGGGACACTCTGCCCAGGACAGCATTTCAGCTGCACTTATGCTATGAAGAGTCCAGGATTTCCAAATACTCAGGTGACTGGTCACAGCTGCTGTTTTGCTGGGGTTGCTCAATGTCAGCCCAGAGTAACTATTCTGTGCTCAGGGATCTTCTCCAGGGAAAAGGTCAGAAGAATCCTCCCCTACAGATTGCTCACTAAAGATGGACCCATGTACTGCCCCATTGGCCCCTTCCATGTGCCCACACACATGTGCTGGCAGTCCGTCAGTGTTACTGGCTGGACTGAGCCCTGGTTTGGACAGGAAACTTGCTGCTAAATCAGTGAGGTCTGTGCGTGGAATAGCTTGTCATTAATTTTGGTATAATTTTCTTTTTTGTTGTTGCCACAAATTTGCAGCCTTCCAAACTCAAATGACAGGAAAAGCTTGGAATCCCCCTCCACCAAACCATTCTATCACCCGAATACAGTTACCTCCCTAAGCCGTCAACCTAGTTACAGTTCTTGGAAGAACACCCGTAGGGGCAAACTCCAGCCAGATAGTAATGCCAGTGCTTGGAGACAGGCATCCACTCAGCCTGCAGTTACCTACAAGGAGACACAGCTTTTGCTGTTTCAGTAAGCAATGCTTTCCCTCTTTCTCCCAGCCCACTACCACCCTGGAGTTGCCAGTGTTGGCCAGTACTGGCTTCTGACAGCTGAGACTCTGATCTCACAAGTTCCTGTGCAAAGAAGGTTTCTCAGCTCACTTAACTCTTGTGTTTTGTTTTATTAGATTTAACAGCTTCAAGGGCTTAAATTAGTTGGTTCCTAGAAGCCTTGCTGCGGGAGCTGGCAGCCTCTGTTGGCCACCAGAGACGGCTCTGCAGGAAGGGGCTGCCAGAAATTACACTAGCAGGGAAGCCCCTGGCAGGAGATTTTGCAACAACATCCTCAGCATCCAGGATGTGGTGACAGGTTCCAAGGTCACTTACCTCCGTCAGCCCCAGCACACTTACCTGGCAGGCACTGCAGTAGCTGCACGTGTTCTCTGAGCACTTGCACAATATGACAATCAAATCTGTGCTTGGGGCCATCTGAGCTCATGTTTGATTACACTTACACTGCAAAACAGAGGCCTTGTCCTCAGAGTTGAGCAAACATAATTAATGCCAAAGATGATCAATGCTGGGCACACGTGAAGCCACCGAAGGAGCTGCTCATGTTGCTTGTAGTGCTGCAACTGATTTGCCAGCCAGGCTATTGCAAGCTGTGTCAGGGATACTTAGTTACCTGAAAACTCCAGCTCTTTGAGCAACAGGCTGAGTTTGACACTTAATTAACGGCACCATAATCACTAGCCCACAGGTCTTTCCAGTCTGGTGTGTTGTTTTCAGCCATGAACAATGCTGAAAAGGCTGGGATATAAATAACCTCACCATTGCTTGGGCTCTTAGGCAACTAGTAGTTCAGGCCTGTGCAGGGAGATGCTTCTGCCCGTGATGGGGACTACCTAAACTACCCAGCAGTAGAAAAACCAAGAGCAGTATTACCTGATCCCAGCTAGGGCTTACACTGCAGGGCCTACAGAAATCCTTTCTGAAGTGCCACTGAAATACAGCAGCTATTTCATCCCTGCTTCAGGAAAAAATACTTTTTCTCCAGTAGCATAGTGGAAATCAGCACTTGAGCATGGATCCCAGAAGAGATTTAAGAGCCTGCACCAGGATGCTGATAGGCTGTGAAATCTTGTATCCAAAGTTGGCATCTGGAAAGCCTGTGCTCAGCAGTTCCATACCTCCAGGAACGTGTACAATTTACTAGTGGCTTCTCTCCATTTGGCTTGGAAGTCCTCAAACAGCCAGGGGTCTGCATGGGTGAGTGCCTCATCCAAGGAGCCTTCAATGGGCCAACTCAAAACCCCTCCCACCTCCCTTCCTGGGAGGAAAGACTGCTAGATCTTACCTCCCTCCCAGCCAAACAACCTATCCTACACTCTTGCACACTCTGCTCCTGACCCTATAGCACCACCCTGGATCTCTGGCATTAGGGAAGGAGACAGCATGTGTCCTCTTCTCACTCTCCTACCCAGGGGTCAAGCCTCATCTTCCATGGATATATGCCTGGCTGCCCTTGGGCTGTGGGACAAGAAATCCATTTCTCAGGTGGATGCCCTAGCTGGAAGTTCCTTATGTTCACCTGGGAGACTGTTACCTTTGGCATATTTTGGGAGGAAAAGAGGAAGGCTGTGAAAGGGCAGTGCTGTTCACACCAGGTCTGAGGAAACAGCCAGCTCCAGCTGAGTCAAAAGTATGGATGTTAGGAGAAGCAGATCTTCAGGTAGAACCTGTGCTCAGCGCTCCCAGCTAATTAGCAGCTCTGTTTAGCACACAGCTGGTTTGGTTTTGGCCCCTTGTGGAGAAGTGCAACAGGACAGGGCTTGCTTCAGCCCCACATTGGCGTGTGGATGACCCTGGTCTGCCTGGATGCCACGGTACCTGCACTGTAGCTGACAGAGAGGATTGCATGAACTTTCCCCTGGTTCAGAACAGACAGAACCAGCCAGGGTGCTGTAGACTAGTTTAGATTAACCTGTATGAATCTGTCCAAAGCAGACAGGGAACTACACTCTCATTACTCCACCAGCCATCTGAGGAGGAGCAACCTTCCATGGGAGGGATAAGGGAGGCAAGGAGACTGAAAACCTCTTCCAGAGCTTTTATTCCAAAAATCAGAGGGGCCTGAAGACTTATCGTGGGAACGAGCAAGAGAAGCCAGCAGGACTACTTGGGGATACAGAGAAAGCCAGAGGCAGGAGAGAGCCCCCCTCAAAGAAGCAGAGAAGATCAGGAGGGAAATAGATGGGAAATATGTTGGACATGCTGGGAGATGAGGCTGGCAGCATCAGTGTTCAGCCTCCCACAAGACCCAGGGCTACCCACCATCAGGGCAGAGAGGAGAGGGGGCAAGCAGCATGGCTGTACCAGCACACAGGTGTTAGCTTTGCTCACATGCAAGGGCTCACCTTGAAAACAGGTCTGGCACCAGATAGACAGGCATTGGCTCCCAGGCTGGCTGTGAGCCAGAGGAGCCGCAGCCCACCTCAGCCTGCAAGGAGGCTGGAGAGCTGGAGGTGGGGCACTGGAAAGGATGCAAATGCAATCACTTAAACCTGCTGCTCTCACCTTGGGAAATTCCATGTGCCTTGCACAAATGAAATGTTCCTTCTGCAAGCTTGTTTTGGTGGGGTTCCTGCCTACGCCCAGGCTATATAAACAAAACCAGCACTGAAAGTAAAAGTATCTGTCCTGTGTTATAAGCAGGACTCCCTTCCTGTGTTCACCATTATGTGCCAGCGGCTACCCTTCATTTCCTCAGTAACATTCTCAGTTAAATCTTTGCAATGTGAGTAGCACGTGCCATCAAATGTGTGGGTCCTCTGAGAGATGGCTGACGTCTCCCAAATCACCTGCTGATAGATGGGTGTCTTGGTGACTCAGCTCTCATGATCTGTTGCTACTCATTGAGGAGGGTTTCACCCCTTCCACTCTAATTAACTAAGCCAGCAAGGCATGTGTTTGAGCTGATCTTTCTTCTCTGCTTCATGGATGCTTTATGTGATAGCTGGACTGACAGTGTCCTTCTTAGAGGCAGAGATCTACAGGGTGAATTTACCTTGAAGTCACTGTAACTGATGACATGCTGCACCGAGCATGGGCACAGCAGAAGGGCTGTGAAAGGAAAGATCCCAACCCTGAACTGGGAGAGGATCCCACTTTAGAGGACCAAAAAGCAGATGCCAGCATGAAGTTGCCATGGAGCAGTCAGACAATCCCTGATTTTGAAAGTAACTACATGACATGTCCCACAGTAGCTGTGGAAACCCAGGAAAACTTCTTAGTGAGGATCAGGCTTGAAGGCAGAAACACAGGAACTTGCAGAAACTGAGCGTTGGGGGAAGGCAATTGTCAGGTAACCAAGGCAGATCAGGGCACAGAGGTTCAGAGGAAGACATCTGCTATCTTCAGAGCAAAGTTACTCCTGGATCAAGCTGATGTAATTTCTAGTTGAAGGTACTGGATTTCAGTGCAAAATAGTGTGCCATGCAAAATTTTTTTTATTTTTCCCCCCAGAAAGCACAGTGTTTCCTGTGGTAACTTGCAAAGAAAAACTCTTGCGCTCGAGTTTGGAAGGAAAAGACGTTTCCATGCCTGCCCAGGGAAAGACCCTGATGGGACAGGCTGGGAAGAATGCTTTCTGTTAAGCTTGGGAGCAGCCAGGAGGATCATCTTTCTGTCCTCACACTTTTTTTTCTTTTGTTTGTTTTAGCTGTGCCTGGCTGCTGTAGAAGCTGGGGGAGAGGCTGCTATTGCAGCTCCCACGGGAGGCTGCAGCAATGGAGCTGTGCCAGTGCCGGCGCCAAGCCACCCATCCAGCCTGGACTGTGGTTTTCTGGGGAATCACCCAGACCAAAACAAATACAGCACACACCTGATGGGTCTTATTAAACCATTTCTCACTTCCCTAATGCAGGCAGGCAATGTCCTCTGCTGCCCTCAAGTCCAAACTGGGACCAAGCCACCCAGCTAGGAGTAGGATGGCCCACCACACCAAGGTGTTCCCAGGTAGGTAAGGGGAAAATTATTCATAGCACAATAAGACACATAAGGTGCCTTATGCCATTTTCTCGTTAATACCAACTTCCCTAAGGCTCTTCTCATCCACTTTCATAGTGATTCAAGTGGAAAACACTGTCAGGACCTGATTTCCCCTGAGTGAACACATGCTTATCAGGTGGTCAGTGATCCTCCCCCATCTTAGCCCCATTTAACCTGCTGGTAGCACTCTGCTGCTCTGAAGCACTGCAGAAGCAGAAGGTTTGGTCCATGAGTTGAGCTGAGATGCCTGCCCCTAGTCCAGGTGTCACTTAGGATCTCCTCCGCTCCTGCCAATCATTTGCCTGGAGGAGGAAACACTTGAGGATGTTTCCAACAAGTTTGTAGGACTTCAGCAGAAAACACACACATCTGAAAGTCAGATGGTTAGTTAGGAAAAAAGGATGAAAACCAATCACACAGGAACTGCAGGATGGATGCGCTGCAGTCCTCATGTGAAAACAAGGCACATTCCTCCCATTTTTTCAGCCAGTTTTGCCTTGCAACTGAACACACCAGAGACCTTGGTGTCATAACATTTATGTGGGCACATTTCCCCTCCCTTCTTTTTTTCCATCTTCTTCTCTTTGGTTGTTTGCCTTTTTTGTCCTTTTGTTCTTCTTCTTGGTTATATGTAGCAACAGCTGCTTTAGGAGGAAAGCATTGTTGTGGCCTCAGCATCCACTGGTTCAGCTTACTCAGCTTCTCCTCAGGGGGATTTCTAGAGGAAAATAATTGGCACCGTGGCTTCCCTTCAGCAGCCAGTAAATAATCTCTGAGCTCCAGAAGAGAGGTAAATGAACTTTGCCAGGATGAACTATTTCACACATGGTAGTGCCTGGTCCCTGTCCTGCTGAGAGCAGAAGGAGGGGGGGAGTGGGGGAGGAGAACCAAGGCTTGTGCTCACAGCCTCTAACTCTCCAGATCCTGGAGCCAACTAATCAGGCTTGAGGGATTTGGTGGGATTTGAAAGGATTTTTGTCTTTGTGAAAAATATATTTCTACCGAAATTAAAAACTGTTAGTGCTGGTTGTACAGCACCTCTTCTCCTCTGTTTACATGCTGAGTCTGTTCTCCCTCACTCCTTATCTGTTTAAAATCAGGAACATTTTGGCCAAAATAAAAGTTAGAAAGTTTATGGTTTCTAAAAGCTGCCTGTGCCCAGAGGCAGTATCTATTGTCATGACAAAATGGAGGAGGATACAAGGAGGATTCCTCCCTTCGCCTCATACAAGAAGGGTCTCCCAGTGAGATGAGTCTGCACAGACTGTCATGAATGGAGCAGCACCGAGTGCTCTCTCTTTTCCTTACTCAGAGGACACTGTGTGGTTGTGTAATGACAAAACACTGTTTCAGGAAGAAGAAAAGCGGAAGGAAACTGTGCAAGACAGGGGTTTCCCAGACAGTGACACTGTACTTAAACACGGTACTTTTGAATGGAGGAGAAGTCTGGGAACAGGAAAACCAGGAGGGGGTTTTGATACCTTTACTTCTCTTTGCTGAGGCAGTAACTCAGATCCCAATTGAGGCTGTGGCAGTTTCCCCACCATAAGCAGCCCCCAGCAATCACCAGGCAGGCCCACGCAAGTCAGGCAGGACCCTGTAAGCTGCAAGATGCACAAAAGGACACAAACAATCTCCTGCCTCATTTACTTGTGGACCTTCTGACACTACAAAACGCTACTGGCAGGGCTAGGACTGAGGCATGACTCCGGGGAAGGAGGGACTGACCCATGAGCTCCATCCACACCCAAGCCCTGCCAGCCTGCACTGACTCCCCAGCAGCAAACATTGCACCCACCAGTCCTTACCAGCATCTTCTGTCCCACCGTGCTGCTGGGGTCACCCCACATCTCTGCAGGGCAGTGGCAGTGTGACACACTCCGTGGCATGGAGAGGGATGTCAGGTGGCTTGTGTACCTGCCTGGGCTCAGATAAGCTGCAACACAGACACAGCCTGCAACACCCCCTGCTCACACCCTCCGCAGACCTTTTTACAAAACTTATTGAGACCAACCCCAAGTTCAAGCACTCAGATACAGCAGCTAACTTAGCAGGGAATTTTGCTGCAAAGCCATTATCTGTATTGTAGTATTTGAAACACAATTAGATTTGAGCTATAGATGGAAAGATGTCACTGCCCATCTGACCACAAGAGATAAAAGCATAGACCAGACCAACCTAGTCTTGTCACAGGAAACCCCACTATTCACTGTTTGTCAGGGGGGAAAAAAACCCAAAAAACCCAAACCAAACCAAACCAAAAAACTGTCCCAGCCAGCTGCAAAGGCTGTGATAGCTCTCTGTGCTGAGCAGATCCACCTTGGCTGGACTGCAGGAGAGTCACAGGCAATAGTATGGAAAATCTTCAGAGGGGGAAGGACTCCAAAAAGGCCGTGCACATTCATGAAGATGTCTACTTTATTTACAGGATCTGCAATCAAGCTTGATCCTGGGTTTGTTGAATGTTTGCCCACATGCTGCGGTGCAATTACCTAGTGTGGGAATTCCCTTCAGGGTGGAGCCCAGCGCTGAGGGTGTGGTACCAACCAAAACGAGTCCAGGTTTTCCATCCTTCTTTCAAGGTGGGCCTTGGAGCAGCTGGGAGTGGGAAAATTACCTTGAAATGTTTCTCCCCAGTTTGGTAGAGGATTAATTAACTGCTGAGTGTATGGAAGTTGGAGGGGACGGGATTAGGACAAGCACTGATGTAACAAATTTCAAACTATCCCTATCCTGATATTTTATAACTTACTTCCACCAGAACTTCTCATCACTTTTGTCTCCGAAAAAGAGCACTGATCCCTTCTCTCAGATCCAAAAGTACGCCTGTGACCTGGCCATGAGAGGTTTTTAAAGACACCTGAAAATGAAAGCAGTTCATAGAAGTTGGTCAGTTAGCAGAGACCACTCCATAAACATGCCAAAAAATTGTTGGAATAATCATAACTTATAATTAAAAGAGGAAAGAAGGTAGGGTGGCAGTATTTCTTACTGTTAACAGTGGCAGAGGGCTCCCTGGAAGCCACCCAAGATGAGATGCTGTAGCTGTAAGGAAGTTGGCAAACCAAGTCCTGTGGACCCGCCTGCCGCAGGGTGAGCAGCCAGGACTCAAGGGATGGTGGAGACACGTCCACTCCTCTGCTATCATTGGCGAGACTGCACCATGCAAAGACAATTTTAACAAAAATTTTAAAGCACGGATCCAGAAGAAACCAGCCAGGCAGGTTCTGCTGCAACTATATTTAATGCTGTTCTGAATCCTCTTCCCCAGCCTGTGGCACAAGGCTCCCGAGAGCACAGCAGTGCTTGGGTTGGCTTCCTTTCTAGCACAGCTATCCTCACATGACCCCGCTTACTGAGGACTTTGCTGTTTTCTTTCCCAGCTCTAACAGTCAATGGATGTGCAAAACCAAGTCCTCAAGTTATATTCACAGTTATTGCAAACATTTGAGTTGTGTTAAATGCCTATTTTTCAACATAGACGTACTTAAAGAGTTTTGTTTTTTTAAAAAGACCTGAAGGTAAATCAGAGGCAGAACATTATGGGAGAGCAGACAACAACATACTAACCAGCACAACCAACCTGTCTCGGCAGCTCCACAGTATTTGTCAAGACCACAGAGAGGGAGCTGGAGCTTTTCACTAGCTGGAGCAATTCCAGGTAGCAACCACAGTTCTTAAATCCAGCCCTTTTAAATACGTTTTGTGCAAACTCAAAGACGACCATGCATAAAGTTTCACACTCTTTTGTATGGCTGTGAATGAGGGGGTACCTGCAGAGTCGGCTGAAGTACCATCTGGAGGATTGTACTTTACTGCTGGAGAGTGCTTCAGACAGCGATGTTGGCAAAAAGCAATTGTTTATTCTCCCAGGAAACGATCTATCTCAAAATGTTTAAAATACCAACACAACACAACCGTGGCAACCCACAGTATGTGGTACAACCAAAGTGAGGGCTGTGCTTCTTGCACTCTGACAGGATGATAAAGCAGCAGCCTGTGCTAACTGGGTCCTACCCTCCCTGTTTCCACTAGACCTTATCCCTTTCCCTTCTACAAGCACTGAAGCTCATGCAAATGTGTGGTGAGCCAGTGAGTGAGCCAGACAGAAGTTAATCCTGCAGCGAAGAAGAGATGAGTAGTGGTCCAGATGGGCTCCCTAAACAGTGTCAGCTTGCAAACACATGGATGCCAGGTCTGGCACAAGGGCAGTGTAGGACCAAGCAGAAACTGAAAGCGAAGCGTAAAAGCATCACACATTCATTATTATCTGTATTTGAAATAAAGACCATAACATAATTTTGCAAATATGTACTTCATCAACAGAAGCAGTTTCTCGATTGTCCTGCTGAATGATTGCACATGCTTTCATTTGTTAATACATCAGTGAGTAGAAAAATCCATTTTATTTTTTTCTCTATTAGTAACTAAATTTCCCTCTTGAAACTGATGTTTGCTACTTCATTCCTGGAATATAGACCACTTGTAATACTACTTATCACTAACTTTCTTTGTTCTCTTCCATTTCTGAACAACCTTGTGCTCTATTTCAACCACTGAAATCCTTACCTGGATACCGGGACAT
>JAOXXN010000065.1:38418763-38434562 GCA_026770055.1 Myrmophylax atrothorax | reverse complement strand
GACATTCACTCCACCTGAGTCTGGTTTTTTTAATTCCCCCTCCAGACTTATTTTGCAACCCGTCTCTGTAACCCTTGACTTTGAATTTATGTACCATTGCTGCACTTCAGGCAGATGTTCCCTGATGAACTACCTACACAAGAGGCCAGATCTGTTTCCTGCGTTGGAGTGAGAAAGATGTAGGTGTCAGTGCAAAGTACTCAAAGTAGGAAAAAAGCTAAAAAAATTACTTCCTGGTGAGTACTGTTGTCACCCATGGGATGTAACTATTTTTGCACTTACAAAGGTACCTTTACACTATTTTATACCTGATTTACTGGGTTTGTTACTAGGTAAGAGAGGTTAGTAATGGAAACACCTTCTGGAGATAAGAACCAGGAACATCATCACCTGATCTTCTAACAAGTATTCAACAAACATTTCAGGTATGCAGACACCCACGAGGCACAGCAACCAGGAGCTACAGGCTGAAAAATCCACTGGAGACTGAGGGTTCAGGCGACTTGCCACAGGCAGCCTTCCTGGTCATCACCGAAAATCCTTTCTCTCCCATCCTTTTGTGCTAACAGCCTCGACAGCAATCCTCAGCCTGCTTCCTGTTACCTTCAGGGGCAGTGAGTAACTAAGCTAACCTGGTAGCCTTATTTTCAAGGTTTACCACATCCTTAGATGAGAAACGTGGGTTTTTTTCTGACAGCCAGGCATTTCCAAATACTGTTAACTGAAACTAGGCTAACATTCAATGCAAATAAATTTCTTCACAACACCCTAAAAGTATGCAAGGCTAGAAGTGGTTTTAGGGACAGACAGAAAAGAAACAAATGCTGCCCATCCCACGGGTGCTAAAACCCAATGCAAGGCAGCTGCTCTCTCCTTTGGCAGCCAGATTTCTGCAGGTTTTCTTGATGCCTAGCTGGAAGTTCTACCTTCCTAAACGACCTAAAGTAGCACTGCCCAGAGAGACCCCCCTGCCTATCCAGCCATGCCAACCTTCGGTTAGATTCCATAAAGGAGGTTTCTATGGATTCTAAAAACTAATATCCCCCCTTTCTCTAAGGAAAGTATTTACTTACAAGGGAGAATATTGACTGTCGCTGCTACCAGGTGTGCCACTAGTTTAACCAGACCCTACTCATGGATCTTGTGCTACACTGCCCTCTGTGCTAGTACTACTATTGCAGGATCAGGATCAAGGTTAAAGCAGCGTCCAAACTAAGCTACTTCTCTGGCTGGATTTGTTTGGGGTTTTTTTGTAAACATAGGCTTGTTACCAAATTAGGTTTCCTGGGTAGTTCTGGAAATTGCTGAGCTACACAATAGGTACAGAAGCAGAGAAACTGAGAAGGAGCTGCTACAACAGCACTGTCCCCAAAGAAATCTTCAGAGTAGGTTGGGGTAGTCTTCATGTTGCCCAAGTGAAAGCTTGAGTCACCTGCTGGCAGAGGCAAACACCACTTTGGTGAACCGGGTGTCATCATACAGGTTTAAGTCAAAGATTAGCCAAAGGGATATTGAGCTATGGATACTCCTGTTCCTTTGATGATACATGCTGTGGTTTCCACAGCAGCTTAAACCAGAACCAGTGCAATCCCATTTCCCTCTTTCCTCCTTTACGCTATCACTACAGCCAATTTGATCCCCAAATGAGCTGATTCAGGTCACTAATGCAACAGAGAACTGAACCAAACAAAACAATGTTTTCCATCGATTAAGTAAAGAGAGCGGTTCATTACAAATGTAAATGAGCACCAGTGCTGGCTGAAGGAAGAGGACAGACATAGCTTGGAACTAAAGAGGGAGATTGAGAACACCTGCAAACATCACAGCAACATCAGATGCCACTGAAAGGCATCCTTATTCCTGATCATTCAATCCCAGTCCATGCACATTCATGCCATGTTTCTCCATCCATAACTAATAAGTCTGACTCTAACTTCAGAGAGGGTTGCTTTCTAGTCTAAGGAATCCCATAAAGGATTAAACACCTTATGGTCACAACTCTCTGTGCCAGCGGGTTTCACAAGAGTCCGTTTTCTGGAAGATAAAACAGATACAATTTGCTAGCAAAAAAAATTGGAGCTTGACTTGTGTGTACTAATCTGCACTGCAGACTGTGCCGCTAAAGGCTTACATGGAAAACTTGATTCCCAAGGCTTGTGGTTCAAGGAATGTATCAGCTAAGCCACAGTGAGTTGTAGGGGATGGCCAGGTAGTGCATCTGCAGTGCCATGAAGCTCAGCTATGGCTGGCAGGTTCTTACACAGACCAGGAGAAAAGCAGTATCCCCAAAGAGTGGAAGCACACTCTGCTTTGCTGGTGACTCAATTCTGCCAAGCAGTTAGCTGGATTTTGATTTAGTGATATGCTGGCTCTATTCATCATGTTGGTGGTCAAGCATATGACAGTTCCCATATTTAACATGCAGCACAGAATTTTCATAGATGATAGTGACACAGCTAAGACTACTACTAAAGAAAAGATTACCATGCTAAGAAAAGCTTGGTGAACAGCAGCCAGTACTGCTAATAACTGAGGGTTTTGACAGTCACTTAAAAATGTAAGTTTATCTGTGCAGATATACTACAAAGCACAGGCTAAAGCATTTCATGGTTTGTGGGGTTTTTTCAAATATGAGAATCACAATAAATAAACCAAGTCTAGATACTATTTTAAACAGCCTTGCATAACCATGTGATTGTACATGTTTTAGTATGGGCATGAGAGGTTTAAGTTCACTGTTCCAACACATCCTGAACTATGGGATATCTTGCATTGTTTCCAAGTAGTTTGGGTTACAGCAAAACAAGAGAACAGAACAAATTGTTACTAGCAAGAACTTGCTGGAACAAGCTATGACACTTTAAAAATTTCCACGTGAAAAAAAACCCAAGATCACTGATTACAAAATGAAAAGCAGTGCCCCTACTGTTACTATCCTGGTAGAGCAGGTTTTTTTCTGGAAGAAAACATGAATGCTGTCATCGGATGCTTCACAAAACTTGATCTCACAACCCAAAAAGGCTGCTGTTTTACACAACTCAAAATAGCAGGCTTTGCTTCTGTGTCAAGCTAAAAAATGGGAAAATTAAATATTTCTTGAATTCAGATGTCAGCAAGTTACAAGTTTCTTTTATCTTACTTCCAATAACATGCGCTGAACCAAAATATTTTTTTGTAAACCTGGACATTGACTTAATGAAACACAGGACAATGAAGGTAGAGAAGAATGCCATGTATTAGTCCATGTAATTAAAACTGCTGTAATATATCTGTATGTACTCGCTCCACCTAAACTCCCCATCCACCACTCTGTCTTCAGACTGTCAGCAGCTTTACAGTAAAAATACACGGTCAAACACTGTGCTTTACAGGTTGATTCAGTACCAAATGTTACTCTTAAGAAGTATCTGAAATCCTAGAGAGGTTCACTACTGCCTGCTTAACGTGACTATTGTTTGTCAAGAGACGGTCCTGTCAATGAAGTGGTGATTGGTGACCTTCTTGGCCACAGCGACCACAAAGCAACTGAGTTTAAAACCTCTTTTAACAGGAGGAAAAGTGCCAGCAAAACCTCATCTCTAGACATAGGAGAACAGACTTGAAGCTCCTCAGGAAACTAGTTAGTAAGGTTCCCTGGGAAAATGCTTTTGAAGGTGCTGGGGTCCATCAGGGCCAGTCACGTGGGGTTTTTTGACCCTGAGATTAGTTCAGGTGGTCAGAGCATGGTGCTAATAACACCAAGGTTGAGGGTTTGAACCCCGTATGGGCCACTAACCTACAAGTTGGACTTGATGATCCGTGTAGGCCCCTTTCAACTCAGAATATTCTGTGATTCTGTGATACTAAGGGAACAGGAGCAGGCAATTCCAAAATGTCAAAAGTCAAGCAGATGAGGCAGAAAGCCAGCTTGACTGAACAGGAATCTTCTCTTGGAGTTAAGGCAAAAAAGGAAGGTGGATGTCCAGTGTAAGCAAGGTCAGGTGACATGGAAGAAGTAGAGATGCTGCTTGCTGCTGCAGGGAGAGTATCTGTGCAGCCAAATCTCAACTGGAGTTGAAGCTGGCCAGAAATGTGCGGGACAATAAAAACAGTTTTTAAAAATACATTAACAGGAAAAGACAGTGCAGAAGAACATTGGCCCATTATTAGAGGATGAGGATGGTCACCTCACAAACAGGGACACAGAAAAAGCAGACATGTTTAATGCTTTCTTTTCCTCTGTCTTCAACACTGAAGACAGGCTAAAAGGGTTGCAGTGTTCTGAGCTGGAGGACCATGGCTGTGAGAATTAGAAACTCCCAGTTGACCCTGAACTTGTGCAGGATCTGCTGCTCCAGCTGGATCCCTAAAAATCTATGGGGCCTGAGGGGATTCATTTGAAAATACTCATAGAGCTGTCTGGTGTCATTGCAAGGCCTCTCTGGATGATTTTTGAAGTCTTGGGAATCTGGAGAGGTTCCAGTTGACTGAAAGCTGGCTAATGTCCCAATTTTCAAGAAGGGCAAGAACCCTGAAAGTCTGTCAACCTAACTTCAGTGACCAGTAGAGTTATGAAGAATATTCTGTGAGGTGTTGAAAAACACCCTGAAGGATGAAGTCATTGGTCAGAGCCAACAGGGCTTCATGAGAGTCGTGCTTATCAAACCTGATTTCCTTCTATGACAAGGTAACCCACCAAGCTGATAAAGGGAAGCCAGTTGATGTAATCTTTTTGGATTTCAGTGTTGCCTCAAAAAAAAAGTCTGCAGAGAGATTGACTTGACAGGAGCTTTTGTCAAGAGCTGGACTTTGGCAATCCTTGTATGTCCCTTCCAACTCAGGCTATTCTATGAACATCTTCCGTTTCCAGGATAAACAGACAGCTCCTGATGACCCACAGATGATTTATGTTAACACACCCCACTGAGCTATTCCTGTCTATAATACATACTAAAATACTAATTTACCTAAGCTAATTGCATGTATTTGGCATTTGCATCCTTACACTTCACCACAGATAAGGAACACTGGTAATGGAATGTGGACAGTTACAATGCTTTGCACAGCCAGTCCAAATTTAGTATAGGTAACATGATCTAGGTCTAGCATGCAAAGAAAACTTGATCCTATTCTTGTTTATCTATTCATGCATTCACACTGTAACTAGATCTACTGGTTTTCAGCACTAGCACAACAAATCACAAACACATGGAGCTATCCAAAGTCTGGTATTGCTCTTGCTAAGCTCCACCCAAACTAGAAGTGATAAGATAGTGCCACATACACTCCAGCTTCTTTGCAAGTGCCAGGTTTAGAACACAGGGTGATACCAGGTACAGCTCAACACCAGCTATGGCTGGTAGTTTGGTTGCAGGTGCAGGTGTGAAAAATATAATTATGTATTATGTGTAACACACAGAGTTTTCCCATTCAGTCAGGTATCCTCACCTGCCCTATCTTCAATAACAAAAAGCTCTGACTGAAAAAGAAAAATCCCCATCATTAGTATGAAAAGACAAAAGTGAATGTTCACTAGAGGGCAAAATACTAGCAAAAAATAACACTTCTGTTGCTGCAATTTTGCTTATTTAAAAACCCCAACATTTACAGCTAATATATTGCAGACAGCTTATTTCCTCATCTCTGAAAACAAAATGGGATGTTCTGCATTGCAAAACAGGCAAGGTATGAGCAAACATCCACTGCTCCCAGAACCACCACCTGAGTTATACAACCCCAAACAAGCTCCAAAATTTAGAATTAAAGGAATTGCAGGGAGTTTTGATACTAAAAACTATGCAAATGTGTTCCAGTCATAGGGCTCCCTGACTGTCCTCTTAATTTTCAAGGAAGTACAAGAAGTCATTACTGAAGTTTTCTATACATTATTAAAGCTGATCAAGAACAAATTAATAGTGGATTATATTTTATGGCAGAATAAATGATGACCTAAGTCTATGCAAAATTCCAGGTTGTTATACAACTGGAGTATTAGGGAGAAAGGTCCTAGAGAATTTTAGAAACTCAGCCCTCACTGGCAACGGAAACAACACAGACCTTTCTAAATGTGCCGTTATGTGCACAAATGTGCCAGCTGTTGCACAGACCTGTACACAATTCTCAGCTAACCAACCCAAAACCAGAAGCAGGAGTGCTACTACACTATCTGACACAAGGGAAGCTGAAGTTTGGAGGCATGAATGGAAATTCAAGAAGTTTTGTGAAGTCAACAATTCACAGTACATCTGAATCTCCTCATCTAAGTTATCACATAAGGTTAGCACTACCTTAAACCACCAAACACAGAATTGCATCTTCTTTACTACAACAAACTTGAAAGGTACATATTCAAGGGGCTTTAACTGTAAAGCACAAAGAGAAAAACCACACAATTCCAGTTTCTGATGACTTATGAGGCCTTCCCCAATGGTCTTGAAAAAAAATCAAAGAGAATTTTGGAATAATTAAAGCCAATGTGGGAAGAGCACAGCACAGGATTGAAGGTAAGGAGGTAAGTTGTATTAGCTCAGCACTCTTTCAAGAAGACTCACTCACATGTCTGTGCAACAGATAAAACTTCCTGGTAACCTTCCCTTTCTCTTCAGTATCTCCTCCCTCACATCATCTCCATTTTTGCTGCTGAGGCTGGAAACTCTTCATTGAGGCAAAACAAAAATGCATTTTTCTTCACCTTCATTCAAGTTTTTGCTATCTTCTCTCCTAACCCAAAACCTGTGAAGGAGCAAAGGGAATTGCTTCCCAGAGACATTCTCATTAATGGACTTTGTCTACTGGCCCCATCCAGCCTCAGCATTGTTTCTGGCACTGTTCACCAAAGCCTCAAAACCTGGTAGGTGACTGACAGCCCAAATCCCAAAGTACACTGCATACAGAATATGTTCCCTAAATAAATGTTAGCTTCAGAGCTGTTTAATTACAGCAGACATCTGCTAAATGCACTACCTGTACCCCAAATGAATTAGTCTAAAGGACTGGACTGGAACTCACAGCTCACATTTTTTCTTTCAGCTTTTGCCCTATATCCTCATACAAACCTGAGTCCATATTAAGATCTTCTTAATTTCCCCACAATTAAACCAGTAATGTAAGCCTTTCAACATCAGGGCAGGGAGAGAATGAATGTGAATGTAAGAATTATTGCAAGACATACACACTCCAAAAACTAATATATAATACACTAGGAGCCAAATAGCTCAGATGAAAAATACAGCTCAAGAATATAAAACTCCTCTTAACAAACAATTAAAAGGCAAGCAATCATCAGAGAACACTCAAAGTCATCAGGTATTTTGATGACTTTCACAAAATTGAAAGCTTAAAAAATTGCATTAAAAGGAGACACCCAAGTATTTCAAAACCCTGTTTTATTTGTACAGAGTAAAATACATCATACAGCGAACACTGTTTTCCACCCATAATCTAAAGCCATTAATAAGTGTTTTCTTTCCACCAAACATCCTGGCCAGAAGCACAGACAATGGAAATGGGAATGCTAATTAGTCTCTCTCTGCCAGAGCTACAAGGTGCACATCAATTTCTGCTTCTGTAAGGATCCTGAAAGAACAAAAAAAAAATCTTTAAATAGCTTAAATGATTCTACCCTTTAAGCTCCAATATTACAACCTAATATCTACACAAGTAAATTTTACACCAATGCATCTTTTTGCCCTTTACAGCCCCACAGGCTGACATTCCACTTGTTTTTGAAAAATAAAGGAAGAATCAAAGGCACTAGAGAGCAAGGAGGTAACAAATGGTAGAAACATAACAGGTAACTTTTCACAAGTAATACATTTGCAACTTAGGACCTGGTGAGAAGAATGGGGATGGCAATTAGTAGTGTGATTACTCCAAGTTTTCATAGCCTTCTCCCTCTGCTTGTTATCCGACCTTTCTGAAAGGACAGGTGACCAATAAATGAAGTTTGGCAGATGGTAAGGCAGCTCCTGCATGCTTTCTCAGAAATGCTGTGCTGTTCTGTTGTTCTAAGCACACACCACCAAATGTACAACCACCCATCATCACTGGGTCAACTTCACAAAATGTTAGGAAGGAAGCACTTAAAAGACTGCACCTGTAGGACTGAAAAGTTCGAAGCCTCTCTTCAATCCCCACTTATGAAGTAATTAGATTAAAGTAACAGAGGACTTTGTTTCTCCTTCAGCTGTTTCTCTCTTTTTTTTTTCTTTTTAAAGAAAAAAAAACCCTAATGAAAGCCTAAGGCAGAAGTAACTGAACTCATCGGCAGCAAGTCAAACTTACCTAAATTTTGAGTAAGCCTCACCTGGAGGGCCCTTTTGTATTACAAAAAATCCCCCAAACTTATTCCCCCACATTTCATGCACACTTCTGGAACTACACATGGTGTGCCTTGAGACACTGACCAAGTAATCTTGTTGCAGACAGTGCTGCACTCACATCCAGGCAGTAACAGGGGAGGGAGGAAGTAACAGGTGCTGGATAGGGATGCAGCATACTCAGAAAGTAAAACTTCAGCCATTTCCAAATCACTACAGTGATTTTTTTTAAATCCAAGATCTTTCAATCTTGTCAAATTTGAACAGAATACTTCAAATCATACAAATTCATAATCTATTACCTATATACTGGAGATGTTAAAAACAGCTACAAGATGACTAAGAATAATTTAAAGATTAAATGTAAAAAAGGATTAAAAAGATTAAGGAACTTGTAAATGTTCCATAATATAAATCAGACTTTACTGCATTAGTTGGTACAGCTATGGTTTGGAGGTGGACTCCAGATATCAGTACAAAGAAAAATTTTTATGGTTCCAACCATGAAAACACACGTAGACCAGATGTAACCACATTCCAATCACCATGTAAAGCAATACTCTATTAAGAAACGAAAGGGAACGTTTTACTGAAACCCTTAACCATGACAAACCTTTTTAAAATGCATTGTTTTTTTAAACAATGTTTTCTACCCCTGCACATTTTGAAGAGTTAACAGTAAAAAAACCCTTTGGAACTTCTGACATTTATTTTTTATTCCATTTACATTACACAAGGAGGTAAAACTAGTTACACACAGAGTTTTATCAACACTGGTCACCTACCTGAATTTAGGATTTTCCACCGTGACTACACCAACTTCTATTTCTGAAGGTTTGAAATCAATGGATAGTACAGTAGACAGGCATGTTATTGCTGTCTGAAAGATGACAAAAACCCTCAATCATTAAAAAGAAAGCACTAAGGCTTTTTTGTCTTAATAGACATAGCATTAACAACTACCCTGCCTTCTAGTTTAAAGTTATTTCCTTTCACTTCAAAACTACAGCTTAAAAGTTCCAAATAGTTTCCCCTTGCTACAGAACACAGTACCTCTTCACTCTTCTCCCTAAAAAGACCAATGTACAAGAAGCAAAGGGACATGTCATTTTCGTAGCAGAAAAAACACACAACAAAGATCAGCACACAGCAAAGATCCTGTCTGAAATGCCTTCTAATATGAAGGTTGTTCTAAATGCCACTAAATCATACTGGTATCCCCAACATCAAGCACTGCAGTAACCAATCACCAGCCACAACTGGAGTGCTACAATTACAGAATCTTCTTCAGCTAACATAAAGCAGAGAAAGCAGATTAGTTGACTATTTAAAATTTGCAGAATACCTTCAAATAGCTACACCTGCTCTGGCAGCAATACAGAACTGCAAGGAAAGAGGAAATCCCTAACTGCATTTCTCAATATTGCAATCTTACATGCAGAACATTCACTAAAAATACTTCAACAAATCTTGATTTTCTGCTGCTGGCCTACCTCTACTGTTTGTTCATATGTCCAGTCAAATTTCTTCTTTACTTTCTTTTCAAGAAAACTGGTTGACTCTGTCTGTTTAACTCCTGCAGCTGTGGCCTTGAATCCACAATAGTAACCTGCTGGATCACACTTGTACACCTGAGGGCCGTGTTCTTCATCAATACCAATCAAAATCATACCTTGAAGAAAAAATCTGTTAATTTATGTATTTCCCAATTTTACCAATTCAATTCAAGAACAGAATGGATACTTCTCTCCTGTGAAAACACATGCATGCACAGCAGTACATTTTTGGGAATCAGTCCCATACCTGGAGCTGTGATTTCCCTCTTTATCTCTAATTTGCCATTTCTTATGAGCATCTCATTACCAGGTGTGCTACTCAGTTTAGGGCAAATTATATTTCTGTCATTCCCAAGGACAGCTACTCACTAAAAATACAAACATTTTTGCCATGCTCATTGTGTGGAGAACCACAAAGACAGGAAATAAACAAGTTTAATCCTGATACAAAATTAACCCAGCCACAGTTCACATCCTGTGTTATACAACACAGAAGTGTAAAAAATAGTTCTATTACTTTTTTACTAGACAGCAACTTTACAAACATGTTGAAACTAATAGAAATACTAAAAGATCAAATTTGGATTTCTTGTTTGTAATCCTGAAAAGCTCTGCATTATATACCTTCTCCTGCTTTCTTTAAAGAAGAATCTGAAATGAAATGTGGAAATACCAGGATGTAACTGGGTCTTTGAAAACCATTTGACTAAGTTCAAGTTGGACAGATTTCAAGTAACACAAACTGATCACATCACTGACATGCCTCTGTGTTCACTCTCACTTCTTGATTTACAGCTGCATTGTCTCAATATGTGTATTAAAAAATAAGTCAAAAGCAATACTTGCAATAAAAACCCAAAACAGAACAAGGTCAAGGTTCTCAGTTATTTTCACTTTAAACTTTCACTTGTGTAACTTTTAACTAGTAATTATAGCTGAATAACTTCTGAGCAGTTATTACTACAACAGAAAAAAAAAAGTCATGGGAAATGAAGAAGAATACGTTTTCATTCATGTATTTTAAAAAATAAATTTCCAGTAGTATCACAACATGGGAAATGCCAAGGGAAGAAAGAAACAATCATTCCTGAAAGTTACAAGCATAGGAAAATTGCTCCATCATGGAAACTGTGGTGCAACTTTGAATGTTGCTTCTTTAGCGAGAAGTGCTAGGGCCAACTATGATTACGAGAAGTGATTCATCAATTCTGAAACTATTCTCCTTAAAAGAAAAAAACCCTAGCAAAACCCAACCAATCAAAAAGAAACTCAGACAGAATGTTCAATGACAAAGTAGCTGAGGAAACTTTTTAAGTCTTTTACCTCAGTTCTCGAACAGTTACGGGCACAGCACAGTTATGATTTGCTTACAGCCAAACGTAAGAGAAAAATCAAGTCAGAACCAACCTCAGAATACACAGATGACCACAATTAGCTACAAAAAAAAGACTTTTCACACAACCTTTTTTTTAATTTAAGCTGTTATAAAACAGGACATGCAGAAATATTTCAAAGGGAAATATTAGTAGCACTTCTCTACATTATCTATATGATGGCTGAGTTAACAGCAAAAATGATGCAGAAGTGTCCTATACACACTACTGAGATAAAACATTCACAAAATCTGCACAAGCATAACTGCACTCTCCATCTGTCTGTCTTAACAGCAATGTTTACCCAGACACACTGTATTTGGCTTGCCTGGCAAGGTTTTGGTAGTGAGGGGACTACAGAGGTGGCTTCTGTGAGGAGCTGCTAGAAGCTCTGCCCACGTTCAACAGAGCAAACACCAGCCAGCTCCAAGACAGACCCACTGCTGGCCAAGGCTGAGCCCGTCAGCAACACTGGTAGCACCTTTGGGATAATGTGTTTAAGGAAAAAAACCCCAACTTATTGGTCAGGACCAAATGCAGACAGAGAATGGAGTGAGAATACGTGAGAGGAACAACTCTGCAGTCACCGAGGTCACTGAAGAAGGAAGGGGAGGAGCTGCCAAAGGAGAGATTCCCCTGCAGCCCATAGTGAAGGCCATGGTGAGTTAGGATGTGCCCCTGCAGCCCACAGAGGTCCACAGTGGAGCAGAGATCCACCTGCAGCCCCCAGAGCAGGCAAATGCCTGAGGGAGGCTGTGGCCCCAAGGGCAGCCTGCACTTGGGCAGGTCCTGGCAGGCCCTGTGGCCCCGTGCAGAGAGGAACCCTTGCTGGAGCAGTCAGTTCGTGAAGGATTGCACTCCATGTAAGGGACCCACGGTGGAGCAGTTTGTGAAGAACTGCAGCCTATGGGAAGGACTCACTCTGGAGGAGTTCATGGAGGACTGTTTCCCATGGGAAGGACCTCACATTGGAGCAGGGGAAAAGTGTGAGGAGTCCTCCCCCTGAAGAGGAAGCAGCAGCAGAAACAATGTGTGATAAACTGGCTGCAACTCACCTTCCCATGCACCTGTGCCACTGGGGCAGATGTCAAGAATCAGGAATAAAGTTAAACCTGGGAAGAGGTAGGGGGAAGGTGTTCTGAAAATTTGGTTTTATCCTACTTTGATTTGCTCAGTAATAAATTCAATTAATTTCCCCAAGCTGAGTCTGATGATGGCAATTAGTCAGTGATCTCTCCCTGCCCTTATCATCAACCATGAGCCTTTCAAGGTACTTTTTCTCTCCCCTGTCCAGCTGAGGAGGAGAGTGATGGAGAAGCTTTGGTGGACACCTGGGTAACAGACAAGCTCAAACCACCACACAGACACCATGAAAAAGAGTATTTTGTACTCACAGACCTCACTGTGCAGTGCAAACAGATGAGAACCCAAAAACTAAGGTGAAACAGTATCACACATTTTAACGAGGCTACATAATTTCAAACGCTGCTCTCTCATTTGTCTGTTCATCACTCTTACTCCTTCAGTTACCCATTTTGAAAATGGGTGAGAATTTCTTAGATATGAAGTTGCAAGCTTAGACAAGAAACAGAAAAGATTAATTTCACACATTATACTTACAGCAACCAAGGGGCCTCATCTCAGCATTTTGTGTATAGACCTGAGAAATATCTGCAATCCTTTTACACAGCATATCCACAGGGATGTCATAGCCATACTTGTACTTCCAGTTGGCAGCCTCATAGCGGGCTCTCTGCACCTGGGATCTGCTGTCAGCTGGACAGAGAGAATTAATATTAATTTCACTGAACATGTACCAAGTTTATTTTTAGCATTGCCTGAGAATGCAAATTCCAGGTCCAACTTTACATTGTCTTTAAATACACCCATTAGAAGAACTAGGTAAGTTCTCCAAAACCAGACTGAGTGGAACAAATCTCCTAGAGCACCCATTGGTTTTATATGATGTGAAGCTGGGGAACTACATAAAAAACCTGACACACTTTAGATACTTAAAAAAGATGGTGAAATAAATACCTGTCATTCCTGTCATCACACAGCCAATATTCTCAGTAATTTTGAATAAATGAGTCACTGTGTTGGAATCCAGTAACTTGTCCTAAAGAAATAGAAATAATCTAATAGAAAACAATGTCCTTGAAGAAAAAAAAAAAGAAAGAAAAACCCCACTCTGAATGCTCTGGTATCTACAGAAGAGCCCAAAATGATCCACTAACAGCTAAAAATTGTTTTTCAGGCTCTCTGCTGTTTACTGCTGCAGGCATGCAAAGGAAGAAACTGGAGAATAGGGAAGATAAAAACTGCAGTATCTGGAAAAGGATGACATGATCAACATCATGTCCTTTTCTCTCTGAAGAAACTTTCAAAATCCACATACAAGAACTTGCTCTCATTGCATGCTGCCTTCAAACACAAAGAAGTGGCCTCCTATTGTAACAAATACACCATCACTGAGCCGAAGCACTCATGAAACCCTGTTCTGCACACTACTGGTATAACATTTTCTCACTAGGAATTACAGAAATCAGAGAGCTGATTATGGACAACTCAGCCCCTACAAGCCAGAGCTATGTATGCATCTGAATTACAGCAGGATCAACCTTATATTTTAGCTTTATCCCTTCAACAACTGCAGAGGAAACCAGTGTTGCAGTACTTGGTGAGGAATGTACAGCTGAGCACTAAATGGAGTCAGAACTTGTAATAAGCACAACAATAATTAGACATTCAATTCAAACAGCAATACATGACAGTGCTAATAAATAAAATATCAACGCTGTGGAGTCTCAACCTCACCCTTTTTCTACTCTCCCCCCAGACCCCCCTCCCCCAAAACCAGACTACTTACAGGTACTTTCTTCTGTGTTACAATTACTGCAGAATCTTTCCCACGAACAGCTACAGATGTAAGTCCACCTTGGTTTATGGCCTTAAACGCATATTCTAGAAAAATAAGTAAGTTTTCATAAAATCTTGTGTCAGAGATACCAGTACAACTAACTCTTGACACATCTGCCCCCCTCCCCAGCACAGGAATCTTGCCACATTATGGCCTTTTTATACTTTAATACGTGTGCAACACTTTGAGGACTTTGTGTCCTTAAGGTCTTTAGTACAATGAGCACAAGAACTTTCTGATTAGTATTAAAAGTCATACTCGCTTTACAAAACCAGTCACTTAACAGCAACAGAATATGTTTTAGAACAAAAAGGCTGCTCCAAACTTGATTAAAATGGTTCAGCCTTAACCTACAGTAACCATAAATTCCTATAGAAGAATTTTTGACATGAACTTTAGTATTTAAAGCATTGTTACCATTGTGAGGATAAATTTCTTTTCTAGTTCTTAACTGATACAGATGAAAACTGATAAGATGAACCAGGCCCAGGAGACCGGTTTTAACCTTATTATCACATTTTCTGACTTGACATTCAAATATTGTAATGCTTTTATTCACTTTTTAAAATGAAACCTACACAAATGCCAACTAAACAGCATTATTCACATAAGTGCAATGGATTAAGATTTACTTGAAATGATTCATGAAATAAATTTCCCTGTTTCTAAAGCTCTAGAAACAACAACTTTAAAAACTATCTGGCAATATATGATAAATATTCAGAACATCCTAACACTTGGCTAAGAAAGTCAAGTTTCAGGCAGCAGGTAAATGCAGGTGAACTTTCTGTTAGCTATGTAAGTAAAACAGAATTTAGAACACGTCTAGAAATAGCCTAATAAATTGCCAAAACTATCTTCTAAAATAATGGGAGCAAGAAACTCAGCCGTTTTAAAAAGCTGCATTCGCATTTATGGAATAGATTGTAAAACAGAAGAGTAATAATCTGAAGATGAAAAAACCAAGTCTTGGAATACCACGATCTTAATGTTCAATCTGCTGAGTCAGTGTTGAAGAAGGGCTGATTGTCATGTGTTTATGGCACTGTATTTGTTACTCTCAGACACCAGAGCACTTACTGGTTACCCAAACATGCCATAAAGGACATGCTCCCTTTCCCCCGCTAGATGCACAACTTCGCTCCCCTCCTGACCTCTCCTCCCCTGGGAGGATCAGTGCCAGCCTGCACAGAACCCAGTGAGACATCAGCCAGCACTGCCCACAAACGGGTCACGTTTGAAGCCCACGCCCAGCTCTGCAACACTTGTTTATTCATGTGTACAAATACCTGAAGGGAGGGCATAGAGCCGAAGGGGAGAGCCAGGCTATCTCAGCAATGCCTAGTGACACAACTGAATCCGGGGCGATCAGAACAAACTGAAACACAGGAGGTCCATCTGAACACCCAAAAGCATTTTCTGCCTGTGATGGTGACTGAACACTGACACAGATTGCCTGTACTCCCAGGCACTCAGCAATAGGACAAGGGGGCACGGGCTCAAGCTCTGCCAGGGCAAATTTAAGTTGGATATCAGAAAAAAATTCTTTACAGAGAGAGTGCTCAGGCATTGGCATGGCCTGCCCAGAGAGGGGGTGGATTCACCATCCCTGGAGGTTTTTAAACTGAGATTGGACGTGGCACTGAGTGCCAT
>JAOXXN010000065.1:38394138-38404202 GCA_026770055.1 Myrmophylax atrothorax | reverse complement strand
GTAAATAGTTGCATACAAATATATAAAGGAGGATTAAGTTGGTTAATCTGAGTTCACTAAAGCTAATAAAACTTAGCATTGTACCTACTGCATCCACACACATTTTCACGTACAGAAGTCAACAGTGCAGAAATATCAACCATGAGTAACTTAAGCAACCCCTTACAAATTCCAGATGAAAATATTTTTTTTGCCTGATATTTTGCTACATTAAGGAAAGATTAGCAGAAAGTGAAGTGAAAAAAATAAAGGTTTTCAAAGAACACTTGAGGAACTAATTCCACATAATCTAAAACAAAAAAAGTCAACTTGCCAGCAAGATAATCCTGATGGTACAAAACAAGAAACAAGTCCTATAAGCAGATTATGAGTAAAAAACAGTCTCAGGAACACAGCTGCACTAGCGGTATTGCAAGTCAGTAAGAAATTGCCGGTGTTTGAACTGCTGGAGTTTACCTCCAATAAAAAAATGGAAACACCTTCTAATTACACTTAGGGTTCAACACAACAGCACCTGGATTTCCAAATACAGACTGGTCAATGGTGGCTGTTCCCAAGTTTGTAAAAGACTTAACTGCCCTGGATCCAGCTCCCTTAAGTTTTTCTTTCTGGAGGTTATAACTAGTGGCACTTTGTACCTGTTAGTTATGTGGACTTCCTTGTTCTACATGTTACTAGCATATGAGGTTCTCTAGCATGAAGTGCTTCTGGGAAAAAATTGAGAGGTTGGTATAAATTAGATACAGTTTTGCAAAGGAAAAACGCAAACCAGGCTTAAGTTGTAATAAAGGAATCAACATTTTAAAATTTTGAAACTCCTGCTTGCACAACAACACGCTGTCCCTCCCCTGCTTACCACAGACACTAACCTTATTTACACAACTAAAACACAGAAGACAGGAATTATTTTTGTTTTCATAACATGAAAATAATCTTGTCCTGCACATTCCCTTATCTGACACAACTTTATGAAAGAGCATTTTATCTCATTTTAGGCCTAGGCATTTCACGGGGGTGGTCTACAAGGAGTCACAGAACTTACACAGGGGGTTTCCTAAGTGTGTCTACTCCCACGCCTGGCTGCTTCTTAAGAAAGGAAGACATGAGACACACAGTAACACTTGTTTTAGTCACAGAGGAAACTAACTGAACATAACACTGCTAATAAAAATCCAGCAGTAGTGATTTCTCATTTAAAAAGACAGGGGTATTTTATTAATCTAGTATTTCCAGAAGTTATCTAAAAGATATTATCTGCCACTACACAATGCAAATATGCTACATGCAGTAAGCTCTGTGTAGATGCACCTTTGGAATGTTTCCATGGTACTTAGGCAGCAAACACCAGATGCTCAGTTGGACAATCTATTCAAAAGGTAATCTGTATAAAACATTAAAAAGTATACAACACACAAATTCCCCATGTGCTATTAATTTTCTTGAGAAGGAAGATTACAAAATTAGTGAAAGAATGGCCTGTTGTGAATGAGCATCTTTCAGATTTGGACAGCAAGGAATATAAAGCCACATTTTCCCTGAAAACAGGAATTAGAAGATGTTATTTTGCCCTGAAAGGAAAATAGGCATGGTTAACTGGCTGCTTCAATTCATATGGCAAGATATAGTTGAGGCAGAGTAGTAAGAAGTTGTGAACAGCTACTGTTCTGCACAAATCACTGGCCATGCAATAAAGCACTAGAACTGATTACATAGATAACTACCACTGCAGTCAGTCTTACTTTCTTTTCTTCTGACAGGGCACATCAGGATCCATGTTTCTTTCTGAACTACACAGACATTTTGATCATCTTCAAAGATCACTAGATCTCTCTTTAATAAACTCATGCTCAGTATGTTCTGCTTGCAACCTATTTCATAGTTTATTAGTTACATTTAAACTATTCCTGTGCCATCCCAGTCCTTGTTTAATTAGATCTTTCTCAAGCTTCTCCTAAACATTAACATTTTACTTACAATAATTTTGCATTCACAGGACTTATCAAATGACACTGATGGAGCCAGGGTGTAGCCTTGTAGTTCTTCAGTGAATCAGTGAAAAACTAGCACACTTGTATGATACTTTGGCTGAGTGTAGACAATTCATTTGTCTTTGAGACACTCCCAGAGACAGGAGCTTGTTCCCCATAAGGAGATGAGTTCTTTGTTTCCGCAGCAATGCTATTTTTTTGGAATTCCCTCTCCACCACCAAGCTCCTGCCTTCATATCACAATGCACCTTTTTTTTTCCCTGTTATGCTGATACAATCTATTTGGTGGGCCATGTTGTCATCCAGACCACAGCACAACTGCAGCTGTGCTCACACAGCAGGACACGAACTTCTGGATTGGAGGAGCTGAAGTGAAAAGAGGTGGGGAGGTAGAGCAGTAGGACAGAGAACACACACTCCACAGAATTATGCTGATGTTGAACTCCTCCTATCATGTAAAAACCCTGAGCTTTGCAAATGTGAAATAAAGCAACTGAAAATGCTGTAATTGGTATTTTCACATTTTAAAAATCAATTAGACCTAGGAAGAATCACTTTTTAGGGGAGAATAAATATTAAGTTTTCCATCTGAAGAGAGCTGTTCTACACAAATCCCTGGAAATAGTTTTGCAGTGACATTCACAATTCTGCACAATCTAAAGGGGGGATCAAACATAAGAGTTAAACTAGGAGAGCAGGGAATCCTTGTCATGCTGCAAGATTTCTTTAAATTTCACAATAGCCTTATGAAGTGAATGCATAATGACATCTCCATTTCACATGAATGCATAATAGAGCTCAAGGAAGATAGATTAATTATTCTACCTCATAGAAGGAACTATGAGCAGAGCAGGATACAGACTTCCTAAGGCTTCACTACTGGTCACCCTTTCTGATCACTAGATCATGCTGTGCCATGTGTCCCCAGTTTCAAAGGTCAGCCTGTGATAGGACAGCCTTTCTCCTCAGATACCATGGGTAGTTTCCCATTTGTCACACGGGAAACCCCTGCACGCTGCTGCTGGGAGGCAACCATTCAGTGATTCAGCAGGTGACTCACCTGTATACACGGATAGCATGAAGAATAATCACTCAAAAAATATTTAAATCACAATTTTTATTAACAAATCATGTTTGACGTTCTCTAAACATTTGGTTTCACTAACTGCCATTTAACACCAAAACACATCTACAATCAGACTATCTGCTAAAAAGAGCAACAAACTGCTTTATTATTGCTATTTTCACCTGGTTTTGCTGCTGCCTCCCACCCAGCACTGTAGCTGTGAAACTGCAGAGGCAAGCCCAACACAGAGCTGCCATAACTACAGTGTGTCAGGCAGGGCTGAGCAGGAGTGTTTTCTCCAAAGGTTTGCAAGAACCTGGAGGCAGTCAAAGGAGGTGACTGTCCAACTTTACTCTTCACTGGTGTGGCCTCACCACAACTCCCCGTGTGCAGTTTTGGGTGCCACAATACAAGAAAGATACTAAGCTCTTAAGAGAGTATCCAGAGGAGGGCAACAAAGATGGTGAAGGGCCTTGAGGGGAAGCCATATGAGGAGCAGCTGAGGGCACTTGGTGTGTTCAGCCTGGAGAAGAGGAGACTGAGGGGAGACCTCATTGCAGTCTGTAACTTCCTCAGGAGAGGAAGAGGACGGGCAGACTTCTCTGTGGTGACCAGTGGCAGGACCTGAGGGAATGGCCTGAAGCTGTGCCAGGGGAGGTTTGTTTGGGTATTAGGAAAAGGTTCTTTGCCCAGAAGGTGGTTGGGCACTGATACAGGTTCCTCAGGGAAGTGGTCACAGCACCAATCCTGACAGAGCTCAAGATACGTTTGGACAATACTCTAAAGCAACATGGAGTGATTCTTGGGGTGTCCTGCAAAGGACCAGAAGTTAAACTGTGATGACCTTTGTGGGTCCCAACTCAGGATATTCTATGATTCCATAAATAAATTTCTGCCATCCTCACATTTATTTGATTTAACAGTTTCACCATTTTTGGTTCCCTTTTTGGTTTCCCATACTGTAGACCAAGAAAAGAAGCTCAGAAAACCCCTGTGTACTTTAGTCCCACACACAGGAGACAAATGGGAAGCCAGAGGTTTTTCCCACAGCACAGCCAGTTACTCAGGGAAGGCAAGTGTGCTCCCTGCAAGAAAGGCTGGACTTTCTCATTGAGCCTGGTAATTGCACCAAAGCAGGTTCAACACCATTACCTCAGCACCAAATACAAATGCTTCTTTATATTCTCTACATTATTACTGATGACACAGCATAAATTAGGATCAAAGTCCTCTTCACTCAAATGCAGGAGCAGCATACACGTTTCTTCATCCCTCTACAGATTTATCTGCCCCTGACTAGCAAGGGAGTAGCTACTTTGAAGGGAAAGCAAGCAGGTGATGGATGAGTAACAGTCACTAAGATTAATCAGCCTGGTTTACTTTCTGCCCTTTTGACAGCCAACAGCTAATTCTTGGGAATTATCCCTTATGACATCAGGGATCTCTGCAATACTACAGAAACAATATTGTTGGGAATACTTGTATCCTGTGTTACAGCAAGACTATTTAGATGGATGTAACACATTCATCACACAAAACTCTACCAGCGACAGCACTTCACACGTCAATGACAGCAATCACACCATGTTTAACATGTTTTAACCTGCCTACATTGACTCCACACCTAGAATTGACTTACCTTCTCCTGACGCATTCACTAGATATGTCTTAACTCCCTACCACAATTCATTAAAATTCGCAGTTCATTTTTGGATGTTAGCTTTTACTTTGACTTCACAGTCAACTATATTATTGATTAAGCAGGAAAACTAAACCACAGAAGCAGATACTCAAGTTGATTTAATATAGATTGAGGTTGGTAAAGTAGTCTCAGTTTGCAAGATGAGGTGATGGCTAAATATAGCTCTGCTGCTTGCAGAGTAAGTTTGCATTCAGAGGCTGAGGATGTTTTTGCAGGCAGGTCCAAACTGACTGGTACCAACGTACCAAGACACACGGTGCTCCTGCACAGTCTAGTGTTCCCAGTGCCCGAAGGACTTGGCTCAAGTGGCAATAGTGGGTGAATGCAGACACCCAGGTTTTAGGTCAAAATTGACTGCAATGATACTCCATGGACCGCATCCAAGCTAACGAACCCTCTTGAATCCTTGGTAGTACAGAGAATAAAGCACAGTAACCGTAGATGTATTCAGGTCAGATACAGAAGGAATAGCACAATTTATATATTTCTGTATTTATGGTACCCTGGCTATGCTATTATGCCAGTAATGGAGATATCTTTACAATTCTACTTGATTTCAACTGAAGGTGCAACCTTCTAAGGGTTATCTTTGAAACAATTCTGAATGTAGAAATAGTACATTTGTAAATAGGCTCTGACATTATATTCTGCTATTATAAACTATAGGTAAAGTTTCCAATTTCAAACAAGCTTGAAGAGCCACCTGTTTTTTACTCTACTGACCAGCTCAGAAAACCAAAACTGTACTAATTAACTTCATGTTAGGTAAGACTGTTATGGATTTCTACTATGCAGATAGGGAGGGAAAGGTCCCTATCCTTCCTGGCAGAGAGCCACATAATAAAAAAAGGTTTTGAAATAGTTATTTTCTAATATATAGTCTAATTACAGTCATATCCTGCTCTGTCTTGTTCCCAAAGGGCACAACAAGTAGTTAACTGATGGTTAGTTGATACAGCAGTATTTCCTAGGAGAATTAATAGAATCATGGTGGGATGCATGCAGAGACCAAAGAAACATATACACAGTTTAAACACAGAATTAAAGTGTGTGTATGTGACATGAAGGTTGGGGAGGTTGGAGTGGGATCATCAGGTGGAGGAGGTACTAACTTTTTGGAGTCTGGCTTTTCAGAATGGATTGTCACTTTAAAAAGACCTCAGCCACTTTGTCAGACCTTACAGGTGACAAACCTTTTAGTGTGACCATTATTGCCCATACTTTTTAAATGTCTCTGCTTTTGAATTGTAGTATTTTCATCATCATGAACTGTAGACAAATGAAGTTTAACCATGAATAAAAGAAAGAAAGATGGGGTATGACAGTAGTTAACATATCATGTTCTTGAATTAACAATGCCAAGAACTCTTGAAATGACTAAAGAAAATATAGACAGGTGGAGAACAGCACAAATTATAAAAGAGAAAACCAGACTATTTTTTGTGACTCTTATAACAATTCAAGCTGTACACAAACAAATATTCTTCAGTTGCCTAGTTGCACTTTTAGAGGTTAAATTTTGTAAGCCACTGCAGTGCCAGTCAAGTTTCTCAATCCAAAAGTTTTGTTAACCAGCTACAATACCATTTTCTTTCCCAATCCAAAAAAATGCGATGTTGATATAAACATGCTAGCAGACCCTTTGGTGTTGGCTTAGCAATTATGAAATATGAATAAAGATGGAAGAGAAAGGGTGAATTTGAAATCCAAAGCAGCATTCTGATAGGGCAGCAACTGGGAAATGTCCAATTCTCAATTAACTATAGCCCAGTCCTAGCAGCTTCTATGTTAATGAAAACTTAAACATTTTCTATTTTAATTGTGGACTGGAAGTAAAACATTGCCTTTCATGAATTTGAATTTTCTGAATGTCATTTTTTCTTAAGTCTTGTAAAAGGACAAAAATATTTGTCTTTTTCTGATCTTCTCTATTTTTTCTACATAGCTGATACTACTGTATACTTTTATTTCTCCTCTTACTCATCTTCTTTCTTCTAACAACAAATAAATACCAAGATCTTGACAATACATACGGGAGAGCTTCCATGGATTTTATTTTATCCAGGCATCTCCTGAGAACCTATTATTTTGTATCAAAACTTGGAGATTTGAAAAGTAATAAAAAAGGTTATCAATATCAACCCTCCACACCAAGGAGAGGAGTCATCCAGGTGATCCTGTCTATCTGTAATTACAAAAGAGTAGGAAAAGAAACACGTTAAATCTGAAAGGGCATGAAGTGTTCCCTTTGCATTTCCACATATCAATACTACCCTTTGTTCTCATCCTTGAATTCTTTCTGCCTGAATTACTGTTTCTTCCACAGTATTTTCTTACTGATGACTACACATTGCTTCCTTGCACCTTTATTACACATATATCATCTTTATACTCTTGAGGAAGAAAGTTACATTAAAATGAAAAGGTATGAGGTTTTACTTATTTTTGTATAGGCTTCAGATGTGTAACTTTACCTATCAGAGACACTGACTGTAAATGGAATAATTGTTCCAGCTGAAGTCATAGCTTCAGGCGTCTGCCATCCTTCACCTGAAATCCAGTCTCTGCCATTACATGGACACTCTTGCTTTTCTGCTATTATTGCAGTGTACAAAGACTTAAGGACATATCAGAGTTTCTCTTACCATTTTTCATTTTAGAAACTATGTAAAAAGCTAGCTATTAGAAAGGAACATTCATGAACTAAATGCAGCCGTGCCAGTCTTAAGATTTTCATAGTGTAGGTGAGAAGTTATATTTAAGTACTGAAAATCCAAAATGTGAGCAGGATCTCTGGGTAGTGGTGGCAGCAGTGGTGATGGGGTGTTATGAAAATGAAAGCACAAGCTTGACTGATATTTTCCATAGATAGGAAATAACTTGATGCAGGAATGAAATTGTCTTTGTAAGACTGAAACTGACAGTTTAAAAGATACCAATACTTTAGCTCTCACCACTGGCCTATGCAGATGTCTGCACAGTGTGACTGACCTAGTCTGATGTTAAGTGTTTTCCCCGTCTCCAACCTGTGGTTCAAAAAGTCCCAGACAGTACTTTTGTTCTTTGAGGAAAAGGTGCTGCAGCAGTTGGGGAGAGCACAAAGGATGTTACAGAAGTCACAGGCATGATGCTGTTTAAGGTACATTAAACCTTTGCTTCTGCAGCAACACCTCATGTTTTAATAAACTTGATAGTTCCACAAAAACTTGAAAATAAGGACTATTTCTATGCTCACAGGTCATCAAAAGGCTTATCATCTAGGTAAAATGACATGACAACCAAAGAAACACATCAGTAAATTGATGGCTTGCAGTTGAAAAAAAGTAGAGTACAACATGCAGCAAATATTTATAAAACAATTTTCACACTGCTTTCCTTCTGTTTCTCATTAGTACTATTTTCCAGTTGCCTGCTACAGATTACAATACAGAGGTTACCTTCAAAACTTTTATCTACCTTCAAAAACAATTGTTCCAGTAAGAACTTTTGCAGCTCTTAACATACATAAATACATTAACAAACACTACTGAAATGAGCAGTGACTTCTCTGAAGGTCAGAAAGAGGAAAAATTTGTTTAATATGAAAGGGAACATATAAAATATTCTTCTTCAACAGTATAAAAATCAGCAGAAGAAAACTAACGCACAAAGGTCTGAGATGGAGGAGCAGCTGTGTGGTCAGTCAGACCCACCTAGCCCAGGCTGACCATGGATCAAGGCTTTCATCAAGGAGGAACTAAAGAGAGGAAATCTGTTCAATACTGCTAAGAACACAACTGGTATTTACCAGTCTGGAGAAAACTGAGGGGACTTTCGTATACCAGTACACCTTGCACTGCCAGTACCATGAGGCAGAGCTTCAACTGTCTCAGTTGGATCAAGGCTTACCCTGGTAACTCACTCACTGTTCCTACAAAACATGCAGAGTGTATCACAAGTGAAGTAAAATGTGGGCCAGCACTATTTTTCTTACTGCAGTCATTAGTTTTGATCGAGTATCATTGCAGACTCATGCCATTTTACTACTAGTAACACTGCTAGCCCTATCTATGCCTGTAGATCCTAAGCACTGAAGGTCAGAAAGGCCCTCACGATAGCTAAAATCCACAAGATCTAATTTACTTTTATGCATTTAATATAAGTTTATTGATAGTAATCTGCAATACTCAATAACTGGACACTGGTCAGGCCACTGTTTTATCTGAAGCATTTTTCTTTAACTCAGAAGATACAGCAATTTGACAAAGAAATAGTATAGTCAGCTCCTACAAATTAATTACAGATGGTATTTGTCATTTGTCTAAAGGCTTGACCTCCAGGCAACAACTGGTTATACGAAAAATTTTGCCAACTTAGTCATTTTTTTCCTGTCCTCAAGAGAAATAAGCTTGAGAATATGAAAATATGACCAGCAGAACAGCTAGGACAACAGAAGCCAAATAAGAACCACCCTCAACTCTCCCTTTTTCATAAAAGGATCTAATTTTTAAAGCTAAAATTAAGGATTCAGAATTAGTTTCCAGGTATATTACTATACCAGCCAGCACATTTGAAGAATTATGTTGCATCTTTCCCTCCTTTGTCCATTTCCATGGAAAAGATGCAGATACACAGCTAACAACTCCTGGATCACTCAGGACTGAACAGCAGTGCTCAAGTGCAATACAGAACTACAGTTTCAGAAGTATTTTGTTTACCAAATTTATCATATAGTAAAGGGTTAAAACCTGTGTCGTATTAGTGGTTATGTTTTGTTAGCTAGGCTGGCAGGCTGGATGGGCTTGTAGAAATGAGAGTGTGTGGGATAACAAAAAAGAAATCCCTAACCTATAGCACTGGACTTTCTGAAAGCCCATTTGGGAATGCCCATTCAATGGAAAGCTGGAGATTTTCACCCTTTAAGGCATGACCTGAAGATACGTATCAATGAGAAGTGAAAATGTCAAAACCCTCAAATTCTTTTACTTAAGACACTTCCTCTAACTACTGAGGCTTTGGGCCATTACACAGAAATGGATTTAAACAATACAGTGCAATGTTTTACAGGGTATCATGTACATGACTTCAGATGATAAAGCAGTGTAGCAACATTAACACTAGCCAAGCCCAGGGTAACTCCTCCTAATATGGAGCAGAGGAAATCAGCATCATTAGGACTGTCTGGCTCTGCTCTATGCTTATTTGCTTGCAACCTTCTTACTACTACTTCATTTTATTTACTGAAACTGTGGTAGAAGAAAACTCCTTCCTTCCTTTCTTTCTACCTATCTATCTATCTATCTATCTATCTATCTATCTATCTATCTAT
>JAOXXN010000065.1:38354605-38366787 GCA_026770055.1 Myrmophylax atrothorax | reverse complement strand
TCCGCCTCCCGCAGTGCCGCCATCTCGGGTCCCCGCCCCGCCCCGCGGAGAAACGGAGGCCCCTGTTATGGGGTCAGTGGCAGCAGCGGCGCGGGGACAGCCGCGAGAGCTGCTCTGCCCAGCACATGCCCCGCGGCAGCCTTGGCTGGGAACGCTTTATTCGCGAGTGAGCGCACGGAGCTGGTGCGGGTGCGCTGGGACATCCCCGACCCGGCAGAAGGAAAGGCCATCGATGCTGCTGCTCGCAGTAAGCAGCACCTTAAGCGACGCTGCCACTGTGAAACAGCAACGCTGCTGCCCTGTCAGGCATCCCCGTGTATCTGCTGCAATTACATACCTTACTCAAAATATATATGTGCCACACGTTGTTATATATGTGATAGGCCTGTGCTCCATTCATTTCCACCTAATCTGTATGTTAGTAAACAGCACAGCTGTATAATCCTCAGTATTAACTATCTTTTAAGCCCCTCGTTACATTAGAACTCAAAAAGTATAGCATGAAAATTCTTTTCTATATCAATCAGCCAAAAAGAGTGAACAAGAGCTGAAAGATGAAGAAATGGAATTGTTCACAAAATATTATATGGAATGGAAAGGAGAAAAAACAAGTGGCAGTGCATCATACACAAACATCCCACGATTTTACTACAGGGTAAGTGTGGTATCCAGATAAACTTTAACAAGAGGCTGTTCTGTGTTATAAAGAAAGTTGTGCACATTCAAAGGGACCCTGCAGCTTCAGAAGCTGAAGTAGATTGAAATCTGAGTAGTGTGAATAGCTTACCGTATTTTTTTATTTTTGTGCAGTTGTGAATTTCTGCAGTTTTAAATAATTACTAAATCACATCAAAGGCCATGAAATAGTTTGCTCATCAGGCTGCTTGCTGAAGATAGGAAGTCCTCTTTCAGAGACACTTCCTGTTTTAGCTAAATTGTGACATACCTGTGTTATGTATCTTTTGGTTCCCATTTAGACATGAGGGGATGCTGCTTCATGAAAATGGTGGGTCATTTGTCTTGCAGACTGATGATAGATCTGTTGCTTGCATCACCCAGCAGAAATGCTTGGTCCAGCAACTTAGGTGTGAGATGGATCATATTGGGATGGTAGCACAAGTTTGACATTTGGGTTTTGCTGGTACTTGTCAACTTGACGTGCTCAGCTGGTATCTAAACTCTCACAGTCACATATTCCTTGCATTTCTGCCAGTTAGGTTCTCAAGTTTCAATTGATGAATGCATATGCAACTCTTCAAGTTCCAGTAGTGCTTTACAGTTTGGCACATAAATATTGGCAGAACTTTGACACTGGGTGTTCTTCCCACTTACTTGTTGGGTAGAACAAGTCTAGTAGACATGCACACCTTTGAGAGTCAGGCCTACCAAAAACTAGAAAGGACTGCTCTCTCCTGAATGAAAACACAATGGTAAATGTCTTTTATGTGTGAGCTCTCATATCTTGCAACCACGGGAAAGTGCTTACTGGATGGGTTATCAGGTGTATCTCCATCTCTCATGTTGAAGATGTCCTGCTTTAAATGAATACTTCAGCATTGAAATGGTTCGAGTTAGTATGGAAGTGATATCCCCGTAGCAGAAGCAAGTACCATACAACGGTGCTATCCTGGCTGTTTGCTGTCAAGTAAACAGCTTCACCAGAGTGTATCACTCAGGACTTGCTTTGTAGTTTTTGAATGGTACCACTGTGCAGAAAATTAAAATGTCACAATGTTTCTAGCTGCCAGCTGAAGATGAAGTCTTGCTTCAGAAATTAAGAGAAGAATCTAGAGCTGTCTTTCTGCAAAGAAAGAGTAGAGAGCTGTTGGATAACGAAGAGCTGCAGGTATGAAAATGTTTTCTGTATGTCTTATGATGGCTTCTGAAAGGATTTTGGTTATCTACTGTGAGAGTTTGACAGAATCCTCTAGTAAGATGCTTTGTATTTGGGCACATAGACTGGTTGTGAAGTATTAGCTAAAGCTGAAACACTGCATAGACTTGGGCTGGTAACATCAATGTAAAGCTTCCTGTAAAGTTACGATGTATATGAGGACTAAATTAACAGCTTCTGGGTTTCTAGCACATTGCAATGATTTCCCTGGTGGGCCCAGATCAAGAAGTAAGTTCTGTTTGCGTATCACTGAAAGAAACTCCAAAGCTAGTTGATTTTACTGCACTGCAAAGGTAAAAGGGGTGTGACCCTAGAAATCCTAGTGGGTGAGAGAGAGTGAGCATGTTTTTATCAGCAGTTTAAGGCACTGGAAGAAGCACCTTCTTGCTTTTCTGGCTGAACTGACAAATGTACTGACTAACTGAGAGAACCTTGCATCAAACCCACGTTTTTGCCGAGTTTCTTAACTCCTTTATCTTAAGCACAGTCCCATATCTAGAAAGACACCTTCTTAACCAAATATAAATATCTTTTAAGAATCTATGGTTTCTGCTGGACAAACATCAGACATCACCAATGATTGGGGAAGAAGCAATGATCAATTATGAGAACTTTCTGAAAGTTGGTGAAAAAGCTGGGCCAAAATGCAAGTAAGGCTTTCTTCTCTTGTGTATGCTCACTTTGGTGAAACCTAAGTGCTGCTGTAACCTTCAGTTGCTAAAATAGATGTGAACTGTTTAGTGGTGAGATAAAATCATGTCCATGAAGTTATTGATGAACTAGTTGCTTTACATCCTTGTAAAGATGTATTGCTCTGCATCACTCAGGAAACTTTGATAGAGATGCCTGCAAGAGCAGTACTGTGTCCTTTTGAAGAAGAAATTTTTGTCAGCATGAGCATTTTTATGCTGCTAGTGATTAGTAAACCACACATTTTGTATTTGAACTGGAAATCATCTCCAGTGATACTGCCCAACCTTCCGTAATATCTCCTGACGCAGAATTTCCAACCAGATGTTCTGTGTACAGCATGCAGTGAATATTCCTTCTTTATGCTCCTATTGGAGATGGCTGTTGTGCACATAGGTTTGTGATTGAGTTTTGGGCAAAAGCAGATTAATTGTCAGTACTGGCAGTTCCATTTATGTGCATATTGTAGAAGATTGGAAGCTACCAAACATATTGCACTAAAGAGAAACTAAATTGAATAAAAACTCTCAAAACTCTCACATCACCAAAGGGTCTCATGAACAGCAAAGGCAGCTGCTTTTTATTGAGTTTACCATTGTTACTGATGACTGTAATGTTAACACATTCTGTGTTGTTAGAACATTATTTTGCAGTATCTCTAAAGTTCAAATGCTGCAACTGGATCTGTCAGTGCGGCGTTATCAGATGCACAGAAATAGCTTTGTGTTTGTGTTCTACAGGCAGTTCTTCACAGCGAAGATCTTTGCTAAGTTACTCCATAATGATCCTTATGGGAGGATATCTATCATGCAGTTTTTCAATTATGTCATGCGGAAAGGTTAGTTGATACTTCTGTGGTAAAGAGAAGTTGTTTTATTTTAAGGCTATTTTCAGCTTTATTAATTACTTGATGTTCTCTTCAACAGCAGTGGGATCTAGCACTTAACTGTGAACACTATTTTCCTGGAGGCTGGGGATTTTTTTCTGCTTCCTATGAGGTGGGAATCCACCTACCTCTGAAATCCACCTTTCCCCAGCCAGAGATATCCTTGGTCTGTTGTTCTATATATCATCATTCTGGTTTCTTTTATTCAGGCAATACTCTGAAGTGCAAAACAATAAAGTTCCATGGCAAGTGTCATCCTAACCACTGTTACCAGGCAGATAGTTTTGTTGTTTTTCCCTCTATAGAGTGGTGTTGTCTGTGTTTGTCAAATAAGTCAGTACGTTTCTCTGCTTGCCACTATAGCCTTACAATATTTTCAGCTATTTTTTATTGTAAATAACCACATGGGCTGAAAAAATGCTTTTTTTAATCTTTTAGATCTTATTTAAAAAACATTAGGCTGGCTGGCAGAAAGGAAGGTCATCTCATTGTCTTTTGCCCTGGCTGCTGTGTTCTTAGATCTGCTAGAGCCTTCGGGAGAGCAGAATGATGCCTTTCTTGGAGTTTAACTTAAAATCTTCTGGTGCAAAGGATGAGAGATGTTTTGAGCAGGAAACATGGTGTGCAGATATGCACAGTATGCAGAAGAGGAGCAATAGACCTATTTTCAAAAACTTGTGAAGAGTTCTGTGAAAATTGTATGCATTTCAGAAAGGCCTACCCAGATGGACACAACAGGGGTTCTTTCAGAGCTTTGTTTCACCCAGTTTTAAGTCTTGTGTGTTTATAGTGATACCTTTTTTCTAAACAAAAAAATAAAATTAAAAAGCTGCCACCACCACGAAATCACTTCATGATCTATGATGCACTTACCTTTAAACTCAGCCAGTGAAGAAACAGCCTCACTGTATAACCTCTGTCATCTCTGAGTGACACTTAGGCCACCTTGAGAAACACTTACCTTGAAGACATGTTATGAAGGAGAGCTCATATTGCATAAGAGGAACTTTTGAACTGTTTTTTTCATAAAATGGGAATTAAATTTAGCATTGAGTATGAGAATAATAGTTTTTATGCCAAATATACTTCATCACTGTTACAGTGCTTTAACAATGGCCTCAAGCACATTGTCCTGTAGATTGTCCAATTAACGTGCCTTATCAAGCAAAAATAAATGCATGTACTGTTCTAATTATCTTCGTGTATATCAGAAGTGAGGGCAAGACCTTTGCTTGTAGCTGCAGTGTCTTGTGCTATACAAGGGGTCGTGGCAATCTGTATCTAACATTGTGTAGCTGTTAAATGCAGTGAAAATGCAGTGCTTCTCATGTCTCTTAAGTCAGTGAGAGAGAATGAATCCATAGGATTCCCTGTAGCCAGCAACGTGCATTTGCAGCCCAGAAGGCCAACTGCATCCTGGGCTGCATCAAAGCAGCATGGCCAGCAGGTCAAGGAGGGGATTCTCCCTCTCACCTCTGAGACCCCACCTGGAGTCAGCACAAGAAATATGTGAACGTCTCCTATGACAACAGGCTGAGAGAGTTGGGGTTGTTCAGCCTGGAAAAGAGAAAGCTCTGGGGAGTCCTCACTGTGGCCTTTCAGTACTTAAAGGGAGTGTATAAAAAGGAGGCAGAGCAACTTCTTACATGGGCAGATAGTGATAGGGCAAGGGGAAGCGGTTCTAAACTAAAAGAGGAGGCATTTAGATTAGATGTTAGGAAGAAAGGCTTTACTCAGGGGTTGGTAAGGCACTGGAACGGGTTGTCCAGAGAGGTCGTGGATGCACCATCCATGGAAGTGGTCAAGGCCAGGTGGGGCTTTAAGCAACCTGATGTAGTGGGTGGCATCTCTGCCTGTGGTGGAGAATGCGTGAGGTTGGAACTGGGTGATCTTTAAGGTCCCTTCCAATCTGAGCCATTCTGTAATATCTGTGATGTACCAAATAAAAAGTGGTGTCTACTCAGCCGTTTTTCACATCTTGTTATTATAAGGCAGTGTTGATCCCCATGTATTGCTAGTGACTCTTGGGAAATTAGAGGCTGAAACAGTGTTTCTAAGCAGTACATGACATGCCTTTGTTTAAATCTCAGAGAAATGGGCAGAGGCACTTAACATCCAACTGTGCCTTGTGGCCTCTAGAATAACTTCAAATTTTGGTGAGAACTCAAAAGCCCCATAGGTTCCTGGCATTGTAATTCTGTTTTCTGTTTTCCAGTATGGCTTCATCAGACAAGAATAGGTCTCAGTTTATATGATGTGGCAGGACAAGGCTACCTCAGAGAATCAGTAAGTAAATTCTTGATTAATGTCTCTTTTTAATCAAAGGATAGAGCATCAGAAAGAGGCCATTTTTTTTCTAGTCTTGTCTCGTAAAAGCTTATGGCATAACGTAGATTTGGTGTGGGCACATTTGTTTGGATAAATAACAATTCAGGTATTCCAGACATTTGGTGGTGAGAGGGCTGCTATCCTTTTTAACATATGGGTAATTGTCTGAAAAAGAGATTGTGGGTACTAAGGTTTCATGTCATTAGCACTTTACTAGATTTAGCAGGATGTAGTAAAAGTCACAAATTAATTATTCTTCAGTCAATTATTCTCCTGTTCTAACAGGAATTAATATTATAAAATAAATAAAAATGTTCTAGTTACCACTCGGAAAAAAATATCTATCAGAGAATATTCAGCAATGGGATAATCCAGTTAGGAGTTATGCATTGATATTTGAAAAAGGTATAGTTGAATGCATTTATATTTACATGTAAATATCATGTCCTTTCTTAAATTCTGCTTTATTAGTAGATTGTTTCAGTCATGGAATCCCATGTGCATATGTATGATTTGGCATTTCTTTCACAGAGACAACAAAAGCTTTTCTGCCTGCTTTCATGCTCTTTCCTGCATAGCTGCAGGACTGTATTTTTAACAAAATATGAATGAAAGCCAGGGTGGAATCCAGCAAACATGCAACAACAGTAGTGTTTAAAGCTTGTTCTGCTTTCTTAATTCTGCAGGATTTAGAAAACTATATTTTGGAGCTTATCCCTACTTTGCCACAACTGGATGGCTTAGAAAAATCTTTTTACTCCTTCTATGTCTGCACAGCAGTTAGAAAGTTCTTCTTCTTTCTGGATCCTCTGAGAACAGGTAGGTTCATGTTTTCAAAATTCTAAATATGCTGGAGATTTTCACTCTTTGAAAGTTTCCAGTGAAGCTACTTGTGTTTTCAAAGTTATGTGTAGTGCTTGTAGGCTTTTGCTCAGTATTTGAAGATTAATCTCCACTGAGGACCATGAATCTTTATTGTGGGTCTAATAATCTACTTTTACAGCGAATGAATTTCTGTGAGATAACTATAGTACCACAACTGATGGGTATCTCATAGAAACTGATAAATAAGATATTTTTTCATTATAATGCACTGTTAGCAGTAGTTAATTGTGTAACTGTTTAGGGTGAATAGAAAACACAGCAACTATCAACAGAACTGCTTGTCAGAACATCCACAGAGCTGTGGAAATGCTCTAGAATCGTTACAGTGATGTGCTTCTCTTGTGATTAAATTTGTGTGCACCATGTAGACCCACTAGAAAATTTTTGCAGTTAGGGCTGCTAATCCTTGTTACAGATGTAGCTCCCTCAGACCACAGTTTGTTTTTCTGTATGCCTTTGATTAAGTCACAAACTGCATGGTTTCCATGATCTAGCTGTGCCTCTTGTAAACATCAAAATGGTGTGGGCAATAACCTCTGGCAGAGGTAATTACCGACACGTAGAGAGGGTGTGTGGGAAGTTACAATGCCATTATTTTGCACAGCTGTTAGTGCAGTGTCAGAGCTTCACCAGCAGAAGTGCATTCTGCCACCTTACCTTTGTGTCACATCTGACACACTCTCACTTAAGAGACTATTATTTTAACAAATGTTTGAAGCATGTGTTCGTTCCATTTTTTATTTTACATTTTGCATTGATGTTGAACACTCACTTTTTTAATTTAGTTTTCTAGCTTTTAAGGCTTCAGGATAACTCCTGGCAATATCAGGCTTATTTAGTCACTGTAAAAGGTATTTTTATTTTGTCTCTTAAATTAGAGCCTTATGCTTGATGTTAGAAGTTAATTTTTGGGTTTTTTTAAAAATTGGGTTTTTCTGCTCAGAATACTTCTTTCTTAAGTAGAACCACTTAAATGAGAACAGTCAAATGGATGTGTTGGCTGAGCAACTATTAAATTTTATTTTTCTTATCTTGCTGCAGGGAAGATAAAGATACAGGATATTTTAGCTTGCAGCTTCCTGGATGATTTACTGGAGGTAAAGATCTCTTAGCATATACTGTTGTGTTTTAATTTACTATTTCTGAATTCTAACTTTGTGTTTCACTTAGTTAAGGGATGAAGAACTTTCTAAAGAAAGTCAGGAAACAAATTGGTTTTCTGCTCCTTCTGCACTAAGAGTTTATGGTAGGTTCCCTTATATGTAAATACTTTTCTTCTCTCTTCTCTGCCTGGTATGACTATTCATGTTATTAGTGTTATTTTCCCTCTGGTTTTGGCACGTTAAATCCTTCTGCTAACTCATCTTTTCAAATCCTTGTAGCCTCCTTTCAGTATCTCTCTGACTTGGGTTACAGTTTAAGTTCTCCACTGCTGCTCTTTATTAGTTTTATAATCTGTCACCTTGTGCTCATTGCACAAGGTAAAAGATTCCTTTGTAACCTTCTCTTTGGACTGTTCTATTCATTCTTTTGCATCATCTTTAGCTCTTTTTTCATGTTTACAGCACATCTGGTCAAAATAATACGCTCTTAGCCTTCTGCTCCCTTCTGTGTATATACAGGTATTACTGTAGATTAGAAGTACTAACACCTTGTTATGGGAATCCCACTTCTCTCACTCCATGATCTGTGCTCACTTAATGATGCTTTGTGAATGTTGTTGTGGCTCTAGCACATCTTAACTGCATTGATTTTTATTATGTAAATTAAATAAACATTGAAATGCTAACTTTTCTTTCTCTGTTGAAACAGTTCTTTGCTGATAGAGGTATATTATGGTTTGCTCTCTGTATCTCCTCCCTAGGTCAGTACTTAAACCTTGACAAAGATCACAATGGCATGCTCAGCAAAGAAGAACTGTCCCGGTATGGAACAGGGACTCTGACCAACATATTTTTGGATCGTGTCTTTCAGGAATGCTTAACCTATGAGGGTGAAATGGTAATCACCCATTTTCACTTTGTTCCCAACATAAAGACTTTGGCTTATTGAGTCAGGAAATGTCTAATAATCAGTATCTTTAAAATAAAGAGTAACTTGAGGTACAGTAACGTTTTCTTAACATTGTGCACAGAAACAACCACGCAGCATACTAGAAGATTAATTTTCTTAACAGCAAGGTGATTGCAGTGTGGCTTAAAGATAAATTGCCTGTTTCAAAAAGCAGAAATGGTACAGAATCCAGGCATCCTAGGATAGAGCCACATGTAGATTCAACAACAAAAGTGCATGTTGAAAAAATGTATGGATACAGCAATGCTTTTTAGTTACTTGTAATTTTTTTTAAAAGAACCAAAGACGTGTCTTTGGTTGAGATTAGTGCAAGTTAGCTAACCTGTCTGCTTCTTCATGAAGACAAGTGTTTTTCATTGTAAGCTTTCCATAGCTGTGAAAAATTAGAATTCTAACTAATTTAGAGTAATAATAACACCTTCTTATCTGTATTTTTAAAGCTTTGCCTAATGTTCAGCCACTATTTTTGTTTGCATTCAGATGATTCAAGTGTAAAGTGATAAATTACACATTCACTATTCAGCCCTTCTGTCACCTTACCAGTTTTTTTGTAGAATCCCATAATCATTGAGGTCATTAGGGATCTCTTAGCTGCCCTTTTAGGTTCATCTCTCTCTTGTATGGGGGAGACCAGAGCAGGACCCAGTGCTCGGATATAGGCTAAGCAATGCTCGATAGAGAAGGACCACCTTCCTGACTTTCCAGCAAAGGTTTTGCTAATGCAGCTCAGGATGCTTCAGCAGCCTTTGCTGCAAGGGCCTTTGCAAAGCTGCTTGCTGACTGGTGAGCCTTCAGCTTGTACAGGCACGTGGGGTTACTCCTCCCTAAATGCAGGGGTTTGCTCCTGTTAGCTCATTTTTCCGGCCTGTCAAGCTCCCTCTGAGTGGCAGCACAACTCTCTAGTGTTAAGGTGAACAGGGTTATATATACAGGACTGAGGGATTTTTGTCCTTGTCATAACTGTGTCTTGATTAGGAAACCAAGAATCAGTATTAATGAAAAAGAAAAGTGTGATACTTGTAAGGTTTACTAATGTGTTTCTAAAATGTGATTTGCCAAACCACCAAGTCTGGTTGAAGAATTATATACTTAATTGACCATGTAGTTCACTGTTGGGTAACAGTAGGCTTACTGTCACTGGACATTTAATTTGTAATGAAAACCTTTTATATGTTTTTTCTTCACTAGTTGAGTATGTTCAGCAGTCTAAAGATAAATTAAACATTGTTTAAAAGTGTATATATAGGTTGTTTAATTTGGATTTTTGTTTGGAATCCTATTTTACCTCTAAAATGGCAGGATTTCCTGTCATCATCAGTCATTAAGAACTAACTTTTCTGTTCATGTTAGTCGTGGCAGCCATTTCCTATTTCATGTTGCTTTTTCAGAAAATAGACTCGTCCCCTACAATGAAATAGCTACCAATTATAGAGTTCCTGCTTGCAAAATCAATTTAGAAAGAATACTGTAATAAACATGATTGTATCTACTTCTAGGACTATAAGACCTACCTGGACTTTGTGCTTGCATTAGAAAACAGAAAGGAGCCTGCAGCTCTGCAATATATTTTCAAACTCCTTGATATAGAGAACAAAGGACACTTGAATGTCTTTTCCCTTAATTATTTCTTTAGGGTAAGTCTCTTTATACAAGTGGGCCATTTTCTGTGTTTATGGTGTTATAGCCTATGTGCTTCTGCATGCAGATCTGCAGGAAATCCCTTTAAATTACCAGTAGCCACAGGGAGGCTAGTAATGACTTCAAAGAAGATTTAAAATATTTTTTAGAAAATCAAAAAATTGGAAAGATTTCAAAAGGTATTTGCAGCAGTTTATCTGCAGTTGAAATTAACTGGTTTGATTTTGGTTAGGAAAAATACTTTATTTGGGGTTGATTTTTAATTGAAATTGTCCTTAAATTGCCAAATCATTGTCTATTAAAGTCTCTTATGATGATTCTAATTGGTTATTGTCCATGGTTTTAATTTCCACTGTAATCCTAGAATTCAGTAGAAGAAATGAAAATAATGAAATGCAGTGATGGGCCAGTACAGCTGTGGGATTTTTCATTCAGTGTATTGCTTGCAAAAATCTTCTTGCATTTTTCATAGTCTGCATTTTTACCTGTTGCTTTCTGGAAAAATTTTAAATAGATTTTAAAGGACCATTTTATTTGGTTTGTTTTATTTAATGAACAAACATCAGCCACCCTGACCGCACCTAAAAAGAAAACAACAAACCAAATCAAACCAAACAAACAAAAAAAGGAAAAAACAAATCCAGTTTTTTTTCTTTTAGTGCCTTGGAATCACCAAATAAATTAGGTGGAGTGGACCTTTGGAGGGCACCTGCTCCGGCTGCTCAGAGCGGGGCCAGCTCCGTGACTAGGTCCAGTTGCTCAGAGCCTTGTCCAGGCAGGTTTTGGATCTCTCCAAGGAGGGAGACTCCAGAACCTCTTTGGGTAGTCAGTGTGTTCCCACAAAAATGTGTCCCTCCTTCCAACTTTTGGACATGGAATGTTCTAAGGTTTTCTTGAAATCGGGACAGTTCCTTTTGACTCTGAATAGTTGCCTTCCTGCTGGCGTTGTGTGAATCGCTCTGCAGCTGCAGAGGCTGTGCTGACACGGCTGTGCAGCTTGTGCCAGTGAAACACTTTTGTTCATAGTTGGTACTTGCAAACATAGGTTTGGTGATGCAGGTGTTTAAATAGTATCCCGTTAAAATAATTAATTTGTCTTTCTGCTGATTGGTCTTTTTCCTACTCTCTTTCCCTAGGTTGTATTTCATACTGTGCCAGAAAATGTAACCTTCTGGTTAGGGTGTATTAGTATCTTCAGCTTTGAGTGTTATAATATTCAAGTGTCTGTATATCCCATTTGCAGAGTGCTCAAATGTTGGTCATAATGAAAGTGGGATTCTTACCATGCCGATTAAGAAGTGTGAACCTGGAGATGTGTATCATTGATAATGCCTTAACTCACCCCTGCCTTACATGTAGAAGAAAAATGATAGCAAGCTGTACCGTGCATGCTTTGTTACAGGGCAATGCAGCTTAAGATGAAGGAGCATTAAAAATTTTCATACATGTCAGTATAATACTGTACTAACCATTCCTAACTTTTCTTTTCCTAGGCTATTCAGGAACAAATGAAAATTCATGGACAAGAACCAGTTTCTTTTCAGGATGTCAAGGTTAGCTTTCCTACATAGAGTACTACATTAAATCTTTGAATAAGCATTTTATAATTTAATTACATTGTAGTTTCTAGGTTGTTGTATAATTACTTGCAGAGTAGTAGAGATGAGGGGCGGTCCCGTGGTGTAATGGAGAGTGCTCCGGACTCTTGAATCCCAAGGTCGTGAGTTCGAGTCTCAGTGGAACCGTCCTGGGCAGTTCAATGCCTCCCTGCCATCCGATCCCGTCAGA